>SJYQ01000401.1:171357-203199 GCA_006410935.1 Redunca redunca | reverse complement strand
TTAATAATTTCTGGTTAGAATTAAAATATCAGAAAGGAATGAGTAAGAATTAATTGAGGTGGACAAATGAAACTGAAAACACCATTAATTACTTAACTTCTTCACCTCTTTCTAGTCTTAGTTTAAGTATAAAAATATGATTTTCACAAGGAAACCTATTTGTGCCTCCCTTTTAAGAAATGCAAACTGCTCTACAGTTTTCTGTGTGTGTTTTTTTAGAATTTATTAGTTAGTTTTGAATACTATTGATATACACTCCCCCTTTTTTTTCTTGTGTCCACCAACTAAAATGTAAACTCCACACATTCAGAAATTTTGGACTATTTGTTTGGATAGATTATTTCAGGCACTTAAAATGTTGCTTAATTTATGGATGGAATTTGGTCAATATTTGTTGAATAAACAAAAGACTGAAAAGAAAGGAAATGAAGAAAGGGAAAGGAAGGGAGGGAGGGAAGAAGAGATAGAGAAGAAAGGAAAGGGTTGAGAGAAAAGAGGGAGGGCAGATGAGGAAAAACAAAAGAGCATTATAGGAGAAGAAGGTGGGGGGAGGGAGGGAAGGACATCTCTTGTTCTACTGCAGAGTGTGTGAGTGAGTGAATGAAAGTTGCTGGGTTATGTCTGACTCTTTGTGACCCCATACAGTCCATGGAGTTCTCCAGGCCAGAATACTGGAGTGGGTAGCCATTTCTTCTCCAGGGGATCTTCCCAACCCAGGGATTGAACCCAGGTCTCCCACATTGCAGGCAGATTCTTTACCAGCTGAGCCACAAGGGCAGAAAACAAACTCAATTTTGGTAGATTGCTCTTTCAGCACAGGCAATATGTCAGTCTGACAGTCTGTCTCAGCATGGTTGTCCAACCTCCAGAGACATGTCCAACTTTAGTCTATTGACAGATCTGAGGCTTTTTTTTTTTTTTTTTTTAAGAATTGGAGGAAGGCACCTGAATGGTAAATGCTCAGTCTATTTCTAAATGATCTTTTAGGAATCTCAGAGAAACCACTTGTGCCAGCAGAGTCAACCAAGGTTAAGCTTCCTACTTTCATTGGCTATCTTCTATTTGTCCTCCCTTCCAAAGTCTAAGGGTATATTTAAATTAAGTATTTTCACAATCTGCTGAGATATCTAACATCAACAGTGCCTTCTGAGATTCCGCAATCATATGTTATCTGCAGGTAATTTATTGACAGGGACCTGATGATGACTTGAGAAAGTGCACACTCCAATACCAGGTTAATAGTCCATAATAGAAAATTTCTAGCAATCACAGGTAAGTTCACCAACTATGTGATGTCAGAATCACAGGAAATTCAAAGATTTAAGGAAGGGCCCTACCGTCATCACTTAGTAATCTGAACTGTTCATCTTCGCAACTCACAGGTCCATCACATCCAGGAACTCACCTGCATCCTTAATTCTCAAGCCTGCTTACAAGAGTTCCCTTTGTAATCAGACTGCTTAGTCAGTTCCCTGAATCTCCCCCTTGTTCAAAACTACTGGACATTTTCGGGGTGCATACAATACTGACTGCACTAAGATCTTTGCTAATTTTCCTAGTTTTTACCTACTGTGACGATGAAGGATACAATGAACATGTGGCTTTAAAAAGTGCTTCACAGGATAAAAGTGTTTATGAATTTTGAATACTGCTATTATAAAATTTGGAATATGTAACTCTTTGTTGAAAGAACTCTCAGTAGTCTATGATCTGAATTTCCAAAGTGAAGCATGATCTGTTTGCCAGGTAAAACACAAGACATCCAGATATATTTGAATTTTACTGAACAACAAATGACATTGTATTATGAGGATGTTCCAGTATAAAGACTGGGGCATCCTTATACTAAAGATATCATCTGCTATTTATTTTGAATTCAAGTTTAATTCAAGTGTCTTGAATTAAAGAGTGTCTTTTATTTTACCTACTAAATACTGCATTGACCTTGGATCTCCTGCTACTTCCACGTCACTGGGATTCACAGATCTTTCTTCTTCTCCTCAGATCCTGAGATGCTCCATGTGTGTCCAAGTCACTGTAAGATATACAAGAAATCATCCCTCCATTTGGACACTGGATGTTACTCAGCATATGAAAAGTTTTCATTTCAGATAACTGAAACTTTGTGCTTGTACAAATCTCCAAAGAGTTAAATTAGAAAGAGTGGCTAGAGTTTGAAATCACAGGCAGGGGAAAATATCAAATAGACAAAAAATTATTTTAGTGCACAGTTTCTTTTTTCCCTGTTTTCATGACTCTTTGCTGTCACTTTTTAAAAAAGCATTTTTACTGACTAAACATGAAAATTTTATACTTATTTTACAAATAATCTGGATAAAATTTAACAATTGCGTTATTCAAATCAGAGAATTAGAAAATTATCTTTACATAATAAGTTCTCATTAAAAGACTATAAACTACATGTTTTTGATAATTTAAAAAATGATCACAGCATACCAAATAATAAGTTTATGGATGATGAATCCTTATTTCATCTGTTTTATATTCTTTTAATATACTATAGTTTATGGCACATACAGGAGAAGGCAATGGCACCCCACTCCAGCACTCTTGCCTGGAAAATCCTATGGACGGAGGAGCCTGGTAGGCTGCAGTCCATAGGGTCGCTAAGAGTCGGACATGACTGAGCGACTTCACTTTCACCTTTCAGTTTCATGAACTGGAGAAGGAAATGGCAACCCACTCCAGTATTCTTGCCTGGAGAATCCCAGGGACGGGGGAGCCTGCTGGGCTGCCGTCTCTGGGGTCGCACAGAGTCGGACACGACTGAAGTGACTTAGGAGTAGCAGCATGGCACATACTGATTATTTTATGTTAGCTAAATAAATAAATGAATGTTTACATTTCTCAGTCATCCACTGTGAAAATTATCATGTTTTGTTTTTTCAAATCAATCATTAAATATTAATTATATTTTATTGACAGTTGAAATTAATTTTTATACAAATAAACAGTTACACTTGTTGAAAACTGGAAAAATAAAGTGTGATAAATTCTGTTGTCATTCCTACTTAATGTAGATTAAGTGCAACACCACTTAACCCAGAACATGAGTAATTCAGTCCCTTTTCCCTTCATTCTGCCCCTAACAGCAAAGATCGGTAGTTGAGTTTATTACATTTATTATATTTTTCTTTGCATTTAATAAATTATAGCAATGTTCTTCATTCAAATTTCTTTATATAAAATACCTGAGTGTCTTTAGAGGATCACAGAGCCTTTTTTCCTAATGTTTAAATGAAGAGGAGCACAGGAACTTATATGGAGGTATGAACATCTTACATAAACTCAAGAAAAAATTATCCATCATGTCATTAGGCCAGAATATGTTGGTCATTGATGATACAGTGTATGAGTCACAGTCCCTGAGATATAGTGGATGAGCTAAGTCTTTGGCTTCCTTGACAGCATGCTTAATAGGGGAGGCATTCTACTGGGGCTGGTTCAGAGACACACAGGGAGACAGAGCTGGAGAGTCACACAAGAGATCAGCATTTTTAGAACTTCTTATGCCATATCAAAACTTTGGAAACTTATCCTAAATATACTGGGAAGCTGTTGATTTTTTTAAAAGAGAAAGGCATCAGTCATTTATTCCCCAAAGTCCTTGCCTGGCTATAATTTGAGGACGGGGTTTGATGAGAGCAGTTCTGTAGGAATGAAAACCATTTAACAGTTGTTTTAGAAATCTAGGTCACAAACCAGTTTGGTAGCAGTGAAAATGGAAATAACTTGGTGCATTTAAAATAAATATTGGATATAGAAATGATAGGACTTTTCTGTGAATACCTGGAGGCTCAAAACACTCTGGATTCAGCTATTAGGATTTATAATTCTTTTGCTGTTATCTAGGCAAGAACTTACAGGTTTCCTTTGATGAAAAAAGAAATCTCTTGTTGCCTTGAGAATTTTTAGTCTCATCCTCTAGGACTCAGCATATAATAATTTCCTTTGTGAAACAGTCTCTGGTACCAGAAACTAAGTTAGGTTTCCCTGATGTGCAATTCATATGTATCCTATAATTCTCATAAATCTTTTGGTGGGTACTAACTTGGTCCCTAGAGTTAAGGGTAAGTAGATTTTATTCATATAATGAATTGAATTTTTTTAAGACTTCATTCCATACAAATAGCAGAAACTTTAGTTTGGTATAGGGGCTTCCTTTCTTTTTCACTTAAGGCCATATCTTTATTTACAAGAGTACAGGAGTGGGATAGGCATCTTTACCAATGGTTGTGTGTCCATGAATCATCTTCTGAGCTATTTTACTGTGTTTGCCATCTTTAGCCACAAGGTTAATTATGTACCTAATAACAACTAATACTTACAGAATGTTTGCATGAGATAAGTAATGGTACTAAGCTTGTTTGTTCCCTTAATTTCAAATATTAATCACTGAATCCTCATAACAACCCTATAAGGTTGTTGCTAAAGAGATTCTTGATGAAAGTGAAAGAAAAGAATAAAAAGCCTGGCTTAAAACTCAACATTCAAAAAACTAAGATCATGGCATCTAGTCCTATCACTTCATGGCAAACACATGGAGAAACAATGGAAACAGTGACAGACTTTCTCAAGCAAGAGGAAATCAATGCGGATAGTGACTACAGCCTTGAAATTAGAAGATGCTTGCTCCTTGGAAGAAAAGCTATGACAAACCCAGACATTGTATTAAAAAGCAGAGACATTACTTTGCCAACAAAGGTCTGTGTAGTATAAGCCATGGTTCTTCTTAGCAGTCATGTGGATATGAGAGTTGGACCATGAAGAAGGCTAAGTACCGAAGAACTGATGTTTTCAAATTGTGGTGCCAAGGAAGACTCTTGAGAATCCCTTGGGCAGCAAGGAGATCAGTCAGTTCTAAAGGATATCAACCCTGAATATTCACTGGAAGGACTGATGCTCAAGTTGAAGCACCTAATGTGAAGAGCCAACTCATTGGGAAAAACCCTGATGCAGAGAAAGACTGAAGGAAGGAGAAGGGAGTGACAGAGGATAAGATGGTTGGATGGCATCACTGGACATGAGTTTGAGCAAGCTCCGGAAGGGAGTGAAGGACAGGGAAACTTGGCGTGCTGCAGTGCATGGCATCACAAATAGTCGGCTACAACTGAGCGACTGAACAACAGCAAGGTTGGTACTATTAGTGATTCCATTTTAAAGTGAGAATACTGACACACAAATCTAAAGAAACTTGCTAAAATCTCAATGCTTTTGAGCAGGACAACCAGCTTTGAATCACAGTCTAGAATCAGAATCTGTGATCTCAGCCTCTCCAGTGCAATGTTTCAAATTCCCATTCATGTCTCCTTTCTGCTAATTTAATGCTACCTTAGGTACCTGGAAATTTGTACATTTCCAAGATAATCTGTGAGTTTTCTAAAGCTCATTTTTGCTTCAACTTCTTTTCCTCTCTTTTGCTGCTATCAAACAGACAATTGGGCCTGTTTAGCAAAGTATTTTCCTTGTAATCTGGAAAATCAGGCAAAGTCCAAAGTTTTGTTTCACTTGCATCTTCCCCCTGGTGGGCATATGTAGAAACTGGCTGTGTTTTGGCAGCCCTAAGCTTAGTACTCTTGCTTGGAAAATCCCATGGACAGAGGAGCCTAGTAAGCTGCATTCCATGGGGTTGTGAAGAGTCAGACACGACTGAGCAACTTCAATTTCACTTTTCACTTTTCACTTTCATGCATTGGAGAAGGAAATGGCAACCCACTTCAGTGTTCTTGCCTGGAGAATGCCCGAGATGGCGGAGCCTGGTGGGCTGCTGTCTCTGGGATGGCACAGTCTCTGGGATCACACAGAGTCGGACACGACTGAAGCGACTTAGCAGCAGCAAGCTTAGGAACACTTCATGTAAAGAACCTCCTAGCTGCCCATTATTTTCTAGGGTTCAAAGCATTCAGAGTGTTATAAAGTAATTATTATAAAATATAATTATATAGAAAAACTTTGAAAGGCCAACAATTTCTTTTTGTGTATAGAGAGACTCTTCACCTATCTAATGAAGGACAAATAAACATATATTATCCTTCTTTGAGTTGGTTCTATTTCTAGCAGTGAACGATTTCTGCTCAGTTGTTAGCAATGAACTATTGTTCTTCAGTTGTTAAAAACATGATTTAGGACCCTTGAAGCTTTTGAACTTGACTTCCAACCTAGGGTAGGGCAGGAATGAATGGGTATCCTCTTGAACTAGTCCTCACAAATGTGCATTCTGAAGAGAGGAATCACAGTGAGTTGAATGCCTGCCATCACTGAACTGTGATCACCATTTAGAACCTGACAAATGATCACCCGCAAAAAGGGGCACAGTCCCAGGCACATTTCAACAGCAGGTGAAATGAGAAGTGGCACTGAATGGAAGATTGAGGGTCCTATTTTTAATACACATATGTACTATCATTTAGAGAACCTCTGCTCTTGACAGATACCAGTGAGCTCTCTGTTTTACATACATATATTACCTTATGTAACTGTCACAAAACAACCCACTGATGATAATTAAAACAATTGAAGGTTAATTAAAACAAATCCTGTCTCATTCAAACTGAGGCTTGGACAGATCACATATACCATCCATCATCCATTGCTCTGAAGGAATTAGGAGCAGAACCAATATTCAAACTTGACACTATTTTATTTTTGCCTACATTTATTCCCAGGTATATATTCTTTGACAGTTTAATGATAAGACAAAGATTTTCTGATATTTTCTATAAAGTGAAGACAAAAAAAAGAGACTACTTATTTACCTCTATCACTTAATTTGAAATTTGATTTTTTTAATTAAATGGCTATCTTCATCACTCTTTTTTGTTTTCATAAGTTGCAACTGGTAAATGTTTAGTAATATTGTCAACTTTAGGAAAACTTAAGCTCCTTTTACATGCCTGGTTTAAGATTTCAGCAATTTAAGTTTACTTATGCAATCAGTTCAGTTCAGTCACTCAGACATATCCGACTTTTTGCGACCGCATGAACTGCAACACACCAGGCTTCCCTGTCCATCACCAACTCCCGAAGCTTACTCAAACTCATATCCAGTGAGTTGGTGATGCCATCCAACCATCTCATCCTCTGTCATCCCCTTCTCTTCCTGCCTTCAATCTGCCTTCAATCTCTCCCAGCATCAGGGTCTTTTCCAATGAGTCAGTTCTTTGAATCATGTGGCTAAAGTATTGGAGTTTCAGCTGCAGCATCAGTCTTTCTAATGAACATTCAGGACTGATTTCCTTTAGGATGGGCTGGTTGGATCTTGTTGCAGTCCCAGGGACTCTCAAGTTTCTCCAACACCACAGTTCAAAATAATCAGTTCTTCAGTGCTCAGCTTTCTTTATAGTCCAACATTCACATCCATACATGACTACTGGAAAAACCATAGCTTTGACTAGACAGACCTCTGTTGGCAAAGTAATGTCCCTCCTTTTTAATATGCTGTCTAGCTTGGTCATAGCTGTTTTGCCAAGGAGCAAGTGTCTTTTAATTTCATGGCTGTAGTCACCATCTTCAGTGATTTTGGAGCCTAAGAAAAGAAATTCTCTCACTGTTTCCATTGTTTCCCCATTTACTTGCCGTGAAGTGATGGGTCCAGATGTCATAAACTTAAATTGTTTGAAAGTTGAGTTTTAATCCAGCTTTTTCACTCTCCTCTTTTACTTCCATCAAGTGGCTCTTAAGTTTCTTTTTGCTTTCTGCCCTAAAGGTGGTGTCACCTGAATATCTGAGGTTATTGATACTTCTCCTGGCAATCTTGATTCTAGCTTGTGCTTCATCCATCCCAGCATTTTGCACGATGTACTCTGCATATAACTTAATAAGCAGAGTGACAATATATAGTATTCTTTTACCAGTTTGGAACCAGTACACTGTTTCATGTCTGGTTCTGTTTCTTCTTTACTTGCGTACAGGTTTCTCAGGAGACAGGTCAGGTGGTCCGGTATTCCCAACTATTGAAGAATTTTCCACAGTTTGTTGCAATCTACACAATCAAAGGTTCTGGCATAATCAATTTAATGATAAGTTGATGTTTTTCTGGAACTCTCTTGCTTTTTCTATGCCAATGGATGTTGGCAATTTGATCTCTGGTTCCTCTGACTTTTCTAAATCCAGCTTGAACATCAGGAAGTTCACAGTTCACATACTGTGGAAGCCTGGTAGGATATTTTCATATACTGGATTCATATATATGAACATATATACTCATATATTGGAATATATGAAATGCATTCACATACATATAAATATATTTTATATTTATATATACTGTATTATACATGAGTTCCCTACCTGTATCTCTTATCTTTAACTATGATATATATACAATACTAGTTGGCACAGTTTTATACATAAATAGCTTGCAGACTCAATAATTTTAAAAATAACTTATTTTGGATATTTGTCTATGACACTTACATTGATACCACCAGAACAACTACACTTGTTTATGCAGCAACTATGAATAAACAGTAAAATGAAAGTTTAAGTTTCAGATTCTTCAAGTTTGTGTATGATATCTCTCTATACTGCAGCACTTTGAAGTTTATTACTAAATCCAGTGATAAACTTTTATACCTTTGAGGAAAACTATACTAAAACCAAATTTATATATTCTTTTTTTTNGTGCACTTTTCCACAATAATACATTTGATACAGTTATAAAAATCAAACTGTTTCACTAAACTAATAGATACAATGAAACTATATTTGTATCTAGAGATTTCTGAAATTGGAAAAAGGCTTTGACTTAATCCTCAGATCTCTAGCACACAGAGAAACTAAAGCTATTTCTACACAGGCAAATTGAAGAGATGAAGCAATTACATGAATGATTTAGGCTAAAGAAATTACCTTGTCATTTTGCAATAGAGTTTTAAGCCTAAATTTAGACATTCTTATTATTTACTTTTATCAAATCTAACATCTTGCTAAACTAAAATCACTTCTGTTTAACATTAAAACGTTCTTAATGAAAAATGTACATTGTCAAGCAAAATCTACTTAAAATTCAGTATATATTTGGTAAATACACACTGTATTTTTAGTGTAAATAGGTGCGTGCACATTCACGTATGACTCTTTGTGAACCCATAGACTGTGGCCTGGCAGGCTCCTCTGTCCAAGGAATTTCCCAGGCAAGAGTATTGAATTGGGTTTCCATTTCCTTCTACAGGGAATCTTTCTGACCCAGGGATTGAATCTGCATCTCTTGTGTCTCCTGCATTGGCAAGTGGATCCTTTACCACTAGTGCCATCTGGGAAGCCCATAAAAAAAGGTACAGTTATCTTATTAATAACTGTGGGACTATGTTCCTATCAGTACTAGCATAAAATTATAAGTTTGAATTCATACTTGAATGTCAACAATATAATCTCTTATTTTTGCAGTTATGTTTTAAACAAACTGTATGGAAAAATCAAATATAAATATTGGTGTTTTATGAATTATATCCTGATTTCTATTGTCTATTATTCTCTATAGCACCCATACCGAAATGCACCTGCATCCCCAGGTGACCCTGCCAACGTAGGAGATGCTGGAGATCTGGGTTTGATTCTTTGGTCAGGAAGATCCTCTGGAGTAGGAAATAGCAACCCATTCTGGTATTCTTGCCTGGAAAATTCTACAAACAGAGGGGCCTGGTGGGCTACAGTCCATGGGGTCACAAAAGTAGGATGTAACTGAGCACACACACATATCAGTATGCTAGGGTGAAATATCTAAGCACCTCAACATAAACGATCAAGACCTCAGCACGAAGGATCACAAAATCCTTCATCCCAGTATATACAAATCATACGTTGACATGCTCTTTAAATAGCCTTTCTTCTAAATTCTCTATCTCAATAAATGGCACCCATGAATTACACCCAATGGCTTAAACAAGAAATGCATGCGTTATTCATGATCCTTTTTCCCCCTTACATCCTTAGTCTGATTCCTATTTATCTCTAGCATGTACTGCCCATACTTTCTGCTTCATCCAGGTAAAATGATGAGTTTCCTTCTAATTTCTGCTTTTGCTATAATTTTTATTGTGTTATGGTTAATATACAATAATGTATGTTCAGTTCATATGTTACAAGGGTATAAATCCAGTGATTCACCATTTTGAAAAGTTATACTTCATTTACAGGTATTATAAAATATTAACCATATTCCCTGTGTTGTACAATGCATCCTGGTAGCTTATTTTATACATGAGAATTCGTACATCTTAATCGCCTAACCCTATGGGGCCCCTCTCCACTTTCCTCTCCCCACTGGTAATCACTAGTTTGTTTTCTGTATCTGTGAGTCTGCTTCTCTTTTTGTTGCTGTTATATTCACTAGTTAGCCTTATATTTTAGATTCCACATAGAAGCAATATTGCTCTGACTCTTCTGGTAGAAATATTCTCATCTTCTCCTAACCTATCAGCTAACCCTACTCATCTTAGATTGATCTTATTTTAGACACCACTTCCTCCAAAATGTCATTATTAACCACCAAATGGGCTTCTTGGGAGCTATGAGCCCTAGCAGTGTCCTGTATTGTAATTGCCTTTTTACTTCAAAACTAGACGCAATTCCCCAAGTAGTTTCTAAGTTCCTTTTTGCAGGCCACACATCTAGCGTGTTGAACATAGAAATTCCCAGTACACAGCCCACAGCGCACCAGAACAATTCTTTGCTGAATAAATGAAATCTAAATCTACAAAAAGTTCAGGGTATAGAGGAACACTTAGCATACATGAAACATGCATTGGAGATAAGATCTAATGATCTCATGAAATGTATTGGCAATAAAATATTTATAAGAAAATTTTAGATCTTTAACTTAAGATGACTAGATATAGAATAATCACCATTGATATCCTGTTCTTTTTCTAGCTATGTTTCTAAAGGCCCTGGTGAATTAAGGCATATGAATGCAAGTAGTGCGTGCTTAGTCACATCAGTCGTATCTGACTCTCCGACCCCATGGACCACGGCCCGCCGGGCTCCTCTGTCCACAGGATTCTCCAGGCAAGAATACTGGAGGGGGCTGCCATTTCCTTCTCCAGTGATAAAGTATGAAGTGAGTGAAGTGAAGCGGCTCAGTCCTGTCTGACTCTTTGCGACCCCATGGACTGTAGCCTACCAGGCTCCTCCATCTATGGGATTTTCCAGGTAAGAATACTGGAATGAGTTGCCATTTCCTTCTCCAGTGATAAAGTATGAAGTGAGTGAAGTGAAGCGGCTCAGTCGTGTCTGACTCTTTGCGACCCCATGGACTGTAGCCTACCAGGCTCCTCCATCTATGGGATTTTCCAGGTAAGAATACTGGAATGAGTTGCCATTTCCTTCTCCAGAATTCAAGTATTATGAAGATTTTTTTTTTTTAACTCTTAAAGATATTGTTGAAGGAATCATATCATTTCCACAAAGTTACAGTAATATGTTATAAGTGATTTTTAATCTATTATAATGTAACCAAAGAATCAGAAAATTGACATCTTGAATCTGCAATTGGATTTATAATTTATGGTTCACTAAAAGTTGGTCTAAGGTTTTCTCTTATTTTCAGTTACACTGAGATTCTAGTCAAATTGTCTAACCT
This sequence comes from Redunca redunca, assembly GCA_006410935.1. NCBI lineage: Eukaryota > Metazoa > Chordata > Mammalia > Artiodactyla > Bovidae > Redunca > Redunca redunca. Next base: position 191,597 of record SJYQ01000401.1, on the reverse strand, counting down.
CTGTTGAAGCCGTGTGCTTATTTGTTTCTCCCTTAAACCAAATATCTAAATCTTGTTTGATGCTATGATTGAAATCTACTCAATTAATAAGCACTTCCCTAGACCCCCGACTTCAGAAATATAGGTCTTATAAACAACATGTGCACTCTTTAAGGCTAACAGAGGCTTCCTCCATCTCAGCTGTTTTGGTAGTGAATTGGTAAGTTATCCATTTCCTCCATTTCAGCTTCTTTTATATTTTTCCATATTTTATGACACAATCATAGCTTGCCGTTCAGCTTTATGATTTTCTTCCCCTCCAACACACGCATACATATTTTAGCCTTTTGTCCAGTAACCCTGCAGAGGAATGACTTGCAAACTGTCTACTGCAATGAAAATTCTCAAAGTTGTGAGATTGATTTATATAAATAAGAATTTCCATTGAAGAATATCACAAAGGTAAAATCATAATTGTGAAGGCAGAATGTTTTCCAACATAGAAATAGCATGTGGCTCATTTCACTTCTGACAATAGATTCAGCATGATTCCCCCTTTTGAAGAAAATAAAATATAATAATATAATAACATATTTACAGTGTATCCCTTACACAGACTTTCATTATGCATGTACTGTAAGAAAGGGAGCTATTCATAAACTTAGGCTTGAAGAGCTTGACAGAACAGAATCTGTTCTCACCAAGAATGCTTAATATTTAGAGATTGAGAACAATGTTACGATTTGCTTGAGGATGCTCAGAGGAGATAACGCTAACATACAGAAAAGAAACTGAGGAAGAAGCAGGAGATAGAAAGAGAAGACTCAGAAGGAAGCTTTTCTTATAGACATGCTGTACTTCAGAAAAGACTACCTTCCCTGACTCTATTATTTTAACAGGCTACTACTGCTGCTGCTGCTAAGTCGCTTCAGTCATGTCTGACTCAGCGCGACCCCATAGACGGCAGCCCACCAGGCTCCCCCGTCCCTGGGATTCACCAGGCAAGAACACTGGAGTGGGTTGCCATTTCCTTCTCCAATGCATGAAAGTGAAAAGTGAAAGTGAAGTCACTCAGTCGTGTCCGACTTTGCGACCCCATTAACAGGCTAACCTACCCTGAAATTATGTCCCTATATAAAAGTACACTGGGTATCTTTTCTGATCTGTCCAAGAAAAAAATAATACAGCTCTCTATCATCTGTATTCTGCCTTTAATCATGTGCATTTTATTCTATTTGTCTTTGGATTGTATTCATGTTTTGAAGGCCAGGATAAATTCTCTGGCTCATCAAATTCAGACAAATGGGATTCAGACCAGGTGAAAGATAAGTGCATTGTTCTTATCATAGAGGTACTAATAAAGTACAGCCTTGATCATGTGTAACTGAGCAGAATGGTAAGTGAAAAGCCATATCAACCTAAAAAGTGAAAATACAATCTCCTTCTCTACATTCATATATTTCTCATGTTTCATATATATTCATATATATATGTTTGTATAACTATATATGCATATATGTATAAGCTTGAATTATATTATTTAATTTCATTTATTTACACAGATATTATACATTTCATGACTATGTATAAAAACTATACCCACCAACACATACATACCCTAAGCAAATAGGTCAAAATCAATTCATTGCAAATATTTTTAAAATGTATACTTAATTATACTGTGTTTATTTAATAATTATAGCTTTAGTTTTGTAAAGGAATACATTTTGGTAATGAAGTTGTGATATCACTAAATTCTTTTTACATCTCTCCAAAGCTAAATTTCATTGCCTGACTGAAATGAATTATGCCCTAGTAAACATCCTGTAAATCCTACAAGGATTTAAACCAATATGTAAACATTTTAGGTTTTGTTTTGTGACAACACATAAAGGAGAGTTTTAAAAACTATTAATTCCTTTTAATCATAGGTGCCAAAAAACCCCCCAAAAGCCCCAAAAAGGTATTTAAAAAAGAGAGTATAACATTTCAGTAAGAGTTACAGCTCTAGAGAGCTATTCCCCCAACATCCCCTTCACCTAAGTATTTGGGTTCTACACTGATCTACCAGTGTGCCAGGATCAGATTTATAAAATCAGACCCAAGGAATCAAAACAGATATACTGATATAAGCTTTTGACACAACGTATGCCACAGTCCCCATAGATTTAGAGCACGGACACACTAAGCAAACAGCTTTGTTCTTAGTACAGATTTGGTCAAGTAGTCTCCCTTATTTTTTTCATTGGTAAAATGAGGATGCTGCCCAGAACACAGGGAAATGGGCCTAAAGTTCGACCACTACAGAACCCTGAGTGCGCTTTCTTCAAACTGTGGACTTTAAAGTGGCTTGTCCACCAAAGGATATGTAAGCTGTGTTTAAAATACAGGAGAAAAAAAATACAGGAGAAAACAATTTGTATTTCTGCTAATTTCTATATTAAAAATAAACTAATCTTTTCAACATTTAATACACAGATTTTCACTGATGTCCTCACATGACCTGTATTTCAGATAATTGTGTCTCAGGTAAGGTATGCAAGGAAATTTGAGAGGAGAATGAGAATTCTTCAAAGGGAATATTAATAATGGAATCTCTAGTATTAATATATATTATATTACCTATTTTAAATTTATGAAAGCAAACAGAAAAACAAAGCAAAGATTCTTATAAATAAACTCTGGGCTGAAGATAATAATATTTAAGTAAACAACGCAATGGTAGAGCTGACATTCCTAAACTGTGTGTTCATAATCAGTCTTTACAAGGTAAAAGCACTGGTGACCTACTGGGATCTGAAATGAGGGAATTAAGGAAATTTTTGATATAGAGACATATCCAGTATTGTTCCTGAATCTTATTCCAAGTGTATTTTGCCTTGATAATTAGTTTATAATGACCTTAAACTTCACAACCCCCAAGTCATTTAAACATATATGTTTTAAGAATTTCAACTTTATCTGTCTTTGAAAAAGATTGGGTTTGCACTATAGTTTTAACATATATATATAATTTATAATAAGCAAACACATTTTAGCTGGGTGTGCTCAAACTTTATTATACTGATAGGACAAATCTTTGAAAAAGTTCAGTCCTCTTGGAGAACTATGTACTTTGACACAAACCACGAGAGGCCTTTGGGACAAAAATGAAATGTAACCTTACAAGGGAGCCTGAGTCACTGCCCAGAACTAGATAATTCATTTCACAGATATAACAGTAAGAAAAACAAGCATATTTCACTCATTTTGATAATATTCACTGAATCTGCAATATAAAGGATGCAAATGATTGTGCCAAGAATAAAAGTATAATAAGTCCAGGCAGAAGGAAAGACATTAAAAATTGGTGAAAAGTGTGTTTCATGTGAGACCATTGAGAATTTGTGCCATGTCAACCGGGTTCCCCTCTTTACTATTTCCTGGCTGTAGGGTACCAAGTTACTGAATTTACTTTATCTCAGCTGTAAAATAACAGTGATAGTAGCATACAACTCAGAGGCTTGTTACAATGACGCCTGAATTACTGTATGCAAAGCACTTAACACAAAGCCTGCCATTTTCTAATTGCTGGCTAGAATTATTTTATCATAGACATTGCTTTTCAGTAGGAATCTCTCTGTTTTTACTCAGTATTGCATTAACAGCAGCTAGCATCGTGTTTTAACATGGCAGTGACTGCTGAGAGAATAGAAAAAAAGTGAAACATTGAGTACACACAGTGTCAGCAGGAAATGGCTAGAAAGGCAAATCTAGGTGAACAGTCATAGCTTGGCTTACCTACTTATTAAGGGTAATCTCACTGTGGCATGAAGACAGTCAGGAAACAGCATGCCTGCGCCTCTGTGTGTGTGTATATATATAGAGAGAGATATATATAGATATAGATAGACAGATTTAACTTTATTTGATGCTAAATATTTGTACATATACTCTGCTGTGGAGACAGAACTTCACTAGAAAACATATTACACAAATAGAAAATTAAAGATCAAATATTTTGCTCAGTGACTGAAACGTGCAAGTGTTTATATATTTAATATTACTTCTTCAGATACAGTACTCAAGTCTTTGTATACTTTAAGTTATTTATTTCCATAATATGATAAATACTTTGTGGAAAAATTATGCATCAATTCATACATCAACATACTACCCTGCTGGCCATTTTCAATACAATCTGCACATGATGCATAATAAGAAATTTGTGTGATAAAATTAAGGATATCCCACAGGTGGTGCAGTGATAAAAAATCCACATGCCAATGCAGGAGATACAGGCTCAGGAAATTCCCCCGGAAAAGGAAATGGCAAACCACTCCAGTATTCTTGCCTGAAAAATCTCATGGACAGAGGAGTCTAGTGGGTCACATCCTATGGGGTCAGAGTGATTTCAAGGTGGTAAAACTCAGTTTTAAGGAAACTTGATTTTACTTCCCTGGTGGTTCAGTGGCAAAGAATCCACCTGCCAATACAGGAGATTTAGGTTCAAACTCTGGGTCAGGAAGATTCTCTAGAGATGGAACTGGCAAATTGCCTGGAAAATCCTATGAACAGAGGAGTCTGGCGGGCTACAGTCCATGGGTCAAAAAAGAGTCAGATATGATTTAGCGACTAAACAACAAATGACAATTCTACAGAAAGTTTATAATCTGATATTCTATATTTTGCTTTCTGACAACATATTTTTAAAGCTATAATAAACTTCAGTTAATGATAAGTATCTTTACTATCATGCTCTATATCTTCAATTTATTAGATATAAATTTGNGACTGAATAATAGAGTAAATGAAGAGATACCATATAAGATGAAAAAGATATAATTTGCATAAAAACCTACAAATTACTGAAAATGATAGCCTTCTTGTTTAATAATACATTTAGTCTATTTTTTTATTGTTTCTCACTGAATATTCTTATAAGATTAAAACTGTAATTCTCTGGAAGGATAGTAGCAAAAGATAACAAAACGAGGCTGATTGATTTCATTACACATTCATTGCTATTCAATCCAGAGTTTTTATTCTTAACAAATGACAATGATCTCTAATTGGTTCCCACAGACATTTTTCAAATTTTACTTATAAACCATTCTCCTTGACCTTTTCCGCCTCACTCCATGCAGACAAATTTGCTTTCCACTTGTGAAGAAAGCAGTGAAACTCTGTGTTCTCTTCTTAGAGCTCATGACTGCATGAATTTCATACTCCCCTTTCTTATTTGTCCTCTTCTACAAAGCTAACTGCCTCACTCACACCTTTGATTCCATTCCCTATTCTACACCCTAGAGTTTACTTGAATGTTATAGATCTTCTATTTGTTTCTCCTTTGAATCATTTTTCTAGTCCACGTAACCCAAAATCAAATTCCCCTTCACAAAAACAGACAAAATTAAAACAAAATAAATTTTGACCTGTAATTGGCATTTACATACTTTCAACTCCCATTAAGGAAGCATTCTCCTTTATCATAATTGACATTTGTCATCTTTCAATATAATATGGTGATAAAACACTGATTCTGTAGTTTGCATGTGGCACCAGCTCTGAGACCTTAGGGAAGTTACTGAATCATGCTGTACCTTTATCTAAAATGTGTCTAAAAACAAATGATAGCAATAGTACCAACCTCCCAATTTTGTGTGAGGATTAAATATAGATAAATCGAGGGCTAATGACTTCCATATATGAAATGCTATAGACACAATTACAATAGTCTTACTATTGAAATAATCAGAGTATTGTTGCTGAGTCTATTATCTTACTTCCCACCTTTGTATCTAAAAATGCCAGTAATCTGACTTGCCATTGTTACTCCAATTTTTCCCTTGGTCTCCTGGATCTTCAGCTTTCACATGCTTCGATCTCAAGAACATAAGTCACTGCTGACTACCTTCGTGAATCTTATTCCTTGCATCTCTAGCATCTGCTTCCTTCTGTACCTCTACCACTTAGCTACTTCTGCATGTTCGATTGCCTCTTCTCACTTTCACTTTTGCATACATACTCAGTTTCCCTGAGCTTCTATACTTTATCTTCCTTCCCTGTCAACAAATTCTTCTTTTGTTCCATTTATGACCTTCAAGTTGACATTAAATATAAAAATAGCTGTCCTTCTGAAAAACTAGACTATTACACATGGTATAGACTAATCACTACCATTAATCCTAGTCTTCTTCTTCTTCTTTTTTTTTTTTTTGCCTCCCAGTTCAGTTCAGTTCAGTTTAGTCGCTCAGTCATATCTGACTCTTTGCGACCCTATGAACCACAGCACACCAGGCCTCTCTGTCCATCACCATCTCCTGGAGTTTACCCAAATTTTGTCCATTGAGTCGGTGATGCCATTCAACCATTTCATCCTCTGTCATCCCCTTCTCCTCCTGCCCTCAATCTTTCCCAGCAACAGGGTCTTTGCAAATGAGTCAGCTCTTTGCATCAGGTAGCCAAAGTATTAGAGTTTCAGTAGTAACATCAGTCCTTCCAACGGACACCCAGGACTGATCTCCTTTAGGATGGACTGGTTGGATCTCCTTGCAGTCCAAGGGACTCTCAAGAGTCTTCTCCAACACCATAGTTCAAAAGCATCAGTACTTCAGTGCTCAGCTTTCTTTATAGTCCAACTCTCACACCCATACATGACCACTGGAAAAACCATACCTTGACTAGATGGACCTTTGTTGGCAAAGTAATGTCTCTGATTTTTAATATGCTATCTAGGTTGGTCATAACTTTCCTTCCAAGGAGTAAGCATCTTATAATATCTTGGCTGCAATCACCATCTGCAGTGATTTGTACCTTGCTTTAAATTCAACAAATCATTTTGAAGATTATCTATTTTGATAGAAAGCATCTACTACACTCTATTTTACATTTAGAAATATCCTACAAGCAATCTATATCAACATTTTACTATACTTTTCCCCTACTAATGCAAGGAAATCAAACCAGTCAATCCTAAAGGAAAGCAGTCCTGAATATTCATTGGCAGGATTGATGCTGAAGCTCCAAAACTTTGGCCACCTGATACAAAGAACCAACTCATTGGAAAAGACCCTGATGCTGGGAAATATTAAAGGCAGGCAGGGGAAGAAGGGAACAACAGAGGATCAGACGGTTGGATGGCATCACCAACTCGATGGACATGAGACTGAGCAAGCCCCGGAAGTTGTTGATGAACACGGAAGCCTGGAGTGCTGCAGTCCATGGGGTTGCAAAGAGTTGGACACAACTGAGCAACTGAACTTAACTACCCTATTAATAGGTATTCTTTAGTGTATTTCATTGCAATAATTACAGGTCTATAAATCTACTTCTCTATTATAAGAAATGACTCTGTCTCAGATCATAAACTCCTTATTGCCAAATTCATACTTAAATTGAAGAAAGGAAAAAAACCCACTAGCTCATTCAAGTATGAACCCACTCCAGTACTCTTACCTGGAAAATCCCATGGATGGGGGAGCCTGGTGGGTTGTCGTCTATGGGGTCGCACAGAGTCAGACACAACTGAAGCAACTTAGCAGCAGCAGCAGCATTCAAGTATGACCTAAATTAAATCTCTTATGATTATAGTGGAAGTGACAAATAGATTCAAAGGATTAGATCTCAAAGAATGCCTGGAGAACTATGGACGGATGTTTGTGACATTTTACAGGAGGTAGTGATCAAAACCATCCAAAAGAATGCAAAAAGGCAAAATGATTGTCTGAGGTGGCCTTAATAACTAAGAACATAAGAAAAGTGAAAGGCAAAGGAGAAAAAGAAAGATATACCCATTTGAATGTAAAGGTACTAGAATAGAAAACAGAGATAAGAAAGTCTTCCTCAGCGATCAATGCAAAGAAATAGAGGAAAACAATAGAATGGGAAAGACTAGAGATATTCCAGAAAATCAGAGATACCAAGGAAACATTTCATGCAAAGATGGGCAACATAAAGGAAACAAACAGTATGTACCTAACAGAGGAGAGGATATAAAGAGGTGGCAAGAATACACAGAAGAACTATTCAAAATATATCTTTGTTGTGGAGTCGCTCAGTCATGTCTGACTCTTTGCAACCCAGATAGCCACAATGGTGTGAACACACATCTAGAGCCTGACATCCTAGAGTGTGAAGTCAAGTGGGTCTTAGGAAACATCACTATAAACAAAGCTAGTAGAGGTGATGGAATCCCAGTTGAGCTATTTCAAATCTTAAAAGATGATCTGTAAAAGTGGTACACTCAATATGCCAGCAAATTTGGAAAACTCAGCAGTGACCATAGAACTGGAAAAGGTCAGTTTTCATTCCAATCCCAGAGAAAGGCAAAGCCAAATAATGTTCAAACTACTGCACAATTGTACTCATATCACACACTGGCAAAGTAATGCTCAAAAATCTCCAAGCAAGGCTTCCATAATACCTGAAATGTGAACTTCCAGATGTTCAAGCTGGATTTAGAAAAGGCAGAGAGAAATCAAATTGCCAACATCTGTTGGATCATAGGAAAAGCAAGAGAATCCCAGAAAAGCTTCTGCTTCATTGACTACACTAAAGCCTTTGACTGTGTGGATCCCAACAAACTGTTGAAAATTCTTCAAGAGATAAAATAATAGACCACTTTACCTGCCTCCTGAGAAACCTGTATGCAGGTCAAGAAACAATAATTAGAACTGGACATGTAAGGATGGACTGGTTCCAAATTGGGAAAGAGTTGAAGGTCAGGAAGGGCGGTGGTGAGGAGATACACCTCATCCAAGGTAAGGAGCAGTGGCTGTGCTTTGCTGGAACAGCCATGAAGAGATACCCCATGCCCAAGGTAAGAGAAACCCAAGTAAGATGGTAGATGTTGCAAGAGGGCATCAGAGGGCAGACACACTGAAACCATACTCACAGAAAACAAGTCAGTCTAATCACACTAGGACCACAGCCTTGTCTAACTCAATGAAACTAAGCCATGCCCAGGGGGCAACCCAAGATGGGTGGGTCATGGTGGAGAGGTCTGACAGAATGTGGACCACTGGAGAAGGGAAAGGCAAACCAATTCAGTATTCTTGCCTTGAGAACCCCATGAACAGTATGAAAAGGCACAATGATAGGATACTGAAAGAGGAACTCCCCAGGTCAGTAGGTGCCCAATGTGTTACAGGAGATCAGTGGAGAAATGACTCCAGAAAGAATGAAGGGATGGAGCCAAAGCAAAAACAATATCCAGCTATGCATGTGACTGCTGATAGAAGCAAGATCTGATGCTGTAAAGAGCAATATTGCATAGGAACCTGGAATGTCAAGTCCATGAATCAAGGCAAATTGGAAGTGGTCAAACAAGAGATGGCAAGAGTGAATGTCAACTTTATAGGAATCAGCAAATGGACTAAATGGGTCCATTTAACGGACTGGAATGGGTGAATTTAACTCCTATGACCATTATATCTACTACTGTAGGCAGGAATCCCTCAGAAGAAATGGAGTAGCCATCATGGTCAATAAGAGTCTGAAATGCAGTACTTGGATGCAATCTCAAAAACGACAGAATGATCTCTGTTCATCTCCAAGGCAAACCATTCAATATCATGGTAATCCAAGTCTATGCCCCAACCAGTAACGCTGAAGAAGCTGAAGTTGAACGGTTCTATGAAGACCTACAAGACCTTTTAGAACTAACACCCAAAAAAGATGTCCTTTTCATTATAGGGGACTGGAATGCTAAAGTAGGAAGTCAAGAAACACCTGGAGTAACAGGCACATCTGGCGTTGGAATGCGGGATGAAGCAGGGCAAAGACTAATAGAGTTTTGCCAAGAAAATGCACTGGTCATAGCAAACACCCTCTTCCAACAACACAAGAGAAGACTCTACACATGGACATCACCAGATGGTCAACACTGAAATCAGACTGATTATATTCTTTGCAGCCAAAGATGGAGAAGCTCTATACAGTCAACAAAAACAAGACCGGGAGCTGACTGTGGCTCAGATCATGAACTCCTTATTACCAAATTCAGACTCAAATTGAAGAAAGTAGGGAAAACCGCTAGACCATTCAGGTATGACCTCAATCAAATCCCTTATGATTATACAGTGGAAGTAAGAAATGGATTTAAGGGCCTAGATCTGATAGAAAGAGTGCCTAATGAACTATGGACTGAGGTTCCTGACATTGTACAGTACACAGGGATCAAGACCATCCCCATGGAAAAGAAATGCAAAAAAGCCAAAAGGCTGTCTCAGGAGGCCTTACAAATAGCTGTGAAAAGAAGAGAAGCAAAAATCAATGGAGAAAAGGAAAGATATAAGCATTTGAATGCAGAGTTCCAAAGAATAGCAAGAAGAGATAAGAAAGCCTTCTTCAGCGATCAATGCAAAGAAGTAAAGGAAAAGAACAGAACGGAAAAGACTAGAGATCTCTTCAAGAAAATTAGAGATACAAAAGGAACATTTCATGCAAAGATGGGCTCGATAAAGGACAGAAACAGACATGTCTGGACATAACAGAAGCAGAAGATATTAAGAAGAGGTGGCAAGAATACACAGCGAGAACTGTACAAAAAAGATCTTCACAACCCAGATAATCATGATGGTGTGATCACTCACCTAGAGCCAGACATCCTGGAATGTGAAATCAAGTTGGCCTTAGAAAGCCTCACATGAACAAACCTAGTAGAGGTGATGGAATACCAGTGGAGCTGTTTCAAATCCTGAAATGATGCTGTGAAAGTGCTGCACTCAATATGCCAGCAAATTTGGAAAACTCAGCAGTGGCCACAAGACTGGAAAAGGTCAGTTTTCATTCCAATCGCAAAGAAAGGCAATGCCAAAGAATGCTCAAACTACCCCACAATTGCACTCATCTCATATGCTACTAAAGTAATGCTCAAAATTCTCCAAGCCAGGCTTCAGCAATACGTGAACCATGAACTTCCTGATGTTCAAGCTGGTTTTAGAAAAGGCAGAGGAACCAGAGATCAAATTGACAACATCTGCTGGATCATGGAGAAAGCAATAGAGTTTCAGAAAAACATCTACTTCTGCTTTATTGACTATGCCAAAGCTTTTGAATGTGTGGATCACAATAAACTGTGGAAAATTCTGAGAGAGATGGGAATACCAGACCATATGACCTGCCTCTTGAGAAATCTGTATGCAGGTCAGGAAACAACAGTTAGAACTGGACATGGAACAACAGACTGGTTTCAAATAGCAAAAGGAGTATGTCAAGGCTGTATATTGTCACCCAGCTTATTTAACTTATATGCAGAGTACATCATGAGAAATGCTGGACTGGAAGAAACACAAGCTGGAATCAAGATTGCCAGGAGAAGTATCAATAACCTCAGATATGCAGATGACACCACCGTTATGGCAGAAAGTCAAGAGGAACTGAAAAGCCTCTTAATGAAAGTGAAAGAGGAGAGTGAAAAAGTTGGCTTAAAGCTCAACATTCAGAAAACGAAGATCATGGCATCTGGTCCCATCACTTCATGGGAAATAGTTGGGGAAACAGTGGAAACAGTGTCAGGCTTTATTTGTTTGGGCTCCAAAATCACTGCAGATGGTGATTGCAGCCATGAAATTAAAAGATGCTTACTCCTTCGAAGAAAAGTTATGAGCAACCTAGACAGCATATTCAAAAGCAGAGACATTACTTTTCCGACTAAGGTCCATCTAGTCAAGGCTATGGTTTTTCCTGTGGTCATGTATAGATGTGAGAGTTGGACTGTGAAGAAGGCTGAGTGCCAAAGGATTGATGCTTTTCAACTGTGGTGTTGGAGAAGACTCTTGAGAGTCCCTTGGACTGCAAGGAGATCCAACCAGTCCATTCTGAAGGAGATCAGCCCTGGGATTTCTTTTGAAGGAATGATGCTGAAGCTGAAACTCTAGTACTTTGGCCACCTCATGGGAAAAGTTGACTCATTGGAAAAGACTCTGATGCTGGGAGGGATTGAGGGAAGGAGGAGAAGGGGATGACAGAAGAGGAGATGGCTGGAGGGCATCACTGACTCGATGGACGTGAATCTGAGTGAACTCTGGGAGTTGGTGATGGACAGGGAGGCCTGGTGTGCTGCGATTCATGGGGTCACAAAGAGTCAGACACGACTGAGAGACTGAACTGAATTGAATATCAAGGCTGTATATCATCACTCTGCTTCTTTAACTTATATTCAGAGTACATAATGTGAAATTCTGGACTAGATAAAGCACAAGCTGGAATCAAGTTTTCCAGGAGAAATATCAATAACCTCAGATACGCAGATGACACCACTCCTATGGCAGAAATCTAAAGGATCTAAAGAGCTTCTTGATGTGAGTAAAAGAGGAGAAGCAAAAGGCTGGCTTAAAAATGAACATTCAAAAAACCAAGATCACGGTAACTGGCCCCATTACTTCATAACAGATAGATGGGAAACAATGGAAACAGTGAGAGACTTTCTTCTCTTGGGCCCCAAATCACTGCAGATGGTGATTGCAGCCATGAAATTAAAAGACACTTGCTCCTTGGAAGAAAAGATATGACCAACCTAGACAGCACACTAAAAAGCAGAGACATTAGTTTGACAACAAAGGTCTGTCTCGTCAAAGCTATTGTTTTTTCCAGTAGTCATGGATGGATGTGAGAGTTGGACCATAAAGAAAGTTGAGCACCGAAGAACTGATGCTTTTGAACTGGTGTTGGAGAAGACACTTGGGAGTCCCTTGCACTGCAAGGAGATCAAATCAGTCAATCCTAAATGAAATCATTCCTGAATATTCATTGGAAGGATGATGCTGAAGCTGAAACTCTAATACTTTGGATACCTGATGTGAAAAGCCAACTCACTAGAAAAGACCCTGATTTTAGGAAAGATTGAAGGCAGGAGGAGAAGGGCATGACAGAGGAAGAGTTGGTTGGATGGCATACCGATTCAATGGACATGAGTTTCAGCAAGCTCCAGGAGATGGTGAAGGACAGGGAAGCCTGACATGCTGCAGTCCATGGGTTCTTAAAGAGCTGGACAAGACTGAATGACTGAACAACAAGTATAAGAAAAACTAAAGTTATTCATATATTTATTTATATGCTTTTCTTCTAGCACTTTTATGACACAATCACAAACTGGCAGATGATTCAGTGTTTTCAGCCTACAACTTTCTTTTTAGTCTACAAGGTATTTCTCCAGTTTCAATTTAAAACTGAGGTTTTTTTTGTTTGTTTGTTTTTTCCTAGATTATGACTTTTGAAATGCTAAGATAAGACCTGTTTTAATAGTGGATTTCTGTGGTTACTCTTTGTTCAGCATATTTCCCTTTTTCTGATAAAAGTATAAAATCCTGAACATATCTCTTGATTGATAATGATATTTACAATGTGAGTTATAAAAACCGATTAGTACATGAGACCAAAGATGTAATGTAGAGGGAAAGCAATAGTTGAGTTTTCTGATTGGCAGAATTTTTTTTTTCTTTATAGTTGTTTTTCTCCTTCATTTCCTTTTCACTTTTTCTTCATTTTGTGATTTTTAACAGCATATTTTTCAGGTATCACTGGCAGTCAGCATATGATTTAGTCTTCATGAGTATTATATTCATTGATCATAATTATTTCTTCAGAGATGGGCATATGACTTAATCTACATGAACGATACCCAACATGGAGAATTTTAATTAATTGGCAGAGGAGAAAATGCACATTTTTTTTAACTCAGGAAAACTTAAGCCTAAGTTAGAGAAGAGTTATCAAATTTAGAGCCTGATGGAGAAGGCGATGGCACCCCACTCCAGTACTGTTGCCTGGAAAATCCCATGGACAGAGGAGCCTGGTAGGCTGCAGTCCATGGGGTTGTGAAAAGTCGGACACGACTGAGCGACTTCACTTTCACTTTTCACTTTCATACATTGGAGAAGGAAATGGCAACCCACTCCAGTGTTCTTGCCGTCTATGGGGTCACACCGAGTTGGACACGACTGAAGTGACTTAGCAGCAGCAGCAGCAGAGGGAAGTCAGACCAACAGAAGAGAGGGAGAAAGAGACAGAGAGAGAATTCCAGTTTGCTGATGCTGTGATACTGTGTGATCACAGACATCATCATATTTTATGTAAGGCAACACATGCCTTTTCACCTAAAAGTGAAAGTGTTAGTTGCTCAGCCATATTTGACTCTTTGTGAACCCATGGACTGTAGCCCACCAGATTCTTCTGTCCATGGGATTTCCCAGGCAAGAATACTGCAGTGGGATGCCATTTCCTTCTCTAGAGGATCTTCCCAACCCAAAGATCAGACCTAGATCTCCTGCATTACAGGCAGTTTCTTTACCAAGTGAGCCACCAGGGGAGCCTGCTTTTTCATCTAAGAAAATCTGAACTGGGGTTCTTATCCCTTTCTAAGCAGAATAGTTTCAATGCAATGCCCATCTCAGTACAGAGCAGCTATTTTCTAAGAGGCCATAAATAAACACAATAAGAGGATTAGACAGAAATCTCGTGTCATATTTTGTTTCTTAATAACTGATTTCTTTGTAACCTCACCTTCTGGCTCCATCTTATGTTTTTACTGTTGCTCTAAATATTCTTAGAATAATTACAGTAATAAAGACATATAATATAGTAGATAAGAAGTTCTGAAATGTTATTCATCAAAAAGATATTTATTCCTTAAAAAGGATCATATATATTCAAAAAGTATTTTGCTACTGGTTATTTCACACAAAATATAAAATGTTTATTTGACTAAATTGCATATNGTCATGTATGTTAATTATATTTTTTGTCTCAGAAACTTACATTCATGAATAGTTTTAATAAACTATTAGATATTAAAATGTGCAGGTTATTTATGAATATTTAGGTTTACTTAAACGTAAGAAATTATATACTATTTCCTCTTATCAGGAGGTAACAGAATTAATTATTTTTCTATTTGCCATAATGCCTGTATTGACTGTATGTATATATTTCTTTGACTGATTGGAAAGTAAACATAAATTACAAGGGTGAAAGTGCAGAGAACAGACTTAGAAACTCTCATCCAGCAAACATTCCTTATATATGAATATAATATTAGAGCAGAAAATTAATATAATCTAAATAACAGAAAAGTATAGTTTGGTATGCTTGATAATATCCTATAGTTTCCTTGGGTCTGTTTTTCCTTATTCTTTTTTCTTTCTGCTCCTCTAATGTGCAGTTTCAACTACCCTATATTTAATTTTTCTGATTTTTTCTTGTTCCTGCTTATATTTGCTGCTGATTCCCTCTGGTAACTTTTTCATGTTTGCTATTGTAATTTTCAACTCCAGAATTTCTTTTTTGCTTCCTTTTGTAATTTCTCTTTATTAATAATCCATATAATTTTCCCTGTTTCTACCATTACCACACCTTTTTGAGTATACTTAATACAGTTCCTTTTTTTTTAGTAGTAATTGGGCTTACTCATGGTTGGTTTCTGCTAGCTAGTTAAAAATGAAAAAAGAGTGAAGAAACAAAAATCAAAAATGAAACTGAAGTAAAAATAGTGACCTTACACAAATAGAAGGGATAACAAAATAATATTTCATATTGTTAAGAACTTATGACAATTTAGATAATTTAATTCCTAAAAACATAAAAATCATAAGAACTGAATCAAAAATAAACAGGAAATCTCAATAGACATTTAACAAGAAATTAAATCAGTAATTGAAAACCACCCCATAAATAAAAGTCAAGGATCAGCTGGCTTCACTGATGAAATTTGCCAAACACCTAAGAAGAGTTAAATCCTGCTTGAATTCTTTTCAAGAAATAGAGCATAAAGGAACAATTCCTCATACAGAATGAGGACAGCATTACCTTGATACAAAAGCCAGTGAAAGATTAGAGAGCTAAGATGACAAAACTACAGGCTAATATCTCTTATGGATATAGATGCAAAACAGTTAAACATCTAAAATATGAGGTTTATCACATGTGGTCCAATAAAGGAAAATCAAAGTGACAAAGCACATTAACAGGATTAAGGAAGAAAACAATACATGATTATCTCAGTAGATGCAGAAAAAGCATCTAACAAAATTCAAAACCCTTCACAATAAAAACACTCAGAAAACTAGGGACAGAAGGACTTTCCTTAAGGTGAGTAATGGCATTTATTAAAAACCAACACCTAACATCATGTTCAATAGTGAAAAGATTGACAGCATTTCCCAGTAAGATTAAGAACAGGACAAAAATATCTTTGACCACTGCCTTTCACTATTGTATTGGAAATTCTAGTAAAGCAATTAGGCAAGAGAAAGAAATAATAGGCATCCAAATTGGAAAAGATTAAGTAAAATTATTTCTGGTTAAAAATGACATGATTTTATAAAGAAAACTCCATAGAATGCAAAAGAAAGCTACTAGAGCTAATAAATTCAGCAGTGTTACAGAGTAAATAAAATCAACTTACATCAATTGTTCTTCTATCCACAAGCAATGCACTAATGTAAAGAAAATTAAGAAAATAACTTTACTTCTTACAGTATCAGAAAGAATAAAATTTCTAGTAATTAATCAAAAATATAAAACATACTAAAAACTGTAAGATATTGATAAATTAAAGAACACCTAAATGGAAAGGCATGGACTTAGTTTTTTTTTAAGACTGCAATATGCCCCAAAACAATCTACACATAAAATGCAATTACTGTGAAAATTTCAATGACTTTTTTTTTGTGTGTTTGTTTGTTTTAAGAAATGTAAAAGCTGATCCTACATTCATATGGGATTATAAGGAGTTCTGATTAGTCAAAACTACTGAAAAAATAAAAAGAATTAGGAAAACACAGAGCTTGATTTGAAACTTACCAGAGAGCTACAATCATCAAAAAAGTGTGATAATGGCATAAGAGAAAACATATAGAGCAACAGAATAGAATTAAGGATTTAGAACAAACCCAAGGATCTTTGGCCAATTGATTTTTGAAAAGAGTGTCAAGATTATTCAATGGGGGAAAAGAATCCTCTCTGCACAAACAGTGCTGGGACAATAAGATACGGATATGTTTAAAAAACTATGTTGGACTCCCTGCTTCACTCCATATATAATAATTCACCCAAAATAGACTAATATCTTTAATATAAGGGCTAAAACTATAAAAGAATTCAAAAGAAAATATATGGGTAAGTCTTCATGACATCAGATTGACAATGGATTCTTAGACATCAAAAGCACAAGACAGAACAAAACATAAATATGTTGGACTTCATAAAATTGAAGGCTCATGCATCAAACAATATTATCTTATTCCATTTAGACTGCTGCAACAGAATATCATAGACTGCATAGCATATAAACATCAGAAACTTCTTACAGTTCTAGAGAGTAAGGGAGTTTAAGATAAAAGCACAACAGATGAGGTGCTTGATGAGAAACTGCTTCCTAGTTCAGAGGTTCTTCTTCTCACTGTACCCATATATGGCAGAATGAGCAAGAGAAACTCTCTGGAATTTCTTTTATAAAGGTGCTAATCTTATTCCTTAATTTATATTTTGGTTTCTGGAAAATTTACATCCAGAATTATCATATAATCCAGTAACTCAATTCCTGTATATATACCCAATAGAAATGAAAATAAATGTTCAGACAACTACAAATGTTCATAGCAATACTATTCACAATAGCCAGATGGTGGAAGCAACAAAAATATCCACCAAATAAAGGGATTAATAAATGGGTTTCCTTGGTGGCTCAGATGGTAGAGAATCTGCCTGCAATGCAGGAGATGTGGGTTCAATTCTTGGGTCAGAAGATCCTCTGGAGAATGGAATGGCTACTCATTCCAGTATTTTTGCCTGGAGAATTCCATGGACAGAGGAACCTGGAAGGCTATACAGTTCAGGGGTTGTAAAGAGTCAAACATGACGAAGTGACTAACACTTTCACTTCAGACATACAATGGAATATTATTCAGCCATAAAAATGAAGTATTGACACACTGTGCAACTTGGCTGAACCTCACAAACAGTATGCAAAGTGAAAGAAGCCAGATTTCAAAGGTTCTTCTATTGCATGGTTACTGTTATATGAAATATCAAAAATAGGTAAATCCACAGACGTACAAAGTAGACTGGTGATTGTCAGAGTATGGGGAGGGGGATGAAAACTAATTGTTTAACAGGGTATTTATGTGAGGCAGTGAAAAGTTTTAAAACTAGAGAGGCAGTGGTTGTACAATGCTGCAAAAGCACTAAATGTCACTGTACATCAAATTATAATGTGAATTTTACCTAAATAAGAAAACTATTCAAAATTAGTGTAGAAATCTCATATATGAAAGTGTGAAGTCATGTAATACATAGCTACCTTCTGGATCCAGATTTTTTACTCATAACTACAGTAAATCATATTGTCACTGTAAAAGAGATTCAAAAATGCAGGTGAGGTGAGGTGAAGTCGCTCAGTCGTGTCCGACTCTTTGCGACCCCGTGGACTGTAGCCTACCAGGCTCCTCCATCCATGGGATTCTCCAGGCAAGAATACTGGAGTGGGTTGCCATTTCCTTCTCCATAGGATCTTCCTGATCCAGGGATCGAACCCAGGTCTCCCACATTGGAGGCAGACGCTTTAACCTCTGAGCCATTAGGGAAGCCCAAATGCAGAGGGTATCTTTAATAAAGGCAATGTAAATATCCACAATATACAGGTTTCACCATTGAATTTTAAAAAGACATTTCATGAAGAAAATACAAAGGATTAGAAACCTTTTCAAAAGAGATCTGTACACAAGAATTTTATCGGGAACTCAAATAGCAATAAGAAAAGATACATTGAGTTTTTTTAAAAAAATTTACATTATGAGGGCCACATCTTACTCTAGAAAGGAAAAATGCAACTTTTATACATGCATGCTAAGTCGCTTCAATTGTACCTGACTGTTGGTGATCCCATATACTGTAGCCCACCAGACTTCTCTGTCCATGGGATTCTCCAGGCAAGAATACTGGAGTGGGTGTTCATGCCCTCCTCCAAGGGACCTTCCCAACCCAGGGATCAAACTGTGTCTCTTATGTCTCCTGCATTGGCAGGTGGGTTCTTTACCACTAGCGCCATCTGGAATTTTCACACTAGGGATTTTTGGGGTTATTGTTTTATAATGCTTTATTATGTAATTCTAACTTAGAAATATCGTTAGGGAACTTCTGTGTTCTTTCTAGAGAAACTTTTTATGCATGCATTAGTAATTTTGATTTAAAAGATTTAAATATGTTCACTATAAGAATCACTAAATAAAAACTAGTAATTAAGAATACTGAGGTTTTCAAAGTACTGATTTGGATAATGTCATATGGTCCATGCAAATAATTTAAGAAAATAGAACAATCTTTGTCTTTTTCTTCATTTTCAAATACTATTAGGCTGTCTTCAAGAGAAAATTGTAAATAGCTGACTGTAAAGTCAGTTTGTTTTCACAATAATTTATGGCCTGACATCTGTGTACTACATGCAGGAATAAAAGAAAATTTAAAAGCAGAGACCACAAAACTGCTTTACTCTCACTTGTTTACCTTTCTGAATGCTGTCAAAATGCATGGCAAGTTATTAAGGAATAAAGTATTAGATTTTATATAAAAACTGTGTCTCTAGTTTGTTGCCTGTGTATGTGTGTGTGTGTTCTGCTCAACTGTGTCTGACTCTTTGTGACTCCATGAACTGTAGTCTGGCATGCTCCTCTGTCCATGGATTTCCCAGGCAAGAATACTGAATTGGGTTGCCAGTTCTTCTCCAGGGGATCTTTCCCACCCAGGGATCAAATCCACATCTCCTGCATTGGCAGGCATCTTCTTTACCACTGTACCAGCTGGGAAGCCCTTGTTCCCTATAAATGATGCTAAATTGCACTAAATATAACTTAAATACCAAATACTATTATAATTTTTTATTGAGGATGGTTTTGGGACTCCATATAAAGTTGTTATAGAAAAAATTAAAGAACAAACATTTCCATAACTGCAAATAACAAGTTCTAACTCTTAAAGTATAGAAAGTTTCAGAATAATATATCATGTTAAAAAACATCTGCACATTTCACCAATATGAGTCATATATGTATATGAATGTAAATGGTTTTACAAAACAAAACTGAATCTGTCCCTGAAGAAAAATAAACCACTTATATGTTGTCCCACAACACGTTTCTTGATATCTTTACATAATGCCTGCATGAAACATTACTTTTTAATATAACAAGCAAAATGCAAAGGGTTTTGATATAAAAAATGATTTGCATGTTTTATTCTAAACAAACAATTATAGCCTCAATTCAAGTGACATACAAAAACTGTAA
>SJYQ01000401.1:148768-161140 GCA_006410935.1 Redunca redunca | reverse complement strand
AGCAACTGACAAACAACTAATCTCAAAAATATACAAGCAACTCATGCAGCTCAATTCCAGAAAAATAAATGACCCAATCAAAAAATGGGCCAAAGACCTAAATAGACATTTCTCCAAAGAAGACATACGGATGGCTAACAAACATATGAAAAGATGCTCAACATCACTCATTATCAGAGAAATGCAAATCAAGACCACAGTGAAGTACCATTACACACCAGTCAAAATGGCTGCAATCCAAAAGTCTGCAAGCAATAAATGGTGGAGAGGGTGTGGAGAAAAGGGAACCCTCTTACGCTGTTGGTGGGAATGCAAACTAGTACAGCCACTATGGAGAACAGTGTGGAGATTCCTTAAAAAATTGCCAATAGAATTGCCTTATGACCCGGCAATTCCACTGCTGGGGGTACACACAGAGGAAACCAGAATTGAAAGGGACACATGTACCCCAATGTTCATTGCAGCACTGTTTATAATAGCCATAACATGGAAACAATGTAGATGTCCATCAGCAGATGAATGGATAAGAAAGCAGTGGTACATATACACAATGGAGTATTACTCAGCCATTAAAAAGAATACATTTGAATCAGTGCTAATGAGATGGATGAAACTGGAGCCGATTATACAGAGTGAAGTAAGCCAGAAAGAAAAAGCATGACATCTTTATATAGTCTTAAAAAAATGTTATTTACTTTTTTCATATTAATATTTTGAAAAAGTATGTACTTAAGAAACACAAGTCAATTACAAAGCTGCTGCTAAGTCACTTCAGTCGTGTCCGACTCTGTGCGACCCCATAGATGGAAGCCCACCAGGCTCCACCATCCCTGGGATTCTCTAGGCAAGAACACTGGAGTGGGTTGCCATTGCCTTCTCCAATGCGTGAAAGTGAAAAGTCAAAGTGAAGTCACTCAGTTGCGTCCAACTCTTAGCGACCCCATGGACTGCAGCCTACCAGGCTCCTCCACCCATGGGATTTTCCAGGCAAGAGTGCTGGAGTGGGGTGCCATTGCCTTCTCCAAATTACAAAGCTAAAAGGTGTCAAACAACAGTAGTAATGAAATACGCTCTTTCTTATTGCCCATTTTTTTCTATCCTCTGAACAGTAATTATACAAAAAAAAGTGGTTTTTTTTTAATCACTGATTAAAGTAAAACAGATTGTAAGAGATTTATCTGACTTGAAAATAATTTTAGTGAAAAATTAAAATTACTTTAAAATATAGATTAATAGAGTGGAACAATATGGAAGAGGAGTAGGTGGACATAGAGTACGTCTCTCTCCATGGATACATCAAGAGTACACCTTCAGACACAGAAGCTCCTGC
This sequence comes from Redunca redunca, assembly GCA_006410935.1. Classification (NCBI taxonomy): domain Eukaryota; kingdom Metazoa; phylum Chordata; class Mammalia; order Artiodactyla; family Bovidae; genus Redunca; species Redunca redunca. The sequence continues at coordinate 159,810 of SJYQ01000401.1, read as the reverse complement.
ATAACACCAGCTGAGACTGGGCAAGAGTACCTGAACACCAGAAAAGATTACATAGAACCACACAAAACCCATGCTGTTTACAATGGCCAAGACATGGAAGCAATATAAATGTCCATCGACAGATGAATGGATGAAGAAGATGTAATACATACATACCATAGAATATTACTCAACTATTAAAAGAATGAAATAATGCCATTTGCAGCAATATGGATGAACCTAGAGATGATCATACTAAGTCAGCCAGAGAAAGACAAATATCATATGATATTACTTATATGTGGCATCTGAAAAAAAACGGAAGTGAATTTATTTATAAAGTGGAAATAGACTCACAGACTTAGAGCAAAAAACTTGTGGTTACCAGTGTAAGAAGGGTGAGTTGGGGAGGGATAGATTGTGAGCTTGGGATTGACATAAAGACTGCTATATTTAAAAGGAATAACCAACAAGGACCTACAGTATAGCACAGGGAATACTGCTCAATATAATCCAACAATCTAAATGTGAAAGAATTTGAAAAATAGATACATATATCCGTAAAACTGAATCACTCTGCTGTACATCTAAAACTAAGTGAGTAAGTGAGTGAAGTCGCTCAGTCGTGTCTGATTCTTTGCGACCCCATGGCCTGTAGCCTACCAGGCTCCTCCGTCCATGGGATTCTCCAGGCAAGAATACTGGAGTGGGTTGCCATTTCCTTCTCTAGGGCTTCTTCCCAACCCAGGGACTGAACCTGGGTCTCCTGCATTGTAGGCAGATTCTTTACCATCCGGACCACCAGGGGAGCCCAGTGTATCATACATATGAACACAAAATACTTGACTTGTTTTTATTTACTATCACAGTTCATTAACTACATGTATTTGTTTTAATAATATTTTACTTTGAAATTCCATGATAAAGCTAATTTGAAATGCTATGGAACTACAGTTAACATTTCAAATATACTTTATTGAATAACCAATAAATTACTTGATTAAACCATATAACCAAATAATAATAAGGTTAATGCCTTAATGAAAGACATTTTCTAATTGTATCATTTTTCTACATGAAACAAACTTTCTTCTGTCATCACTTTCTACCTAAAGAGAGCACCATTGGTTTGAAAGCTGAAATGATACATTAGCCTTCAATTGCTATTTTAATTTAGTGTTTCTTCTTTTCAAAGCATGAAATACAAAACATCAATACAGTATTCATACTGAGCTAAGATCCAATCATTCCAGGCTCAAGTAAGAGTCTCATCACATTATCACAAGATTGCAAACAGCTTATTATGCACTAGAGCAGTATGGACACTTTTTTTTTTAAAGCTTTTAAATGGTAACCATGCTGAGCTCAAATGAGACAATTATGGATTTAAGCAGATCTTAGTAGGAATAAGAAAATTATGAATATGACCAACAGTGAAACCAAAAAAGCCTTTCCAAGGAATGAATATGAGAAGTGTGTATTTTACTGCTAATACATTTATACTTTTATACATTTATACATTATACATTATACACTTATACATTTATACTTTAGTCTTTCTTTTATTAGATTTAGAAATTATTTGATAGGTCATATCAAATGGATAAACAAATGTATAATGATATTTTAAAGAGAATGTGAGAAAACATGTATTGTTGACTTACTGCTTGTTCTTCTTGGAATTTTAGTATTTTGCATTTAATGATAAAGTTTATGTATCTGTGATCTTATATGTATGAATGGATTTTTCATTACTTTACTAGCATGGTGAAAATATTCAAGCCTCTCAATAGAAAGCTAGAGTTTGGGTTTCTCAACAGAGGAAAATGAGTTCCTTTGATCCTCATGAATTTTCCAGTTTTCCACTGTTTGGTCATGTTGCATAGAATTTTATCGCTATTTTCTGAAACATGAACTTCACAATGCTACACATTTTTAAAGTATGTTTTCTAATGAAGTTGACCCATTAGATATGCATTTCTTTTTAACTTAAAATGACTGAACAAGAATGGACTTATTCTGACTTTTCTTACTGGAATAACTAACATAAAAATTACTTACTCTATCAGAGGAAATATAATTCAATTTTGGGTTCTTCTTCCTAACTTTTATTTATTTCCTGTCTCTATTAAGTGTGTATCACAACAAACTGTGGAAAATACTTAAAGAGAGTGAAATACCAGAACACCTGACCTGCTTCCTGAGAAATATGCATGCAAGTCAGGAAGCAACAGTCAGAACTGGACTTGGAAGAGCAGACCGGTTCCAAATGAGGAAAGGAGTGCATCAGGCTATAGATTGTCACCCTGCTTATTTAACTTGTATGTGGAGTACATCATGAGAAACGCTGGGCTGGATGAAGCACAAACTGGAATCAAGATTGCTGGGAGACATATCAATAACCTCAAATATACAGATGACACCACCCTTATGGCAGAAAGCAGAGAACTAAAGAGCCTCTTGATGAAAGTGAAAGAGGAGAGCGAAAAAGTTGGCTTAAAACTCAACATTCAGAAAACTAAGATCATGGCATCTTAGTTTTCAGCTTAGTGATCATCCCATCACTTCATGGCAAATAGATGGGGAAACAATGGAAACAGTAAGAGACTTTCTTTTCTTGGGCTCCAAAATCACTGCAGATAGTGACTGCAACCATGAAATTAAAAGATGCTTGCTCCTTAGAAGAAAAGCTATGACGAATCTAGACAGCATATTAAAAAGTAGAGACATTACTTTGCCAGCAAAGGTCCAGCTGTGGTTTTTCCAGTAGTCATGTATGGATGTGATAGTTGGACTATAAAGAAAGCTGAACATTGAAGAATTGATGCTTGTGAACGGTGGTGTTGAAGAAGACTCTTGAGAGTCCCTTGGACTGCAAGGAGATCCAACCAGTCCATCTTAAAGGAAATCCTGAATATTCATTGGAAGGACTGATGCTGAAACTGAAACTCCAGTACTCTGGCCATCTGATGCGAAGAACTGACTCATTGGAAAAGATCTTGATGCTGGGAAAGATTGAAGGTGGGAGGAGAAGGGGATGGCAGAGGATAAGATGGTTGGATGTCATCACCAACTCAACGGACATGAGTTTGAGTAAGCTCCGGGAGTTGGTGATGGACAGGGAGGTCTGGCATGCTGCAGTCCGTGGGGTCACAAAGAGTCGGACTCCACTGAGTGCCTGAACTGAACTGAATTAAGTGCTTCCCTAGTGACTCAGACAGTAAAATAATCTGCCTACAATTTGGAGAATTGAGTTCAATCCCTGTGTCAAGAAAATCCCCTGGGGAAGGGCATGAAGATTTTCCTGGACTGAGGCACCTGGTGAGTGACAGTCCATGGGCCACAAAGTCTTGGACATGATTGACTGACTAACACTAAGTGCATGTGAAATGTCAGCATTTCATAAAAGTCGCTGGAGAAATTCAATACTTACGAGCACATAAAATGCATTGGGGGAGATTTGGGAAAGGGGAAAAAAAAATATGGCCCTTAGATGTTTCTTAGTAAAAGAGAAGAGGAGATTCTAGAAAGAAAGGCCGAGGAGCTGTTGGCCCACTCCTGTCTTGGATCACTAGTAGATTTATGGGCAGATGGGTTTCAGGAAGCAATAGCATAGTTAATATGACCAGACAGAAAAGCAGTCTAATTTGTTTGTTGTGTTCTGTTTCAGGTCCTGTGTACCCCAGATTGTACATGGTGAGCCAATAGACCCCCTCTCCAGTGATCAAAACAATCAGAGCAAGAGCCTAAGCTAAATATGAAAGGAGAGGGATATGGTATCTAAAAGTGTTGCAAGCACCACCGGCTCTCTGAGCATCAAACGAAATGCTAACTTCTGAAACAGAGGTTGTAGTGTGTATAAAATTGCAGTGATGCCTCTTACTAATCATAATTTCTTAACTAAAACTTATAGTCATGGAGAATAACCCTGGAAGCCCCAATGTGCTAAATAGTCATTGCATTAATTAGTTAAGCAAGGAAAAATGTTGATTATGCTAGGAGTAGAACTGCCTAAGAAGGACCCTGGGTGGTCTGGACAACACGACATTTCCCAGCTATGGCTTATTTATACAAGGATGCTGAAATGGACAGGCTGACTTCCCTGGGCAACCTGGATCTAGTTTTTCAGATGTACTATAGCTAGTGTTCCCAGGCAACTACTGTAAATAGCGAGAAATCCACACTAAATGGCACCAAGCGGCCACATAGGCCATTTTTTTCTTTTTTCCAAACTCTAAAAATTAGAGTCACAGAGTGACATGGGGGTTTTTCCATGGCCAGCTATAGCTGGGAATGTGGCCTTGGCACACTGCTCCCTTCTTTGTCTTGCTGATTCTGTACTTGTGATTTTCTTCTATTTCAAAAAGTTCTACTCCTTAACCTATGTTTTCTGACTTTGCAGAAGTCTTTCTGACACCTGGTCCTAGCAGCAGCTCTTAAGGGACATGCTGAGAACAACACATTTTAAATCCCAACTAATAAAAAAGTTTCTCTAAGTAGATGAATTACTGCTTCAGTCACTGAATTTTACAAAAATCCATTTGAAGAACATTTTTTTGCAACTTTGCATCTGTTAAGGCTTATTAAAAAAGCAGAAGGCTTTTAGAAAAGAGAAGAATGAGAAGAGAAGACTGTTTTAAAATTAGTTAATTCTACAGTTCATTCTATTCATTGTGTAGCAGTGTTTTCTAAAGAAAATANGTAAAGTAGAGGAGACAACTTGCAACATCAATGCATTTGGACCAGGATCTGCTAATGAACAGTACAGTACAGTGGTGGTTCAAGAAGTTTTGTGAAGATGAGAGCCCTGAAGATGAGGAGTGCATCTGGAAGTTGACAACAATTGAGAGCCATCATCAAAGCTGATCCTCTTACAACTATCCTGAGAAGCTGACAAAAAACTCACCATCAACCATTCTATGGTCATTTGGCATTTGAAGCAAATTGGAAAGGCTCAGTAACTGGGTGCTTCATGAGTTGACTGGAAATCAAAAATACTGGCATTTTGAAGTGACATCTTCTCTTATTCTATGCAACAACAATGAACCATTTCTCTATATGACTGTGATGTGCAATGAAAAGTAGGTTTTATACAATTGGTGACAACCAACTCGATGTTTGGACCCAGAAGAGGCTCCAAAACACTTCCCAAAGCCAAACTTGCACCAAAAAATGGTCACTGTCTGGTGGTCTGCTGCCCATCTATCCACTAAGCTTTCTGAATCCCAGTGAAACCATCAGATCTGAGAAGTATGTTTAGGAAATCAATGAAATGCACTGAAAACTGCAACACCTGCAGCCAGCATTGGTCAACAGAAGGGGCCCAAATATTTTCCAGGACAATGACCACACATTGCATACCAACACTTCAAACGTTGAACAAATCGGGCTATGAAGTTTTGCCTCAGCCATCATATTCACCTGACCTCTCGCCAAATGACAACTACTTCTTCAAGCATCTCAGCAACTTTTTGCAAGGAAAATGCTTCCATAACCAGCGGGAGGCAGAAAATGCTTTCCAAGAGTTCATCGAATCCTGAAGCACTGATTTTCATGCTACAGCAATAAACATACTTATTTTGGTTGTCCAAAATGTGTTGATTGTAATGGTTCCTATTTTGATTAATAAATATGTGTTTGAGCCTAGTTACAATGATTTAAAATTCACAGTCTGTACCATAATTACATTTGTACAAACTGATTAAAGTTATAATTATTATATAATTATTGCTTACTTCAAGCTTATTACAGGGTTAAACAAACAGTAATGAAGCAAATCTCATCGAACTGTATGTATTTATTTGCTTAATAAATAATATACTAATCAATACAGACAAGAGCATGTTTAGAGATAGTTATAGCATCAAAATTCAAAGAAAAATAAGTCTCAAAAAGAAAACAAAACTTTCTTGTTATACAAAGCATACATAATAAATTTGATTTAATTACTATAGATAATTCACTGGAATATCCAAATCAGGTAATAAATAAATTAAACATTTTTCACAAAATTTTTGAATATTTTCTGATGCATTCATACAAACAAGGCTTGGTGATGCCAAAATTATTTACTGATATTCTGCTGTGCAGAGCTTCATTCAGTTGGAAAATGCCTGTCAGCACTGTGTTTTGTGACACACAGTAATTACAAAGTTAATTTTGCAAATCTCATAAGCCTAGCGCTTTAAAGATTCATTTGAGTTCTTTAAATGATATGCCTAATAATATTTTGAGCATTTTAACCAACTTTATGAAACTCAAGTAAAATATCACATTAAATAAAAATGACATTGAGGTTCTTTCAAATCAATTTCTCCTTCTGCCACGATTCAAATAACAAATCTCTAATTTTAAAGGGAAGGTTTTAAAGGGAGGGTAAAATCTTAAAATATCAGTAAAAAGAAAAAAAATTGCAACAGTCTAATTTTAAAAATGTATTCTTAAGTTTAGTGTCAGCCGTCTTTCTTTAAAGATTGGATAATTTCCAGAGATATACAATAGCTAATGATCAAGAGATTAATTTTTTAAAAATTTTATCACTATCACTAGTAGTCTTTTAAAACCACTTCACTATGGTAGCCATATACTCTCTAATATTATAATGTAATATCAATATTTGAGGAAATAAAATAACTTAAATGACTTTACAGGTAAGCAGTTCCATTGACCATTGTTGTCACAATATCTTGAGAGAAATAAAAACATATTAAGGAACTATTGATGAGTTAGAAAGTGTTTCTAAGGACAGATTTGTCAACAAAAGGAGTAAGGCTAACTTTGGGGAAAAAAATTCCTAATATAGATTTATGTATAATATACAACTATGCATCATGTCTATATAGCCAAAAGTGTAACAAGCTATTGTTTTACAAGATAAGGTTAATAAGATAAAATAACCTTCAGTTCAGTTCAGTCACTCAGTCGGGTCCGTTTCTTTGCAACCCCATGAACTGCAGCATGCCAGGCCCCCCTGTCCATAACCAACTCCCGGAGTGCACCTAAAACCATGTCTGTCGAGTTAGTGATACCATCTAACCATCTCATCCTCTGTCGTCCCCTTCTCCTCCTACTCTCAATCTTTCCCAGCATCAGGGTCTTTTCAAATGAGTCAGCTCTTATCAGGTGGCCAAAGTATTGGAGTTTCAGCTTCAACATCAGTCCTTCCGATGAACACCCAGAACTGATCTCCTTTAGGATGGACTGGTTGGATTTCCTTGCAGTCCAAGGGACTCTCAAGAGTCTTCATCAACACCACAGTTCAAAAGCATCAATTCTTCGGTGCTCAGCTTTCTTTATAGTCCAACTCTCACATCCATACATGACCACTGGAAAAACCATAGCCTTGACTAGACGGACCTTTGTTGGCAAAGTAATGTCTCTGCTTTTTTAAATGCTGTCTAGGTTGGTCATAACTTTCCTTCCAGAGTAAGTGTCTTTTAATTTCATAGCTGCAATTATCATCTGCAGTGAATTTTGGAGCCCACAAAATAAAGTCAGCCACTGTTTCCGCTGTTTCCCATCTATTTGCCATGAAGTGATGGGACCGGATGCCATGATCTTAGTTTTCTGAATGTTGAGCTTTAAGCCAACTTTCTCACCCTCCTCTTTCACTTTCATCAAGAGGCTCATTAGTTCTTCTTCACATTCTGCCTTAAAGGTGGTGTCATCTGCATATTTGAGGTTATCGATATTTCTCCCAGCAATCTTGATTCCAACTTGTGCTTCCTTCAGCCCAGTGTTTCTCATGATGTACTCTTCATATAAGTTAAATAAGCTGGGTGACAATAAACAGCCTTGATGTACTCCTTTCCCAATTTGGAAGCAGTCTCTTGTTTCATGTCCAGTTCTAACTGTTGCTTCCTGAACTGCATACAGATTTCTCAGGTGGTGGGTCAGGTGGTCTGGTATTCCCATCTCTCAGAGTTTTCCAGTTTGTTGTGATCCACATAGTCAAAGGATTTGGCATATTCAACAAAGCAAAAGTAGATTTTTTCTGGAACTCTCTTGCTTTTTCAGTGATCCAACGGATGTTGGCAATTTGATCTCTGTTTCCTCTGCCTTTTCTAAATACAGCTTGAACATACAGAATTTCATGGTTCACATACTGTTGAAGCCTGGCTTGGAGAATTTTGAGCATTACTTTTCTAGCATGTGAAATGAGTAAATTTGTGCAGTAGTTTGAACATTCTTTGGCATCACCTTTCTTGTGATGGGGATGAAAACTGACCTTTCCAGTCCTGTGGCCACTGCTGAGTTTTCCAAATTTGCTGGCATATTGAGTGCAGCACTTTCACAGCATCATCTTTCAGTATTTGAAATAGCTCAATGGGAATTCCATCATCTCCACTAGCTTTATTCGTAGTGATGCTTCCTAAGGCCCACTTGACTTGCTATTCCAGGATCAGGCTCTAGATGAGTGATCACACCATGGTGGTTATCTGAGTCATGAAGATCTTTTCTGTATAGTTCTTCTGTGTATTCTTGCCATCTCTCCTTAATATCTTTTGCTTCTGTTACGTCCATAGCATTTCTGTACTTTATTGTGCCCATCCTTGCATGAAATATTCCCTTGGTATCTCTGATTTTCTTGCAGAGATCTCTAGTCTTTCCCACTCTATTGTTTTCCACTATTTTACTGCATTGATCACTGAGGATGTCTTTCTTATCTCTCCATGCTACTCTTTGGAATTCTGCATTCAAATGGGTATATCTTTCCTTTTCTCCTTTGCCTTTTGCTTCTCTCCTTTTCTCAGATATTTGTAAGGCCTCCTTAGACAACCATTTTGCCTTTTTGCATTTCTTTTCTTGGGGATGGTCTTGATCACTGCCTCATGTACAATGTCACAAACCTCTGTCCATAGTTCTTTAGGCACTCTGTCTACCAGATCTAATCCTTCAAATCTATTTGCCACTTCCACTGTATAATCATAAGGCATTTGATTTAGGTCGTACCTGAATGGTCTAGTGGTTTTCCCTACTTCCTTCAATTTAAGTCTGAATTTGGCAGTAAGGAGTTCATGATTTGAACCACAGTCAGCTCCTGGTCTTGTTTTTGCTTATTGTAAAGAACTTTTCCATCTTTGCCTTCAAAGAACATAATCCTTGTGATTTCAGTATTGACCATCTGGTGATGTTCATGTGTCTATTTGTCTCTTGTGCTGAATTTAAATAATCATGGTAATTAGTTACTCATCACATTTTATTAATTTTTCACATTTTATATATTACTACTGACTCCAAAATTGAAAAAGTTATTCATCCATTATTATTACTAGTGTTTACCAAAGGACCTTGGTCTGACATTGAATATCTGGAACATCAGTAACATCATTGCCACCAGCATTTCCAATGATTATATTTGTGAGCTAAAGGTCTCTAAAACTGTAAGTTTTAGCACTTTCTAAAAAAGTTATTTTTCTTAGCATAACAAACTGTGCAATCATTTTGTTCTTGTGGTTACTTTTATTTTACATAGACTTTACCCTTTCAAGAAAAGCATTAATTTCACAATAAAATTGAGTGGAAGTAGTGATTTTCCACGTATTTCCTGTCTGGCACACATGTACAACCTCTCCCATTATCAGCATCGCTCACCAGAATGGTAACTTTTTAACACAAATGAGCCAACATTGACAGATTAGAAACATTCAAAGTCCATAGTTTACAAGAGAGCCAGCTCAATGTTTTATGGGTTTGGACAAATGTATAATGATATATAACCATCACTGTAATATCATATGCAGTATTTTCAACTGCCCTTAAAGTCAACTGCTATATGTATCCTAACCACCCTCTTCAACCTCTGGAACAACTGATCTTTTTACTGCCTTTTAGTTTTGCCTTTTCCATAATATCATATAGTTGAAATCATTCACTATGCAGTTTTTTCAGATGCTTCTTTCACACAGAACTATGTATTTACAGTTCCTCTATGTCTTTTCATTAGCGAGATAGCCAATTTTTCTTTGTACTGAATAATATTCCATTGACTGTTTATACCACAGTTTATATACTGACTAAATGACATCTTAATTACTTCCAGACTTTTTCAATTATGAATACAACTGCTATCACTATCTGTGTGCAGTTTTTTGTGTGGACAGAAGTATTCAATTTCTGTGTGTAAATGAAATGGAGTGTGGTTGCTGGATCTTTCAGTAAGAGTATGACTAGTTTTTAAGAAAAGACCAAACTGTCTTCCAAAGTGTATACACCATTTTGTCTTCCCAGCAGCAGTTGTTATTGCTCTATATCCTTGCAAGTACTTGGGTGTTGACAGCATTCTGGATTTTAGCCATTCTAATGTTTGTTTAGCGATATCTTAGTGTTAGTCGCTCAGTCGTGTCCAATTCTTTGTGACCCCATAGACTGTAGCCCACCAGACTCTTCTGTCCATGAAATTCTACAGGCAAGAATACTGGAGTGAGCTCATATGCCCTTCACCAAGTCGTATCTTATTATTGTTTTAATTTGCATTTTAATGACACATGATGTAGAACTTCTTTACATATAAGTTATTTGCCTTTATATACTCTTGTGAGGTATTTGTTAGTCTTTGTCCATTTTTTAATGAGCTCTTTCTTNCTTGTGAGGTATTTGTTAGTCTTTGTCCATTTTTTAATGAGCTCTTTCTTATTTTACAACTGAAGTATTCACTATTTTGAATAATGGTCTTTTATTAAATTTGTCTTTTGTAAATACTTTCTCCCCAACTTGTGGCTTATCAGTTCAGTTCAGTTCAGTCGCTCAGTAGCTTCTGACTCTGCAACCCCATGAATCGCAGCATGCCAGGCCTCCCTGTCCATCACCAACTCCCAGAGTTCACTCAAACTCACGTCCATCGAGTCGGTGATGCCATCCAGCCTTCTCATTCTCTGTCGTCCCCTTCTCCTGCCCCCAATCCCTCCCAGCATCAGAGTCTTTTCCAATGAGTCAACTCTTCGCATGAGGTGGCCAAACTACTGGAGTTTCCACTTTAGCATCATTCTTTCCAAAGAAATCCCAGGGTTGATCTCCTTCAGAATGGACTGGTTGGATCTCCTTGCAGTCCAAGGGACTCTCAA
>SJYQ01000401.1:133430-147910 GCA_006410935.1 Redunca redunca | reverse complement strand
AGAACATTGTGTTATTTTTAAATAAATGTTATTTTTGTAATAATTTTAGATTTATATAAAATGTGACTATAATAAAGTTTTCCTGTTTTGCACACTAATTTCTCCTATTATTAACATCTTACATGAGGAAAGATAATTGTTTACAATTGCTGAAATAATGTAGACACATTATTATTATTAACTGAAAGTGAAAGTTGCTCAGTCATGTCCAACTATTTGCAACCCAAGAACATGATGAAACCTAATCTCTTTCAGGTAAATTGGGTACTTAAAGGATATGTTCTAAAATCCCATCTGCGATGACATATTACATTTAGTCATGAATTTTTAGGCAAGCAGCTGTTGACTGCAATAGTTTTTCAGACTTTTCTTGTTTTTGATGATATTGACAGTTTTGAAGAATACTGGTCAAGCATTTTTCAGGATGATCCTCCACTGGAATTTGTCTAAAGCTTTTCTCATGTTCAGACCTAGGTTATAAACTTTGGAGAGAAGGACTTCAGAAATAAATTGTTGTCTTTATAATGCTAAATCAAGGGTATGTACTATTCAACATCACTTATCATTAATGTTGACCTTAGTTATCTGGATGAAGTAGTGTATTTCAGGTTTTCCACTATAAAATTATTACTTTTATTCCCTTTTTCATAGTGAATCTTTTGAAGGGGATCACTAGACACAGTCCACACTTAAGAACTGGGGAGTTAATGTTCCATTTCCTTGAAGGTAAATATCTCTATAAATTGTAATTCTTCAGACCAGGAAGATTGTCTCTTTTCCCCTATTTGTTAATGTATTCAATAATTTCTTTGTATCAGTATGAACTCATGATTATTCTACATTTAGGGGTTATGTTAAAGGGTCACAAAGCAGACAGCTGAGCAGAACTGCTAATGTCTACTGCCAGAAAAATATGAACAAAAGAATATTCATTCATAAGCCAATGATAAAATGAATATCCATGAGTCCATATTGACATAAATAAATGATTGAATAAATAAGTACATCACAGAAGAAGAGACAAAATCTTCCATGCAGAAGAATTCTAAATAATTTATTTAATAACCTACCTTCAAGGAGTTGGAGCATTACTTCTCATTCCACAAATACAGGCTACATATAGTAACTTTCTTTTAAAAAGTACACTATGATAATGAGACATTTAACTTTCCAATGGAAGTTGCAGAGTTATTTGACTCCACCATAACTTCACAGTGGAAAAATCTGTCAATCCTCAGCCAGGTGTCCAAGTCAACATAAGTAGTAAAAATCATGTTGATAGTATTTATTTGCGATATGTTACAAAACTAAGGTTTTATCTTTGTGTTCTTTCTTCTAAAGACCAGTAACCCTAGTCTAAATAGAGGAAAACATCAGACAAATTCTAATATAGGGCTAAACTACAAAATGAGGTGAGGTGAAGTCGCTTAGTCGTGTCTGACTCTTTGCGACCCCGTGGACTGTAGCCTACCAGGCTCCTCCGTCCATGGGATTCTCCAGGCAAGAATACTGGAGTGGGTTGCCATTTCCTTCTCCAGGGTATCTTCCCGACCCAGGGATCAAACCCAGGTCTCCTGCATTGGAGGCAGATGCTTTAACCTCTCTGACCAGTATTCCTCAATATTGTCAACATTATCAAAAGCAAGGGAAGTCTGAAAAACTATCACCGCCAAGAATACTTAGCATAAGGAGACATAATGACTAAATGCAATGTGTATCCTCGATGGGATCTTGAAACAAAAGAAGGATATTATGCAAAAATAAAGGGAATCTGAAAAAAAATATGGGCTTTAATTAATAAAAGTATTTCAATATTGGTTTAGTAATTGAAACAAATATGCTATACTAATATGCTAATAATAGGGAAAACTGAGTGTGAGATACATGGAAACTCTCTGTACTACCTTTACATTTTTCCGTAAATCTAAAACAATGCTAAACAATAAAGTTTATTTTAAACAAAATGACTTTCAAAATACACAGTAGAAATATTTCCTTAATAATAGTAAGCTACTTACATGCTTATATGTATATGTATTGATCTACCTCTGAGAACAAAACCAGTATTTAACAACTAATTAAAACAAGATGAGGGGGGAGAATAGAGTGAGGCTGAAGATATGCATGTGTCTCAAGTGTAGAGTGATGTATATGCTGCCTGACTGTAGCCTGAAGTTACAAATTCCTCAAGTTTCTGTAGATACGCTTAGTCTGGAACGTATGGAAGCTACAGGGTTTGGTGCCCTGCAGTCTGTCAGATTACAGCTTTAAAACTGCAAGGGACTTCTACCTGCAATAAATGTTTCCCCATTTTTATTTAATTACCTTTCCTTGGTAAACGTGCTTAATGAAATTTGCCCTTAATAGTGGAACCTGCATTTCCATTGTGTTATATACATGTATCTTCTTCCTCACAGAAAATGATTATGGGGCCAAACTTTGTTAAAGATTCATATGTCATTCAATTACACCAAGAGTGAATCTGTCTTTGAAAATTTCTTTTGGGGTAGCAATTTGCCATAATTATGCTGGTTGGGCAGCAACAGTTACATTACTTTTACATGAAATGAGAAATAAATACACTATGTATGCACAATTACAGAATTGTTATGCATAAAACATAGCACACTTTACAAAACAACTCAGGTTAACTACTTTAAAATTAATCCCATTTTTGGTAGCTCGGGCAAACTACTAGTATTATTTGAACTACTATTCTTATATATTACATAGATCCTGGTGTCTACAAAATAATCAAGTGTCAAAAAAGTGTTGTTTTGTTTTTTTATTTATCTTAAGCTTGCCTGTTTATGTTTATCTTTAATGGNGTCTATAAATATATATCTTTTCAAATTTTTATATATAAATCTCTCTGAAACTACCTGAAAATAATATATTAGTGCAATCCTTGTTATGAAACTTGCGTTTGACAAATCCTGAATCATTATAGATGAATGTAACTTAGACTCATGCTGAGGCAGAGTACTGATTGGTTCCCACAAATATGTTCTAAGGAAGACTAGTGAGTAAATTGCATCTAACTGTAGTACAGACAGAACTGGTGTCCAATTAAATGATATTCTATGATGGTTTCATAACTTTACTGCTATCATTTTCCCATTTATTAATTTTACCAATAAATACTCAGCCTAAATGAAAAATTAATCAAAGCAGTTATTTGAAAACACGTAGACGCAAAAATGGGCTTCCCTGTGGGTCCAGTAGTGAAGAATTTGCCTGTAGGAAATGCAGGTTCAATCCCTGGGTCAGGAGGATCCCCTGGAGAAGGAAATGGCAACTACTCCAGTATTCTGGCCTGGGAAATCCCATTGACAGAGGAGACTGTCAGGCTACAATCCACAAGGTTGCCAAGAGTCAGACATGACTTAGTGACTAAACAACAAGATGCAAAAATATCTCAAAATTATTTCAGTGTTTAAAATACTTATTTAATTCAATTGAATAGTATTGACTATGTAACATAGACAAAACCAAAATCTAGATTATTTTACATGAAAAAATTATCAGTATAAAAATTGAGAGTTGGTCTAAAAAACTAAATTTGCATTTATATATTTATGCAATGGAATATTATGCCACCATAAAAAAGAATGAACTAACACCATTTGCAGCAACACGGATGAACCTAGAGATTATTAAGTGAAATAAGCCAGAAATAAACAAATATCATGATACTGCTTATACAAGGAATCTAAAAAATATTTTTTAATGCTACAAATCAACTTATATACAAAACAGCAACAGACCCAAAGATAAAGAAAACAAACTTATAGTTGCCTAAAGTGGAAAAGAGGGGCTAAACTAGTAGTTTGGGGTTAACATATACACAGTACTATATATAAAAATAGATATCCAAGAAGGACATATTGCATAGCACAGGGAACTATACTTAATATTTTATAATAACCTATAAGAGAAAAAAATCTGAAAAAATAAATATGTATATATAAATGAATTATTTTGCTATACACCTGAAAAACAACAGTGTAAATCAACTATACTTCAACTTAAAAAAAAAAAAGAAAGAAAGCAAAAAAAAATCTTGGTAATTCAAGGTAAACTCTTGTTTTGTCTTAGAATTTCTTATTTAATTTCCAAAGTGAAAAAGATTTCCATGTAGATGCATTATCTCATATTGAAATTCAGTTCAGTTCAGTTCAGTCGCTCAGTCGTTTCCGACTCTTTGCGACCCCATGAATCGCAGCACGCCAGACCTCCTGGTCCATCACCATNTTCCAAAGTGAAAAAGATTTCCATGTAGATGCATTATCTCATATTGAAATTCAGTTCAGTTCAGTTCAGTCGCTCAGTCGTTTCCGACTCTTTGCGACCCCATGAATCGCAGCACGCCAGACTTCCTGGTCCATCACCATCTCCCGGAGTTCACTCAGACTCACGTCCATCGAGCCCGTGATGCCATCAGTCAGTATGAATCACTAAGGCACATTTTCCCTCAAGTTTCCAAATGATTCTAAGAGCCTATTTTATTCAGACAAAATATTTGGATGCAATATTTTGTAAAACTGAACCAATTTGTATGTTATGAAATTGACACCCACTTCCATATGTTCATGTTAATTAATTTCCAAAGTGTTAGCTTGCTGTCATGTAGACAAATCCATAAAAGAGCATAGACCACTCCACCCCCGAGACAATGAATGACAAGACTCTGGCAGCACATGGTGACTAGGTCATTTCTTTTTGCATCTAAACTTATACCTGACTAGATTAGAAAACACCAAAATACCACAAAAAATGATCTATATTCTTTGTGCTTAAGGCTGACCAACTCAAACCAATATGCAGAAATGTCTACAGAAAGGCACATATATGGCTAAAGAAGGTGATGGAAATCAATAGAATTACTATTCAACATTTTAAATTATTTCTAATAAAGCTACCATTGACTTCTGTACCACATTTTAGTTGGGTCAACTGCTAAAAATCAGATTTACTTCCTAATATTGGGGAGAAAAATCACTTGAAATCTTACAGCAAATTAGGTTAAAATATAAACAACTTTCCCACTTTTTTAAAGAGAACTAATATAATCAATGAATAGGAAAGGCAGACTCCCAGAAATTATTAACAAGTATATTAGCAACTTGATTCACAGAATGAATATGAGAGTTTCATAAACATCTTGATGATTTAGATTGACAGTCAAAAATATTTATCTAAATATATAAAGTTAGTACAGCAGTGTTTGTTTATACCCAGTTCCACTAAGATAAAGGAACAAGTGAAACGAGACATGGATATCATTCATATTGCATATAACTGAAGACAAAATAATTTTATGCATCAATCTCCTTAAAATGAAAAGGGAGACATTACAACTGATATCACAGAAATACAAAAGAACACTGATTGTTATGAGCAACTATGCACCGACAAATTATATAACCTATAAAAAATGAAAAAATTTCTAGAAACAGATGATTTACAAAGAATTAATCATTAAGAATAGGAAGATCTGAATACCAGTTACCTATAAGGAGACTGAATCAGCAATCAGAAACTTCCCCAAAATGAAAATTCAGGATTATATGTCTTTGCTGATGAGTTCTACCAAATATTTAAAGAAAAATCAACACCAAACATTCTCAAACACTTCTAAAAACAAAAGAGAAGGAAAGACTCCCAAGCTCATTTTATGAGGCTAGCATTACTCTGATACCAAAATGAGGCAAGGAAACCACAAGAAAAGAAAATTACAGGTTATTGTATCTGATAAATATAGATACAAAAATCCTCAACAAAATACTAGCATATCAAACTCAACAATACATTAAAAGAATCAAATAGCATAATCAAGTGGGATTTATTCCAGCAATGCAAAGATGGTTCAACATCTGCAGTTAATCAAAATGATATACCACACTAACAAAATAGAAGGATAAAAAGCCTATGAGTATCTCAACAGATGCAGAAAATGCATCTGACAAAATTCATCAGTCTTTCATGATATAAACTTAACAAATTGGGAATTGATGGAACATAACTCAATACATGACCCAGGCACAGCTAACATCATACTCAACAGTGAAAAACTGAAAAGTTTTTTTCTCTAAGATCAGGAACCTGACAAGGATGTCTACTCTCTCCTTTTTTACTGAACATAGTATTTGTTAAGGCAATAAGATAAGAAAAAGACCCGCCTCCCTCCAAAAAAAACCATCAATCTTCAAATTGAGGAGAAAAATTAAAACTGTCTTTATTTGCTGATGGTATAATATATAGAAATCCTAAAATCTCCACCAAAAGAGGGCTAAAACTAATAAATTTAGTAAATTTGCAGGTTATAATATTAATATACAAAACCAGTTGAAGTCTATACACAAACAATAATATATCAGAAAAAGAGATTAATTTATAATTGCATCAAATAAAATAAAGTATCTAGGAAAGTAACCAGGAGATGAAGGATCTGTGCACTGAAAACTATTAATATGACATTAATAAAAGAAACTGGAAAAGACACAAATGAAAATACAATTGACCTTTGAACAACATGAATTTGAAATGCAAACATCCACTTATGTGGATTCTTTTTCAATAAATACATACCCTAGTACTACCCAATCTGCAGTTGGTAGAATTTCCATAAGACTCCTAGAAGAAAAATAAGGGCTAAAAACCTTGACATTGGTCTTAACAATGATATTTTGGATTTGAAACCAAAACAAAAGTCAAGAAAAGCAAGGATGTCTACCCTCACTCCTTTTTAAAACTTTTATTATACTTAGAAAAGTTTTTTATCTACCAGCTAATAAAATAACATATATTGGTTTTGCTAATTTGAGCTGTAAAATAACCTGTTACAGACCTTTCCCCATTAACACGGATAAGGTTTTTTGAACGTCATGTAATCCAAGATTATGTGATTCAGCTTTTGTTAGATATAGTGGGACTACATCAAACTAAAAAGATTCTGCACAATAAAGGAAACCATCAAAAGTGAAAAGACAACTTATGGAATAAGAGAAAATATTTACAAATCACATTTATGATAAAGGGTTAACTTCCAAAATAACTAAGGTACTCATACTATCAAAAGGAAGACAAGCTGACTGAAAAATAGGCAGAGGAACTGAATAGACATTTACTGATGAAGACATACAAATGGCCAATAGGTACCTGAAAAGATGCTCGTACCACTAATCATCAGAGAAATGGAAATCAGAACCACAGTGAGTTATTCCCTTAAATTGTTTCAAAGACTATCTTTGAAAAGAAGAGGGATAACAAGTGTTGTGGGGGATGTGCAGGCAAAGAAGTTAACATGCACTCTTGTTTGGTATGTAAATTAGTGCAACCACTATGGAAAACAATATGGATATCCCTCAAAAATTTAAAAATAGAACATGTGATCCAGTAATTCTACTTCTGAGTATATACCCAAAAAAATGAAAACAAGGATATCAAGAGACATCTATACACCCAAGTTCGTATCAGATGATATGGAAACAACCTAACCTATTCACCAACAAATGAATGAATAAGGAAAAAGTAAAATAATGATTCGTATTTCTTGATAGTAACAAAAATTCACAACCTAATTTGGCTATATACTTTATCTTGGATATTCTTAAAAATTTGAAACAAAAGTTATTTAACTTCATAATTTTCAGTATCATTTTAAATGGACTACATTTGCTGGTGTCTAAGATTTAGACAGGTCATCAAACTCAGTGAAATCATAAGAAATTTGTTCCATTTTCATGAAAAATTCCACCATTATAAACACACATTGATTATATTTAGAAAAGTCTTAGCTACCAGCTAATAATATAGCATGTATTAGTCTTATTATTTTGAAATGTAAAATAACTTATTACAGACCTTTTCCCATTAACACAGATAAGGATTTTTGAATTTTATGTAACCCAAGAATATGTGGTCAGCTTTTGTTTTTAAATGGCTTGGTTCTACTTTCCTGAATTCAAGAGAAAATCATTTTGTCTCTGAAAATCTCCTACCTCTCCTGTAATTATCTAAGAAGATTGCAATGATACTTTAATTAGTGGTTCTATATACAATAAAGTGTAAAATTATGGTGGAGTTCAATTTTTCTATATCACTTAATCAGGGCCATTAAAGTATAACATTGCTCTTTAACTGCTAATATACCATGATTTCAAATGATTTTTATACTCTGGCAATAATACAGATCATGTTCAAAAGGTAGCTGTAATTACTACAGGTTATTTTATGGTTTAATTCATATACCTACTTGACCTTCAAAACATACTACATATATATTATTTTAATAATGTTTTCTCATTACTATTTTTTGGGAAAGGGTAAACTTTATAATAAAAATAAATAATGTGTTACAACAATAATTTATTTACATAAATTTCTCTTAGATTAACTCTAGAAGATCACCTAATGATAAAAGCACAATAGCAGTAAACTTGCTAATTTGGTGTTCTAACCTCAGAAAAGCAGCTTGAGAGATTATTATGCAAATCATAAACTCCGAATTCACTAAAATGAAAAACAAGATGGAAATTTTATGCTAACTTTTGGAATTACTTCAGTACTTTCTTACTTTTCCCCCTTCATATATGCATGATATTATTATGTATTTCTTTAAAAATATCTCACACAGTTTTCCTAAAGAGAAATAAATACCATCACTTTGTTGTTTATCGTCACTTCACATTAAAAAGTAATACACTTCAAGAATTCTAAAGTTTTTCATTCACTTGATGGGAATCTTATTCTTCAAAGTTACATTTCAAAGAATGTAACTAAAAATAATTTACATGAAAAATCTTTGGTGAATTCTGAAATATTCTCATGCAGTTTTTATTTTTAAAAAATTTTCTTTGAATTTGCCATAATACAAGTCAGTCTTTCCACCAGAAAATCAAATTTCCTTCAGTTATAGCGACCAATCAAATCAAGTATGTAGAGCAGTGAAGTAGAGAAGAGCTTTCCACCCTGAAACTGCACGGTGTCCATTCTGTTATACAACATTTGAATTCCTCTAGATTATTTATAAATGCCTCTCAAATTAAGGTTTTGATTTGCATATGTACTTATTTGTTTAAGAAAGGATACAATGGCCTCTAGTGGTACAGAAAAAAATGCCAATGTTTCATTCTTCAAATAGTAACTAAAAATATTTTTAATGAAAATAAAATTTATGATGCATGCTACATTGCAATTTTTGAATTGCCTTCATTTAAATTATGCAAATAAACAGTAAAATACACTCAATTGTTACATACATAAAGTGCCTACTTAAGTATAGGTTATAAAGTTACTGAACATGTTTCACTGTAGAGGATATGAATTATTGTTGAAACAATGATAATTTAATAATTTGAATATTTATTCATATTTTAAAGTATATAATGACTATAGATGTATTTGCGAACAGTCAAAATAGTAACTGGTAATTTATTATGTGCAAAGAACAGTGCTGTTTTATTGGGTTGCCCAACAAAGTTCGTTTGGGTTTTTCTGTAAGATGATCTACAAATACTCGAATGAACTTTGTTGGGCAACCATACATATACACTGGAAAAAGGAATGGCAACCTATTCTAGCATTCTTGCCTGGGAAATCCCATGGACAGAGGATCCTGGCGGGCTACAGTCCATGGTGTCCCAAGAGTTGGACATGACTTAGCAACTAAACCACCATACATATATACAGTAGCATTTTAACTCTGTGGCAACCAGATCAGTTCACATTATTGTAACTCATAATGACCTCTACTACTAGAGCTTTTCCTTTCCTAAAATATGTAACTCATATTTCATAACAAAGAAATCTAACTTCACACCAAGTTTTCTGTCTCCTGAGCATAAAATCTCAATACCTATTTCATAATATATTAACACTCAATATAATGGCATGACATATAAATGTAGAATGTAAAGAACTAGCTCATNTTAGAAATTTTCTAAGGAATAGCTAATGATTTCCACAACTTTGTCAAATTAGCATGAAACTATTCCTTCCCATTTTCCCCTTTCTTCTTCATCTCTTTCCTTCTCTCCTCTGTTTATGTCCATTCCTTCCTTCCTTTCGTGTTATGTCTAATATAAAGTATAAGCATCAAAAATTCACTGACTTTGGTGTACAAGTCTATGAGTTTTAGTACATGTATAAGTTTGTCTAAAGACCACTATAAAAAGGATACAGAAGAGGTCCATCATCCCCAAAACCCATTTGTGCTCCCTCTGTAGTCAACATTTCCTCCAAACCTAACCTCTGACATTCACTGATCTCTGTTCATATAGAGCTTCCCTTCTCTAAAACATCATATAAAATAGCATCCTATAGTATGTAAGGTTTGGGAAATAACTTCTTCACTCAGCAAAATGCCTTTGAGAATCACCTCTAATACTGGGTTTAACAATAGTTTGTTCCTTTTTCTTGCTTGGTATTATTCCATTGAATAGATGTACTATAGTTCATCCATTCACCTGTTAAAAGACTTGTGTGAGTAGTTTACAGTGATTTAAAGATATATTCCTGCCCAGTTTCATGTGAACAGAAGTTTTCATTTCTCTAAGTTAGATAGCCAGCTGGTTATAAAGTAATTCTGTTTCACTTGCTGTGTCACACTGATCTGTTTTTAACTTTCAGATTCCCCTCTGAAAATAAATTCTTCAATCTATATTATTTTTCATTTTCAGTTCATTTTCCCTATGCATCTCTACCAAAAATTTTCAGCTTATATTTAGGAGATTGCTTATTTTAATGAAATTTCTAAACCTTCATCTTTTTCTCATCATGGCTTTGAGACAGTGTCTTTCTATGCTCTTAGTTTTCTCTTGTATCAGGAGGAAACAGCACTGCTGTTTTCTGAGCATAGGAAAAGATTGTCTCAAAGCCATGATGAGAAAAAGATGGAGGTTTAGAAATTTCATTAAAGTAAGCAATCTCCTAAATATAAGCTGAAAATTTTCATAGAGGTGCATAAGGAAAATGAATATATATGTGCTTTTTTGGAGAAGGAAATGGCAACCCACTCCAGTACTCTTGCCTGGAAAATTACATGGATGGAAGAGCCTAGTAGACTACAATCCATGTGGTTGCAAAGAGTCAGATACAACTGAGCAACTTCACTTTTCATATGTGATATATATATATATATATATATATCATACATATAATGTAGCTTTTTTCTAAATTCAATTTGGTTTTCATTAGTTTATTAGGTAGGGACAGACATGGGACAATGTAGAGAAGGAACATATAGATTATTTTGACATATTTATTGAATGGTTCCTTTGATTATTCTCACAGGTTATAAAAGGGGCCACTGTGGGGGAAGGGGGGACACATACTGTTAAACTGACCAGAATGATAGCATTCATTGGAGAAACTGTCATATAAACAGCCTTCAGTATAGCAGTGATGATACAAACAATATGATGCTCTAATAACCATCTCATTGGCTATTAAAATATAGCATCACATACTTAAATTACTGTACTACTCACTACTCCTTCAGATATACTCAATAAATAGGCAGTTCCTCAACAGTTTTCTGATGGTTAGTAGCAACCTGTGATTTTCATATAAGTTCTAATTTTTCAAAAATCCTGCCAAAAAAATTCATCCCCACCTGCTGCTGCTGCTGCTGCTAAGTCACCTCAGTCTTGTCCGACTCTGTGCGACCACATAGATGGCAGCCCACCAGGCTCCTCCATCCCTGAGATTCTCTAGGCAAGAACACTGGAGTGGGTTGCCATTTCCTTCTCCAATGCATGAGAGTGAAAAGTGAAAGTGAAGTTGCTCAGTCGTGTCCAACTCTTAGCGACCCCATGGACTGCATCCCACCAGGCTCCTCCATCCATGGGATTTTCCAGGCAAGAGTACTGGAGTGGGGTGCCATTGCCTTCTCCGCTTTCCCATCTATCATTTATCTATTTCATTTGTCAATAATTATCAATTGACTATTTCTTTTGGATCCTGTTAGATGACTTGAAATATAATGAAAACAACAGCATAGTAACACAGTAATCTGTGCTCATTACGCTGGAATTCAGAATATTAAATTACACTGAGAAAATTGTTTTGCCCCTATAATGTGGTAAGTCATAGCCTATAGCTCTGAGCTTTAATAGCCTACACAAACTACCATGAATTTGTGGATGCTATTAGTCTATGATCAACTCCTTAGCTTCTCCCTCATTCAAGTCTCTGATTCTCAAGGGCAACAACATCTTGGAACTGGAATAATGCTTATCTTCACTAATGACTATTCAAATCTTTAAAATAACAAATATGAATATTATAGAGTCAGCCATGACTGACTGACCCAACTGGACTGACTGACTCAACTGGACTGATTATACTGACCTAAAATAACATATGGGCTTCCCAGGTGGCGTTAGTGGTAAAGAATCCACCTACCAACACAGGAGACACAAGAGACCCAAAAGATACAGGTTTGATCCTTGAGTTGGGAAGATTCCTTAGAGTAGGAAATGGCACCCTACTCCACTATCCTTGCCTGAGGAACCCCATGGATAGAGGAGCCTGGCAGATTATATACCATGGGGGCACAAAGAGTTGGACACAACTGAGCACAAAATACTATACAAGGTCAAGTAAATCCTCAGAGTCTCCAAAATTTGCATACAAAATTAAGTCATTGCTGAGAAAGCAAAATGAGTCACATGTGACAATCTTTAAAGTTCAAGGTTAAACTGTGGATCAGTTCAGTTCAGTCACTCAATCGTGTCCAACTTTTTGTAACTCCATGGACTGCAGCATGGCAGGCCTCCCTGTCCATCACCAATGCCTGGAGTTCACTCAAACTCATGTCCATTGAGTCGGTGATGCCATCCAGCCATCTCATCCTCTGTCGTCCCCTTCTCTCCTGCCTTCAATCTTTCCCAGCATCGGGGTCTTTTCAGTTGAGTCAGTTTTTCAAATCAGGTGGCCAAAGTATTGGAGTTTCAGCTTCAGCTTCAGTCCTTCCAATGAACATTCAGGACTGATTTCCTTTAGGATGGACTGGTTAGATCTCCCTGAAGTCCAAGGGATTCTCAAGAGTCTTCTCCAACCCCACAGTTCAAAAGCATCAATTCTTCGGTGCTCAGTTTTCTTTATGGTTCAACTCTCACATCCATACATGACCACTGGAAAAACCATAGCCTTGACTAGACAGACTTTTGTTGGCAAAGTAATGTCTCCGCTTTTTAATATGTTGTCTAGGTTAGTCATAACTTTCCTTCCAAGGAGTAAGTGTCTTTTAAGTTATGGCAGCAGTCACTATCTGCAGTGATTTTGGAGCCCAGAAAAAATAGTCTGACACTGTTTCCACTTTTCTCCATCAATTTGCCATGAAGTGGTGGGTTTGGATGCCATGATCTTTGTTTTCTGAATGTTGAGCTTTAAGCCAACTTTTTCACTCTCCTCTTTCACTTTCATCAAGAGGCTCTTTAGTTCCTCTTCACTTTCTGCATAAGGGTGGCATTATCAGCATATCTGAGCTTACTGATACTTCTCCCAGCAAACTTAATTCTAGCTTGTGCTTCTCCAGCCCAGCGTTTCTCATGATGTATGCTGCATATAAATTAAATAAGTACGGTGACAATATACACCTTGACATACTCCTTTTCCTATTTGGAACAAGTCTGTTCTTCTATGGATAGACAGATTAAACTATGGATAGACAGATTGAAATCTTTATATAATGTCTGAATTGTAGTTATAAAAGGAAATTTGCATTAAAACTTTTAAGAGGTCTACTTTCACATAGAATTGATGTTCCATATCAAAGAGTTAATAACGTTGATCATATATACAATCACACAAAATAGAACTAGGAAGTATTATGAATTGTGTTCTCCCCAAATTCATACACTAACTCCCAGTGTCACTGTATTTAGAGATATAGATTTTAAGGATATAATTTAGGTTAAAGGAGGCCTTATGAGTGGAACTTATGAGGAAGACATACCTATGGTGTGCATGTAGAGAAAAGGTCACATAAGGACACTTACAAGCCAAGGAGAAAGGCTTCAGAAGAAACCAAACCTTCTCTCACTTTTATCTTGGACTTCCAGCCTCCAGAACTATAAAAAAATAATAATTTCTTTTGATCAAGCCACCCAATCTTCTGGTATTTTATTATAACAATGCTAGACTAATACAAAACAAATATCAGTACAGTGGATTTTAAAATATATCATGAACAGACCACAGTGTTAGGGCATTTATGTTTGGGGTTCTGGAAGGATTAAAGCTTTTTGTAGGGGTTTGGGTAAACAGGCTTCTGTCATTAACAAAGGAACTAGTGTTGATGTTCTAAGCAGAATATTTCTTCTTAATTTTTCTGCTGAAAGCTGTTTCTCACACTTCTGTTTAATTTATTCCTTTTTAATATTTTTCAACTTAAGAAAAATTTGGTTGAAAAAGAAATTCTGACTAGTGTAAAGAAAATTATTATATATAATCTGTATATTGGCAAGTAAAGG
>SJYQ01000401.1:110886-130231 GCA_006410935.1 Redunca redunca | reverse complement strand
AAAAAAAAAAAAAAAACTACCATAAAAAAAAATAAAACTAAATTAAAAAAAAAGAAAATGGCACCTTAGAAATCACATGCATAAATATTAAAAATAAGGGTTCTGATTTCTATAATTAGGAGTCCAGGCCTCAGATACAGATGCATGTTATTGTCTTTGTCTACGGATGTGAAAAATTCACTGATGACAGAGAATTTTGGCTTTGAGCAGAGCTATAATATGATGAGTTAAATCACTCAGGGAATTAAGAGAAATGTCAAGGCATTCTGAGCCTATTCAGATATTAAAGCATTCTTAGAACAAAATGAAAAAGAAAAGCATTTCATATAAGCATATTTATCAGTGATGTCTGAATTAAGCTCATAGAGATTTGCTTCCACTTCAGGTGGCATGGCTTCCATTCCTGGTCAGGGAACTAAGATCCCATAAGCTCTGCAGAAAGGCCAAAAAAGAAAAAAAGACAAGCTCATAAATTATGTAGATATCTGTGATTTTAACTCTAAACTTTATTTTTCAGATAACTGCAAAGTTATCTTGTGAAACTTGTGAAACTTCTACATACATTCTATTTCAGTATATGAAATACATAGGGAAATATCTATTGCATATTCACTCATGCATCTACTCACATCTAGATCCACTCAGACTAAAAAGCAAAGAAAATAACTAACCTCATCTGTTACACATAATAGTTACAATAAAGGAAAGATTAGATAAAATAAAAATTACAGTGCCAAAGAACCTGAAATATAGGAGGAATTTATCAAGAGGATTAATCCTCTCTGATGAAAAAACACTTTTTTGAATAGTAGACTCTTAATGGTAACAAGTATGAATGGTTTAAATGAAGCATGTAGATATTCTGAGTAGAATATTTAGTAGCCTGCAGTGATTTGGTCAGTATAATTTTCCAATCATTTACCATTTAAAATTGATACCCCTACTAAAACAATTTGTGTGGGGAAAATGCCTGTGCTTTAGCTACAATTGGATTTTCACAGCTATTATTAACTAATTTATATAGAACTGAATCAGAATTAATTATATTCATCTAGTTGTTTACTAAGTGTTCTTTAGTGTCTCTTGACTCTAGTATGCTCTTATTACATGCAATAAATTGAGTATTATGAAAGCTGTTGGAACAAAGATTTTTATAAAGAATGATAGAGTACTTCTCTGGTGGCTCAGTGGATAAGAATCTGTCTGCCAATGCAGGGGACATGGGTTCAATCCCTGGTCCAGAAAATTCCACATGCCGTGGAGCAAATAAGCCCATGTGCTACAACCACTGAGCCCACACTCAAGGGCCCATCAGCTCATGTGTTGCAACTACTGAAACCCTTGCCCCTACAGCCTGTGCTCTACAACAGAAAAAGCCACCACAATGAGAAGTCTATCCACTGCAGTTAAGAGTAGCCACCACTTGTCGCAACTAAGGAAAGCCTGCACAAAGCAATGAAGACCCAGTCCAGCCAAAAGTAAATAAATGAAAATGTTTTTTGAGAAAGAATGATAGAATTGTTGTTTCGAAGTTAAAAAGAGAAGGTAAAAATGTGCTACATTTCAACAGTTACTGAAGTAACAGGGAGAGATACAGTCTTCTTTAGGCATGTACCCCTTTCCCTGTTTGGGGACACAGAACTGTTATATGCTCATTTACAAACCCATTCCTATTATGAGTTGTAATGTTTATTATCTGTGTGTTATATTTTAGTTTTTCAATGTTTTGTTTTTATTTTTCCTCACAACTGAAAAAATTACTTCTGATTATAAGCTTTTATAAATGTTTGAATTTTGTTCTTAAATATTTAACTTTTTATACTTTTATTGATTGTGATATTTATTTGCTGGTAAAGAATTTTTAGTATTCTTCAAAGTACACATATGGGGTCCTCTTTTAATGAACAAAACACAATAAAAGATCTTTTATCTTCCATAGTAAAGACAGTAAGTTTGACTAGGTTATGATATCCCTACATCCATTGTCTGCTGCTGCTGCTGCTAAGTCGCTGCAGTCCTGTCCGACTCTGTGCAACCCTATAGATGGTAGCCCACCAGGCTCCCCCGTCCCTGGGATTCTCCAGGCAAGAACACTGGAGTTGGTTGCCATTTCCTTCTTCAATGCATGAAAGTGAAAAGTGAAAATGAAGTCGCTCAGTCATGTCCAACTCTTAGCGACCCCATGGACTACAACCTACCAGGCTCCTCCATCCATGAGATTTTCCAGGCAATAGTACTGGAATGGATTACTATGCCCTCCCTTCCAGGAGATCTTCCCAACCCAGGTCTCCTCCATTGCAGTCAGATTCTTTACCATCTGAGCCACCAAGGAAGACTCCCACCAGCTGTATAAGATTACAGCATGTTAAATTTATACATTAACACATTGTAATGTGATTACCACTGGAATGATAATTAGAATCACTACTGAATTACACAAGTATCATATCTTTTTAGTGGTGAAATCATTAACTTCCAGTTTCTCAGCAAGTTTGTTGATTATAATACTGTTCTCTATGTTCATGATACTATGCATTAGACCTCTAGGATATATTTACCACTCACTGCCAAGTTGTACACTTAAACAGCATCTGTCCTATACATCTACCCTCAATCCCTTGAAATACCATTTTACTCTATGCTTTTATGAGTCTGGCATTTTTAAATTCCACACATAAGTAATATTGTATAGTATGTGTGCTTCTTTGTCTGACAGATCTCACTTTCCATAATGTGTTCAAGGTTCATCCAGAATACTAGAATACTAGGAAAGGCAGGATATCTTTCCTTCTCATGGCTGAATACAATTCCAGTGTATAGTATATACAGTGAACACTTGAAAAACATGGATTTGAAATGCCTGGGTCCACTTGTAAGCATATTTCTTTCACTAAATATGTTCAACTTTGGTTGAACCTGAGGACATAGAACCATGGGAATCTGTAAAGTTACACTCCATTTTTCCATTGTGGGGAGGGTTAGCACCTCTAATCCATATTTTTTCAAGCATCAAATAGACACATACACAAACATCTTCGATAAATTCATCTGTTGATGGGCATTTAGGTTGCTTGCTTATCTTGGGCATTGTAAAAATGCTACAATATACACAGAAATGATTATATCTCTTAGATACCCTGCTTCCATTTTCTTTGAGTATATACCCAGAAGTGAACTTGCTAGACCACATGGCAATTCTACTTTTAATTCTTGAGGAACATCCATATTGTTTTCCATAGTAACTGTACCAATTTACATTCCCACCAACAGTATATAAAGAGTTCTCTTTTTTTCCACATCCTCACCAACACTTGCTATCTCTTATCTTATTGATGATAGTCATTCTAAGAGGTATGAGGTGATATCTTACTGATGCTTTGATATGTATTTCTCAATAATTAGTGATATTGAGCATCTTTTCATGTACCCATTGGCCATCTGAATGCTTTCTTTGGAAATACGTCTATTTAGTTTCCCTGCTTGGTTTTTAATTGGATTTTTTGTTGCCATTGAGTTGTGTAAGTGCTTTATATATTTTGATCATTAATCCCTTAACTGAAATACGATTTGCCAAAGCTTTCTCCCATTCTGAGGGTTGCTTTTCATTTTGTTGTTTCTTTTCCTGTGCAGAAGCTTTTAAGTCTGACATAGTCACATTTGTTGATTTTTGCATTTGTTGTGTTTGCTTTCAGAGTCATATCCAAAAAATCATTGCCAAGATAATGTCAAGGAGCTTCTTCCCATTCCCTGTATTCTTGAAGACAAGTCAGCTCTATGACTTTTGCCAAGATTGACTACTCTTATGGGGACAGGAGAGATAAAAAAAAAAAAAAAATGGAGGAAAAGAGGGTCCAAAAAACGATGTAAGGCCCAAATATACATGACAAAAAACAATAAGACTTCCAACAACATTTCATACTCTTTCAGTAAGGACAGACACATGGTCCTTCACTTTCTTATTGAGAAAAGGTAAACTTGATGAGAAGTTGAAAAGACTGAGTTTCTGTATAGTGAGTATTCACCCAATTAATTTGATGAAATAAGCAAAACATGATAAATTGGACAGCTTTGTGCTTCAAAGATCAGCCTAGTGAAAACAATCGTAAACATCACGTGGAACAAAGCTGTCATTCTCTAGGATAGAACAGATAATTTTGTCAAACCTGAACAGTCAAAGCTCTGTTGTGATTGGGTCATAGAATGATCAGAGGGCAGCTATCCTTAATCAGAAATTTAGCTTACCTGTGGTGGATTCATGTTGATGTATGGTAAAACCAATACAATATTGAAAAGTAAAATAATAATAATAAAGAAATTTAGCTTATTTAACAAGCAAACAAAAACAGTATCACTGAATACTAACTATATATGAGCAGCTCCTTTGTACTTTTTCAAGGTGTGATTTATTCCAAAGTAGAATCTACAGAGTGGAAACCACATGTGAACACTCATGGCAGATCCACAGAATATCAAACAAAGTAATAACTTAGATATATATATAAGAATGGCCTCATGTTGGATTTCACAGCACACAAACTAAAAATTAGAATGATACAGAAAAGATGAGCATGGCCCCTGAGCAAGGATGATGGTCAAATTTGTGAACTGTTTCATATTTTTGGAGTTTGAGATTAATTTATACATACTAATGTACATAAAGTAGATAACAAACAAGGACCACTATATAGCACACAGAACTGTATTCAATATTTTGTAATAACCTATAAAGAAAAAGAATCTGAAAAAGAATACATACATATGTATGTGTGTATATACATATATATATATACACAGAAATAACTGAATCACTTTGCTGTACCCCTGAAACTAACACAACATTGTAAACCAACTATACTTCAACTACAAAAATGGCCTCAATATTTATCTTTTAAGAACAGACTCATAATAAGCACTGAAAATTAAATGGATAATCTGTTCATAAATAGCAGCATGTTTTATTTTAATATTTAAGTGTACATCCAGGACAGTTGCAAGATAACCATTTAATTCAAAAAATACCCCCTTTGGGGCTTAAATAAATTCACTTTTCATTTGTTAGTTCTGGAACTCAATAGAAATTTTAAAAAGTGTTTACTTCTCTTGATTTCATTCACATGGTCAGTTGCATTTGTAAAAGTGAAATTTACCAGATCAAAAAATCCTGCACTGACAAGCTGTGAGAAATGACAATAATTCCACTAATGTAGTTGCCAAGTACACTAATTATCCTAATGATGATTCAGTCTTCTGATAATCACATCCCCCAAGGACCTTATACAGTCAGTCTACACAGCTGCAGAGTCCTCTCCAGGCTCATTTTGCTTATTCCTGTCTCAGTTTAAAACTACATAATATTACTTTATTAGCATAAAATAATCATCATAGCTGAACATGAACTGAACACACAGACAGCTAGACTGCTGAAGGGTAATCGAGGAGACTCCTACATGAGGTGCTTAGTCCTGTCATTCATTTCTCCAATGCCTGATAGAGGCATAATTTATACCAGAAATCTGCTTCCATCTAAAGCAATGGTGTGGATTTTGAAGGAATAAAAATACTTAAGTGATGTACTCACCTAAATCAATGGGCACACTGTTTGATAAAAATATTTTGAAATACTAACTAAGTGATTTCTTTATAGGGTTTTGGGAAGTTTTTTTCCTTCCTGAATTCTCAAGTACCAAATCAAAATGACTTTCACAAGTCAACAGAATTTTAAGGTCTAATTTTCAATAAAAGAGTATTTACCTTTCACAGAATTAAGATAGCAAAACCTGTGTTTTGGAAAAACACAGTTATTTACTCTGCATTCAATAATTTTGCAAAATATTGTTTTATATTTTAAATTTAAAATACATTTCTTGAGTAGACTTTTACATTAGTTCCCTTTGTACCCTGTGTTTCATGGGCCAATGTGGAGCCACCAGGGTGGATGCTGTCCACACAGGTCATTTGCATCACAAGTGAGAAAAACAAACTTAGATGACTCCAGTCTTTTAAAGAATCTACTAGAAACCTGTCAAATGTTTGCCCTGGAGGGGCAGATTATTACCCTGGACAGCAATCAAACCTGTTATCTGCCACCACAGGAAGAAACAATCCCTGTTTCAGCCTTGAAAAATGTAGTTCAGAAAACGGTAACAGAGTCAATTCCCTGCTTATAAGATATGTAGAAACACAACAGGCTAATGGAAATTACCTCCCAACAGGTCTTCCAAGTTATAATCTGATAAATAATTTCCAGAAACTGCCACTCTCCAGATATGCTTTATTTTGATATTACTTTCTTTCTTTTTTGATATTACTTTTTTTATATATAACTTTCATTTTGTTTTCATTTGTTCGTTTGAGTGGAATGATAACATACAACAAATGGAAAGAACAGAACAAGTAAGTTTGGTTCTCCAAAAATAGATGCCAAGACAGAATTACATATTCAAGATATTTGCTGGGAGTAAAGGCTTTTTAGATAAAAGGCAAAGAAAGCAGGGTTGCGTAGAAAAACCTTTCAGAAGACAATGCACCTCTAGCTCCTATAAAAGGGCTGAGGGAGGTATAAAGGGCTGGGTAGCAGCAGCATCAGCAGCAGAAAGTGGCTCAGACTGCAGTGAAATTCTGGCAAACACACATCCAATCCCAGAGGACTCAGGTGAGTTCAGCCACTGATAAAGAAAACATAGGCTTGGCTTGTATCCTGTGTCAGGTCTCGGATATTAGCAGGAATATATACTAAATATACTCCTAGAAACAAGTTATCTCTTGAGAGATCTCATCAGAGTGTTCACAGAACTGCTGTAACAAGGACAGTAAAACTTGAAAGTGAAGATAAAAGTCACAGTTTTGGACTTTTGTCTGGAATGCCCTCTGTCTCCTACATGTTTTAAAGGTTTCCATCCTGGAAATTAATATTAAAAATAAGTGATCTTCTGTTTTGCAACTGGAGAATAAGATACAAATCCACAGCTTCTGTTGAGACAACAGAAAAAACTTACAGGTAGACACAAAATGAAGAGCAAAAGAGATTTCAGAATTCTAGTGTAAAACAGAGATCAGCAAACTTTTTCTTTAAAAAACTAGATGTTTGGCTTTCGTGCCACATAGTCTATGTTACAACTACCCCATTCTGCCCTTGTGGTGTGAAAACAGCCATAGACAATATATCAATATCATCAAATGGGATCGACTATACACTAATAAAAGTTTTCCCAAAAACAATGGTAGGCCATATTTGGTCCACAGACCATAGTTTGCCAACTCCTGATGTAGAATAATATATTTATGTAATCTGCATGTTTGTCACCTGTGTACATGACCAATGGCAGAAACTGACCAACAGATGACAATTCCCATCTAAGAATTACAGAAGCCAAAATTGGAAAACATATGTTTTCTTTGAAAAATTATAATGTCCATTGAAGAAAGCATCTTTAGGACACCACAAACTGTGTCCACTGTGGTACGAAATTGTTCTGTGCTTTAAGGGCACACAAGAAGGTTCAGTCAGATGAAGGCCATATAGTCATTTATGCTTAAGTAGAACGAGTAAGCATATGAAGAGGTGGCAAAGAGGTGGAGAAATAAAGAGGTTATATATAACATATCCCGATATTTTCTATTTTTAGCACATCATCTATTGAAATGAGGAGAAGGGAATGGCAACCCACTCCAGTATTTTTGCCTGGAGAATCCCATGGACAGAGGAACCTGGTTGGCTAAGGTCCATAGGCACACACAGGATCGGATATGATTGAAGAGGCTTAGCACTATTAAAATGAAGATATTTAATAGAAGAAAGATTGCAATGCACATTTTGGTGTTCAGTTGCTGAGTCACGACTGACTCTTTGCAACCCCAAGGACTGAAGCACAGCAGGCTTCCCTGTCCTTCACTATCTCCCTGAGTTTGCTCAAACTCATGTCTATTGAGTCAATGATACAAATCAAGCACCTCATTCTCTGTTAATGTACTTAATGATACACAAGTTTTAGACAGAAATTAGAAAGTAAAATCAGTGATAATAAGGTATAAAAGTTTTCTTTATGTTCAGTGAAAAATAAATTTATAAAAGTCATTGGTTACTCAAGTAAATATACAATACTTTGATTTAATTTGGGTTCTCCTTAAACAGTGCCTTATTTGGGAAATGATCCCAAGAAGCAGGAATAAACTGAGCCAAAAAGAAAATCTGCATACAAGGTTGTAGTGGTCACTGCATTGGTAGATAACACAGATTCAATTCCTCTGTGACTATGGCAGGTCATTGGTTGGCCCCAAAATTGTCTGACTGCCTGAAAAAAAAAAATATTATTTTCTAGGCATAGATACTGTAGATTGGTTCTTTTTTACCCTTCTAGTTCTTTTAACTAGGACTAGTAAAAATTCCATAAACACTCTACCCTTTTCTAAAAATAAATAAAAATAAAAACTATTTTGACTTTTTTTTTCCTACCAGTTCAGTACAGTTCAGTTGCTCAGTCGTGTCCAGCTCTTTGCAACCCCATGAATTGCAGCATGCCAGGCCTCCCTGTCCATCACCAACACCCAGAGTTCACTCAAACTCAGGGCCATCGAGTCCGTGATGCCATCCAGCCATCTCATCCTCTGTCGTCCCCTTCTCCTCCTGCCACCAATCCCTCCCAGCATCAGAGTCTTTTCCAATGAGTCAACTCTTCACATGAGGTGGTCAAAGTACTGGAGTTTCAGCTTCAGCATCATTCCTTCCAAATAACATCCAGGGCTGACCTCCTTTAGAATGGACTGGTTTGATCTCCTTGCAGTCCAAGGGACTCTCAAGAGTCCTCTCCAACACCACAGTTCAAAAGCATCAATTCTTCGGCGCTCAGCTTTCTTCACAGTCCAACTCTCACATCCATACATGACCACTGGAAAACCCATAGCCTTGACTAGATGGACCCTTGTTGGCAAAGTAATGTCTCTACTTTTTAATATGCTATCTAGATTGGTCATACATTTTATTGTGATACTCGTTTTTATGTCTCCCTGAAGGTTGAAATTTCAGGAGAAACTCTCATATGATTAGCTTATTTACTCCCAAGACCTGTTCAGGAAGATGTGTTGTTGTTTAGTCACTAAGTCATATCTGAGTCTTTAGAAACCCCATGGGATGGAGCCCACAAGGCTCCTCTGTCCATGGAATTTCCCAGGCAAGAATATTAAAGGGGTTACATTTCTCTCCTCCAGGATCTTTCTGTCCAAGAGACTGAACCTACATCTTCTGCATTGGCAGGTGAATTCTTTTCTGTCGAGTCACCAGGGAAGCCCTTAGGAAGATTAGAGTTATTTATTTATCAGCTTTTTGGGAGAAAAAAATTTACTTAATTATTGTATCACAATTTGTATTGTTGCCCAATAATAACAATAAAAAATATTTCTCACTAGTTACAAATTTTAATGTGAGCATACTTAATATCTATCTTTCTGAATGGTCAACATGGCTTTGTTTCCTTTTTTTCTAAAAGAAATTTCCTATAAACTTTTCTCCTAAGAAAAATTCAAGTCATAGGCTAATACCTATATTCCTTTTTGGATAATTACAAATAGAGCTTTCAGAAATATCTTATTCAAACAAAATATATTAATTTTATTTATACTTACAAGTTATTATTACAAGTAAAAATATGTGCATGCTTAGGATAATAGAGGTTGCCACAGTCAATAAATCACAAATCTGGATTATTTCAGCTACCCCCCAAGTTCTCAAGAGTTAATTGTCTTCATTTATGTAACAGCAGTAAACTTATTTATTTTATTGTTGCAAGGAAAGAAAAGATATAAAATTCTTAGCATAATGTCTGACACAGGTGAATGAGCCTGATGGCTTGCATGGTCGTGGCTGTTATAATTACAAAAATTAGCATTTATTGATTCCTTAATTTTTGTTAGATACTCTGCTAAGCAACTTATTAAGTTAGTTTCATTTATGTACCATCCCTTCCCTGAATAAACATAAAGCAAACACAAATCCTTAGGTAGGTACTAATATTTAACCCCATACTCTGTATAAATAAGCAGGCACATCTGTGTTAATTGGCCAAGTTTACATAGCTAGTTAATAGTGTAGATGGGTTCCATGATAGCCCTCATTAAAATTTCTCCAGGGCACAATGTGTGAATATCTAGCTCAGGAACAGCCATTACTCTCCTTAGTGATCTTGCATATATCAATAATTAGCCAAGTAGTGTTTATTCATTTAGCCTTCAAGTGTAAATCTTCTCAACCCAGACCTCCAGGCAGCCACTACCAATTAATTGGAGTTTGTATTTAATTTGAAATATGTTTATCATCTGGCTCTAAAAGGATATAATTCTGTTAATTATCATTTTTGTCTAACTAGTAACTAGCCCACTCAACCCAGTCAATCCCATTTGTCCTCTGCATTTGGACTTGTTCCAGGTGGGATTATATTATCAAACTGCACATGGAGTGGTAAGTGAAAGAGTCAATTTGGTTATGCATAATCCTGGAATGTGAAGTCAAGTGGGCCTTAGAAAGCATCACTACGAACAAAGTTAGTGGAAGTGGTAGAATTCCAGTTGAGCTATTTCAAATTCTGAAAGATGATGCTATGAAACTGCTGCACTCAATATGCCAGCAAATTTGGAAAACTTGGCAGTGGCCACAGGACTGGAAAAGGTCAGTTTTCATTCCAATCCCAAAGAAAGGCAATGACAAAGAACACTCAAACTACCAAACAACTTCACTCATCTCACATGCTAGCAAAGTAATCCTCAAAATTCTCCAAGCCAGGCTTCAGCAATACGTGAACCGTGAACTTCCTGATGTTCAAGCTGGTTTTAGAAAAGGCAGAGGAACCAGAGATCAAATTGACAACATCCACTGGATCATGGAAAAAGCAAGAGAGTTCCAGAAAAACATCTATTTCTGCTTCATTGACTATGCCAAAGCCTTTGACTGTGTGGATCACAATAAATTGGAACATTCTGAAAGAGATGGGAATACCAGACCACCTGACCTGCCTCTTGAGAAATCTGTATGCAGGCCAGGAAACAACAGCTAGAACTGGACATGGAACAACAGACTGGTTCCAAATAGGAAAAGGAGTACGTCAAGGCTGTATATTGTCATCCTGCTTATTTAACTTATATGCAGAATGCATCATGAGAAATGCTGGACTGGAAAAAACACAAGCTGGAATCAAGATTGCTTGGAGAAATATCAATAATCTCAGATATGCAGGTGACACCACCATTATGGCAGAAAGTGAAGAGGAACTAAAAAGCCTCTTGATGAAAGTGAAAGAGAAGAGTGAAAAAGTTTGCTTAAAGCTCAACATTCAGAAAATGAAGATCATGGCATCTGGTCCCATTACTTCATGGGAAAGAGATGGGGAAACAGTGGAAACAGTGTCAGACTTTATTTGTTTGGGCTCCAAAAATCACTGCAGATGGTGATTGCAGCCATGAAATTAAAAGATACTTACTCCTTGGAAGAAAAGTTATGACAAACCTAGACAGCATATTCAAAAAGCAGACACATTATTTTGCCGACTAAGGACCGTCTAGTCAAGGCTATGGTTTTTCCTGTGGTTATGTATGGATGTGAGAGTTGGACTGTGAAGAAAACTGAGCACCGAAGAATTGATGCTTTTGAACTGTGGTGTTGGAGAAGACTCTTGAGAGTCCCTTGGACTGCAAGGAGATCCAACAAGTCCATTCTGAAGGAGATCAGCCATGGATGTTCTTTGGAAGGAATGATGCTAAAGCTGAAACTCCAGTACTTTGGCCACCTCAAGCGAAGAGTTGACTCATTGGAAAAGACTCTGATGCTGGGAGGGATTGAGGGCAGGAGGAGAGAGGGGACGACAGAGGATGAAATGACTGGATGGCATCACTGACTCAATGGACGTGAGTTTGAGTGAACTCTGGGAGTAGGTGATGGACAAGGAGACCTGGCGTGCTGCAATTCATCGGGTCGCAAAGAGTCGGACACGACTGAGCGACTGAAGTGAACTGAAGGGCAGTAGGATCAGTAATCTCATATTTTACAAAACATTGCTCTCTAGTCATTGATTTGAGGTGAAGCTGATGTATCCCATGATAATTTTTGAATTAGGAGGGCTTTAAAACATGCTTACTCCTTGGAAGGAAAGTTATGACCAACCTAGACAGCATATTCAAAAGCAGACACATTACTTTGCCAACAAAGGTCCGTCTAGTCAAGGCTATGTTTTATCCAGTGGTCATGTATGGATGTGAGAGTTGGACTGTGAAGAAGGCTGAGCGCCGAAGAATTGATGCTTTTGAACTGTGGTGTTGGAGAAGACTCTTGGGAGTCCCTTGGACTTCAAGGAAATCCAACAAGTCCATTGTAAAGGAGATCAGTCCTGGGTGTTCTTTGGAAGGAATGATGCTAAACTGAAACTCCAGTACTTTGGCCACCTCATGCGAAGAGTTGACTCATTGGAAAAGACTGATGCTGGGAGGGATTAGGGGCAGGAAGAGAAGGGGATAGCAGAGGATAAGATGGCTGGATGGCATCACCGACTCGATGGACTTGAGGTTGAGTGAACTCTGGGAGTTGGTGATGCACAGTGAGGCCTGGGGTGCTGCGATTCATGGGGTCGCACAGAGTCGGACACAACTGAGTGACTGAACTGAACTGAACTGATACACTGTTAAAAGGAAACCCTTCAAATCCATATTCTATTTGAAGGTAGACTAAATAGTAATTCACCACCATGGAAGAAGTATTCTTTTCCACAATATTATCTGACTTGACCTTGTGATTGGCTTTCATTAACAACTTGCAGCCAGAAGTAGCAGTGTGCATATTCTTGTGATTTAAGAAAAGAAACAAATTAGCTTTGGCAAAAGTAGGGTCATAATGGGGACACTGGCCAGAGATGAGGTCACAGAGTTAGATCTCACAGACAATTCTTTACTATTTGAAATCACTACTAGTTACAATTCTCTTTAACTATAAATATTCTCTAGAATTGAAATTTACACCTATTCTACAACCTCATTCCAGAATGTCCTAACTGAAAGATTAAGAATATATAATGAGGAAACACCAGTACCCCCGATTTTGAAAGTATCTGAGCAGCTTCTTAATGAATCTTTACTCAAAATTATTCAGAACAGAAATGAAAATGTTTATTTGTACTCAGGGAAGATTTAAAACAATAAGACAATATCACTTCTCTCATCTCCATGAGACGGTTGCTTTATTTTTTAATGGAAGCCCTTTTCTTTTTTTTTGGGGGGGGGGAGGCGCTTCCCTGGTAGCTCAGCTGGTAAAGAATCTGGCTGCAATGCAGGAGACCCCAGTTTGATTCCTGGGTCTGGAAGTTCCACTGGTGAAGGGATAGGCTACCCACTCCAGTATCTTGGGCTTCCCTTGTGGCTGAGCTGGTAAAGAATCTGCCTGCAATGCAGGAGACCTGGGTTTGATCCCTAGGTCCCAACCCAGCGGATCATCTTCTGGAGAAGAGAAAAGCTACCTACTCTCTCAACGAGTCAGATACGACTGAGTGACTTCACTTCACTACATATTTTTCAGTATTTTAAAGGATATTCAAAGTATTTATTTTTCTCCGTCACCTCAACTTTAATTTTCTATCTAGTAAATATTGCACAGTTACTGTAGCTTATTTCCAGACGTGCTAACTCTTTTGTCACTTCTTTTTGCCAATAGAAGCCACTCTGGATTCAGTCCTTAAAACAAAAGATCTAAAGCTTATTCTCTGTGGAAAATTTTGCTCAAGATTCAGGGCTGAATTCAAGGGTTATATTACCAAAACAGCTGATATAAAAAGTATAACACTGAATAATATATATCCTTGTTCTTAAAAGTCTCATGGCCTTCCCAACCACAGGGTGTTTCTGATGTGGAATTTCTTTTTGTTGTTCTTTCTGTCTGTTTTGCCCTGATTGTGTCCACAGTTGAAAGTTCCTCCCAGTTTTACTAATTTATTCTGGTCTCTCTTTGCTGTTAGTCACACACAGGTCCAGATCTTCCTTTACATATCTCAAACGCTACTAAAGAGCTTAACTATACTTTATTTCTTTACCCATGATCATAGGCAGTGTATCTACTAGTAATACCAAAAATCTGGCAGAAACTTTGAAATACATGTCTTTCTTTTAGTGAGAAGAGTGTGGCTTCTTTCCCACCCATGTTTATAAGCACAAGAGAACACGTCATAGATTTGTTTTGCCTGTACAAAGCTATCTTCTTGTTTCTTTTCGGACAGCAGACACATACACAGCAAGGTTTTGTTTACATATTAATACTGAAATCTGCATTTCCTTTTTTTTTTTTTTGAATTTCAGGTTTGCAAGGGACCTTAGAGAGCTAATATAAAACAATGTCTTTCTCTTCCAAAAGAACATTGGTGGGAGGTGGGAGAGGGGTTCAGGATTGGGAACTCATGTACACCTGTGGCTGATTCATGTCAATGTATGGCAAAACCAATACAGTATTGTAAAGCAAAATAAAGTAAAAATAAAAATTTAAAAAAAAAAAGAACATTGCCGAGTCTTGAAGAGGATGATAAATTTCACAGCTCTAAGTTTTCCACTTGCCTTACATGCTGGCTTAATGTTCAAGTACTTCCCATTTCAATAGATGTTTTAATTCTATTTTTGTATTTTAGTAATATGCATAAGTGTTCTCTACTTATCTTTCCAAAGCAAAAATCAGTCGTAAAGTAATTATTTCAGAAGTTGTAAAATCTGATTCAAATCCTGTCTGATTTCTCAGTAGAATAGCAGCGGCTTTTCTACTTTCTCGGTGGCTCAGACAGTAAAGCGTCTGCCTACAACGTGGGAGACCCATGTTCAGTCTCTGGGTTGGGAAGATCTCTTGGAGAAGGAAATGGCAACCCACTCCAGTATTCTTGCCTGGAAAAAATCCCATGCACAGAGGAGCCTGGTAGGCTACAGTCCATGGGGTTGCAAAGAGTCGGACACAAGTGAGCGACTTCACTTTCACTTTTTCTATGTAGGGTAGGTGAAAAATAATTACAAAGGAGAAAAATGTGTGCATATAGTGTAAAATTACAGTGAGAACTGACAGATATAAATAAGCCATATTCAGAAATGATATGTGTTGATTGGCAAAGATGTATTACAGTAGGATTAGTCACAGATGCAAACAATTTAGAAGATAATTAGAATTACTCTTTGGCATATTGACTGACCATCAGAGACTAAATTCATTTTAATAAGTCTATAATTACAGTACTGTGCTATGATGGATTTGTTTATGAGCCTCCCTCTTTTTCATCTCCACGTCCATCCACACATGTCCTTCACAGATAGAAAAACACAAAGGTGCTTTTAATTTTAGGGACTTCTTGTTTTTGATAATGCTGTTGCTTGTTACTGTCAATGTTCTAATCATTATGAGAAAAACTGGGTTATGATATGTATTCACAAGAGCATTAACTAATATTTGAAGGGAATAAAACTGTCTAAAATATTATAGGCCATTTAAAATTCATATCCATTTAAACATTTTCAGATAAGATCTATTTAAATGATACAAACTATGCAAAATTAGTCAAAATAGCCAAATATGCATAGATTTTTAACATTTTAACTTTATAATTTATTTGTTGGTCTTTTTTACAGTTCACAATAACATTTTTGCTTTAAAATTTAGAGCTAAGTTTAGAATGTTCACCAGAAGACAGATTCTTCCATCTTTGGTTACTACTATACATTCTGAAATTTAAAAGAATTAGTTGGTCAGTTGACTATGTGATGTATCTAATAGGCTTAGCATAATATCCAATTACATTCAGTTTCTATCTCTTCATGCCAACATGTGAATTTATAGAATTGGTATATCAGAAACATTTTGAAATTTCATTCATTTAAAAATATTTTGACACTGACTTTAGAGAGCAATATTAGTACATTTTTGAGGAATATTCAGATATGGGGATACATGTCAGAAAGCATTATGATAATTTAACATTTT
The DNA here is from genome assembly GCA_006410935.1 of Redunca redunca. Taxonomy (NCBI): domain Eukaryota; kingdom Metazoa; phylum Chordata; class Mammalia; order Artiodactyla; family Bovidae; genus Redunca; species Redunca redunca. The sequence goes on along the minus strand of SJYQ01000401.1, from coordinate 114,258 downwards.
TGTTTAACTAGAAATTCTAATTATTTTGCGTGAATCTGTAGACTCTGTATCATCTGAATATAAAATATATCCTAATTTTTATCGTACTATTACTGGTGTTCAGAAGTGTTTGTGTCCATTTAAGGACTTATTTGACATATTTGAATGTAGAATTATATTTGAAGAAACACTGGGAAAATTATTGACTGTTGATATAAAAATTCATTACATTTTCCAGGAAGGAGTTTCTTCCAGAAGAATCACAAATGATAATTTTAAAGTGCATCATGAGTAACTTTATTTCTAATGGCAACTTTTTATTTTGGAATATTGATAAGGATGCGAGTAGATGATGAAAACATGAACATTCATAATACAAGGGGTTGTTACTCAGAAATACACACTGCTTTGTGTGTGTATACTGTTCTCATTTCTAAGTAATTTTATATCAGACAAGTTTTCAGATATTAAAACACTTATTGATGCCAAATGCTGCCAAGATTTAGTATTCACAAATTTAGAGGACTCACTGTTGTATTAAAGAAAAATATGAAAGAAATGGAAAAGATGACAATTTTGCTCAAAGCAATTGCACTAAATTATAAAACAGCAACCGTGCAAAAGGGCCTTTGAACTTGTTCAGGAATGTTTCAGGAAGATACATTAATAAAACATTTTTTTCTGCTAGTAAATTAAAGAAACCAGTATTCCATTGGAGGGACTCATATCCACTTAAACCATTTTATTACAGTGATCTTAATTGTAAACATCATATATTGGGTATTAAAATGTTTAATTATAAGCACTTGGTAGTTAAATGCAAAGTATCAGAACTTTATAGCTAGAAGAAATCTTAGCAGTCTTTTAAAAAACATGTACATTCACATCAGTATTACTAAACAGAAGCTTCAAGTAGGGCACATCTATTCCAGAGCTTCCTTTCCCTCCCCCTCTCTTCATAGCAATCCAACTGTGTTAAATCATGCAAAGAGAAAACGAACAAATAATTCACTCCAAGGCTGGAAATCAATGTTGCAGAATACCTGAGAGATAGAGGCCACTCATCAGCAAGCCCAACCAGGCATTAAGAAATTAATGCTGAATAACTGAGAGAATAGGAACCTGCTGTGGTTGTTTGGTTCAACGCTTCATGGGGCTTGGCTCACACAGAGCACATACACTTCAGAAATGTGAGGTAGATACTTTCTTACTTAGTCTTCCTTGGGTCTTTGAAGCAGTAATTGGTTGTTGAAATGAATTGCTCACAATACACTTAGAATTTAATATCCCAAAGTGTAGGCTAGAGAAGCCTGGCTGTTACTTTTGCTTTAAAATTGGTGGCTTAGTTTATGTTAACATTTAAAGCTCTTGGAAAAACAGAAAATTCTAGGACTGGAACAAAGAATTACAATTTCCCTAACATTTTGGGCCTGGGGGAGGAGAGATCTAAAACTTGCAACTTGAAAAGGGTTAAAGCAGACAGTGTATCTGAAAAAGCTCAGATGACTTCTTTTATTCTCTGTCCAAAACATCCCTTTCATTTTGATTGAGCTAAGAGTCCCAGATGGGTAGAAGCTCGGCATCAATTCAAAAGAAACCACTGCTCTATTTATTTTTCAATCACTACGCAGATGCTTTTGGATTTCTTGAGTATGGGCATTCTTCCACAGAATGTAGAAATATTTTTAATAAGATTCTTCACAATGTAATTATCTAGAAAGAAATCCAAAGCCACTAATATTTACAAATTGTGTGTTCTTACTTATTTCAGCATGCCTAAACTAAATTCACCACTGGAATGCAACTTCCTTGCACAGACCACAAGATGAATATTATTAATCTGCAGAAATTTTTTTCTCAAATAATATGTATATCAGGAATAATAATATATATGCCAGTCGATACACGGTATTTATTCATCATCAGTATTTATTTTATCTAAATTAGGTTTCAAAAATGAAAATCTTCTTGATGACAAGTGTTCAACTGTGACAAGGTTNGACAAGGTTTGAGTTAAATAATTCAAAAAAAGTAAACTAAATTCCTCTTTAGTGTTTTTAAACATTAGAAATGTCAATTTAATCAATACATAATCAACATAATTGATTGGGGATGATATTAAATCACATTCAGATATTCATGGAGCATCTTTCAGACACACTGACTTCTTTGATAATTCACAAACATCTAAAAAATCCTTCTGTCTTAAACAAGACATCTTTGTCCTCTGCCTAGAATTCTCTTCTTGAGAAATCTGCATACCTTTCTCCTCTAACTCCTTCCAGTCCTTACCAGGGTACTATTGAGGGCCACATAGCTTGTGGCCAGCACAACTCAGGAGGCACCATTCATGCAGATTACAGTGAAGGATGCTCTGGAGTTGTGTAGTACTGCAACCCTTGTGTTTATATTATATATAGCACCTTGTGAAACAGGCCTTCTCTAAGCAATGCTTAAACCAATATTCCCCTCCTCAATATTCCTACCCTCTTCCCTTCCTTGAATTTATCTTTGTAGTATATGCAAACTATAGGCACATGCAACATAATGCTTTTGCTTATTTCCCTTTTAGAACATAACCTGGTGGGCTACAATCCACAGGAATGCAAAGAGTTGGACACGATTAAAGTGAGTGAGCACAGCACTTTAAGAATATATACTCCATGAAGATATGGTTATTTTCTATTTTCCTGTGGATGCATTTCTAGCATCTAGAACAGTGGTAAGCAATCAATAAATAGCATTTGTTGGATAAACAATCTGTGCCATATCTTCTGCTGATTAATTGAGAGAGAAGGAGCTGGGAGGCAGACAGAAGCTGAACAGAAAGAGACAGCAAGAGAGTTTGAAGGCAAATTTAACATAGAAGATCTTATGGTTCAGGGGAAAAGAGATTAAAAGAAAAAAAAAAACAACTCTTCAAACTAGGAGGACAAAGACAACAATGGAATGAAATACATGATATAAATATAGAAATTGTTATTTATGTACAAAAAACCCAGCAATATATGGGCTAATTCAGAGTTCACAAATAGAGATGCAGTGAAGAAAAAATGAGTATAAAAATTTAGGTCATTCACATCCTTCTTAACAGAGTCACTGCAAAAAAATTTTGTTAAAATTGTGGTAAAAGAGGAGGCTTGTATTTGGACAAGAATGGCAAGTTCCTTCCTTGGTCAGCTCAAGTATGTGCTAAATATCCATCCAAGCATAAGTATGTTTACCACAGTGGATTCTACAGTCATGCAATCATATAAGGGATCAGTGGATAAGGACAAGTTTTTAAAAATTATTCAATTTTTTATTTCACTGATAAAAGTTATTTTAGATAAAATTATTTGCCATGGACACCTTAATGTTTAAATAATAACTCAAATTTCTATTGACTTTCCT
>SJYQ01000401.1:83637-110752 GCA_006410935.1 Redunca redunca | reverse complement strand
AGACTTTTGTATCACAGCCATTCTGACTGGTGTGAAGTGGTACCTCATTGTGGTTTTGATTTGCATTCCTCTGTTCTAAGGAGATGGATGGAACTGGAGCCGATTATACAGAGTGAAGTAAGCCAGAAAGAAAAACACCAATACAGTATACTAACGCATATATATGGGATTTAGAAAGATGGTGATGATGACCCTGTATGCGAGACAACAAAAGAGACTCAGATGTGTAGAGTGAACTTTTGGACTCTGGGGGAGAGAGAGAGGGTGGGATGATTTGGGAGAATGGCATTGAAACATGTATACTATCATGTAAGAAACAAATCGCCAGTCTATGTCCGATGCAGGATGCTTGGGGCTGGTGCATGGGGAGGACCCAGAGAGATGTTATGGGGTGGGAGGTGGGAGGCGATTCATGTTTGGGAATGCATGCACACTCGTGGTGAATTCATGTCCATGTTTGGCAAAACCAATACAGTATTGTAAAGTAAACTAAAGTTAAAATAAAAATTAAAAAAAAAATAAAGCTACACTTTACCTTCATATTTTAAGCCTTCTTGGCATTTTTTACTCCAGTTTAAGTCTTCTTGGTTTCTTTCTGTAGTACATAAAGTCACTTTTTTTTTCATTCTGCAAAATTACTATTTGTTCCTCTAAATTGTTTCTAATAATTGTTGATTTTATTCATCTCATATAATTTTCTCTTCAATTTTCTTCATATTTGTGGGTTTCATGTATTTTCATTCTTGGTGTATTATCAGGTATTATATTGTTGTATAATCAGTTGATTATACAAATGTATTATCAGTTAATTAATCAGGTAGCTGGAGGTACTAAATTCTATTCCACATGCTAAATGACTTTTCCATATTTCATTGAATTGTACAGAGGAAGTAGAGATAAGCAAATGTGTTCAACATACCACATAAGTTTTTAAACATTTGTTTGGATTCTTTTTTGCAATATGATCTTTCCTTTAACTTTATGCATTTGTGTATTTGTGTACTATGTGTGCCTGGGTATGTTTCTCTTTTGAAACCTACAAGTTTGGTTTTCAAGATAATCTAGTGCTTGATTTTTTGCTTTTAGATTGATATCTTAAATTTCATATTTTATTTATAAGTTTCATAAAGTATCTATTGATTTCCTATAGTGAAACCTGAGTCAATTAGTTTGTCTCCATTTCTTTCACCTCTTTCCCCAAACATGCATTTTTTAAATTTTATTCTTTTAATTAAAAGTTCAAATAATCTTTATCTTTACTCGTTTTGCTCTTTCTATATTGGCTGATTATTATCTATTTTTTTAAGTGAAAGTGAAAGTTGCTCAATCGTGTCCAATTCTTTCGGACCCCATTAACTATACAGCCCATGGAATTCTCCAGGCCAGAATACTGGAGTGGCTAACCTTCCATTCTCCAGGGAATCTTCCCAGCCCAGGGATTGAAACCAGGGTCTCCTGCATTGCAGGGGGACTCTTTACCAACTGAGCTATCAGGGAAGGCCTTTTTTTTTTTTTAATGTGGATTATTTGTCTGCTTCTTCAGACTTTTCATTGTGATACATGCAAGACAGTCTCATATCTCCAAATGGATAAGTAAGAAATTGTGGGAAATTGCTGAATTCTTGTCATTGATATGATTTATTAGTCATTCATACAGCTTTGTAACTGGCTTGATCTAGGTTACTTTCACATTTATTTGACAAAAACAAGTTAGAGAAGGTTGTGATTGATAAACCTGTACGTATCATAAGGAGAAGGAGGTCTCAACTCTCAAAAAGAATGTGACGTAGTCTCACAAATATTATTGGTGTTCATTGTTTTTAATAATGCACTTTTCTTTTACAGTTTCAAGATTTATTGCATTAGCAATCTATTAGATAAACTATAGTGTGCCTGGGGTCCTGAAAATCAACTGTAGGTTTGATGATTCACTAGAAGGATTCAGAAGACTCAGCATATAGTTATCCTCATGGCTAAGATTCATTACAGTGAAATGATATTAATATAAAGCCAAATCAGCAAAGACATGTGGGACAAAGTCCACAGGAAATTAGTGTCAGCTTCCTCCAGCTGAATCACAAAGGAAATACTTAATTCTGCCAGCTAGAAGTAGTGACAACACAACAAGCATCTGAAAGTCCAAGGTTTTTCTTGAGATCTGATCACATAGGCAATCTGCCTAGCAAGAAGCAAAAATCAAGACTCCCAGAAGGAAAGCAAGTGTTCACTATAAAACCGTATTGCTTATGAACAGGTTAGACAAAGTTCAAGTATATTCCTCTATTTGGAGAATAGTCAGAATCCTTCTGAAAGGCAAGTTTTCATTTGCCAGCCAAGGGTCAAACCGGCAAGCAGACTTTTCTAAGACTAGTAGCCTTAAGCCTGCTATAGTAACTTCTTTCTACACAATCATTTTCAGATATTAGTCTTAGCTCTATATGTAAACATATTTAATACTATTGGTCATTACAAATCTCTCCAATCTTGAGCTGTTTTAATTCACTTTTTTATTGGATGAATTTTTTTTTTTTATTGGATGAATTTTATCAAGTTGTTTCATCAGAAAAAAAACTGGGTGAATCTCTCCAGAACAGTGCTTCAGAGCACTGGCTATGGATTTTCAACTTCATAAGATAAAATCCATCCTTTTGTGCAATATTGGTTACCTATCCTAAATTGTTTCCTTACTTATGGAATGAGGTTAACTAGTGATTTTTCTTTCATTTCTTTTTTGACTGCACCATGTCCAGTTCAGTTCAGTTCAGTCACTCAGTCATGTCCGACTCTTTGCGACCCGGTGAATCGCAGCATGCCAGGCCTCCCTATCCATCACCAACTCTTGGTGTTCACTCAGACTCGCATCCATCAAGTCAGTGATGCTGTCCAGCCATCTCATCCTCTGTTGTCCCCTTATCCTCCTGCCCCCAATCCCTCCCAACATCAGAGTTTTTTCCAATAAGTCAACTCTTCTCATGAGGTGGCCAAAGTACTGGAGTTTCAGTTTAGCATCATTCCTTCCAAAGAAATCCCAGGGCTGATCTCCTTCAGAATGGACTGGTTGGATCTCCTTGAAGTCCAAGGCACTCTCAAGAGTCTTCTCCAACACTGCAGTTCAAAAGCATCAATTCTTCAGTGCTCAGCTTTCTTCACAGTCCAACTCTCACATCCATACATAACTACTGGAAAAACCATAGCCTTGACTAGACAGACCTTAGTCGGCAAAGTAATGTCTCTGCTTTTGAATATGCTATCTAGGTGGGTCATAACTTTTCTTCCAAGGAGTGAGCATTTTTTAATTTCATAGCTGCAATCATTATCTGCAGTGAGCTAACAAATCACAATATTTCCTTGAGAATATCAAGGATTTTTGTCTGAAAAATTTTCTGCATTTTTAAGATCTCCGTGTATGTGTATGTGTGTGTGTGTTAACCAGCATTGTTTGCTATATTCTTTTATATCTTTCATTTCCTTTTTATGGATCTATGCATGTGGCCCTTGCTGTTTCTTCTCTGTCCTTCACCTTGCCTGAGGTCAAGTCTTCCTGGGCCTCTGGTTTGCTCATCATGAAGTGAAGTGCAGGACAGGGGGTTGGCAGGGTGGAGGCAGGGGAAGCAGTCTCCATAGACACTTTTAGATATTTTCTATATTTCCCTACCACAGCTGCTGAGACCTCTCTTTCAAGGGCATTATTTCTGCTCTTCTCAGTGTTATCCTGTTAATAATTATTAAAACCTGCATCCCACCTCCCCACCACTGACCAAGCCAGCCTTAAGGTTTTCCTCAGCTTGACCAAAATTTTCACAGTTTTGTTCCAGACTAGAGGCTCTAACCTCCTTTTTCTTTTGAGCATAGACAAACTTCATTTGTAAATTCTTTCTCTGCTCATTTGAGATATCAGTTTTCACCCAGACTTTCCCTAGTTTTCACAGCCCAGAAATATCTTTCTCAAGGACCTGGGAACCATCACTTTGAAAACTGATGATCAAGAAATATGGTGCCTCTATCTACCAGTCCCTGCGGGAGAGTAGGAGCCTGACTTCAATCAGTGCCAATTAGCAAACACAGATGGCTTAATCACTGTGACCAACCTCCCCCCTAATATCCTCCAGCACTTTTCCAATAGCTCATCTCAACTCTTAAAAACTCATGCTTTACGATGCAAACTATAAAATACAGAATGGATAAACAACAATGTCCTACTGTATAGCACAAAGAACCATATTCAGTATCCTGTGATAAACCATAATGTAAACAAATACGAGGAAGAACGTATATATGTAACTGAATCACTTTGATGTACAGCAGAAATTAACAACACTAATTAACTATACTTCAACTAAAAAAAAAACACACCCTATACCACTTTTTATTTCAGCACAGTTCAGTTCGATCTCCCATCACTATGAGGGATGTAATACACAGAAACAGTTTTGAATAAAGTCTTCCTTGACCATTTTACTCCATCAGGTACAATTTCTCTTTGACACAGTTAGGAATTCCCCATCCAGTTTTACCCAGCTCTATTTTCTCTCTGCTTCACATCATTAATCATTTTATATTTTATATGATTTACTTATGTATATGTTTACTTGCATTGTTTTGTCTAGCTTCAATTGAAATGCAAACTTTGCAAGCTTAGGAGTCAACCTACTTTTCTCCCCCACCCCCCACCATGCTAGAAAAGTATCTCAAAGTAAGTACTGCATTCTTAAATAGAAAGTATTGTATTTAAAGTATTCTAATTTGGAATCTGAGATGCTTTCTAGTTTCACTGAAGCTAGCCTTAGCCTTTACTTTTCTATGATATTCTTGTCTTCATTGGTTTCAGAGAAGAGATTGAATAACAAATGTTTTTAATATTATATTCTCAACCCAAAGGCTGTTATTGCATTTTAAAATAATTTTATTAAACATGTTTAAGGGAAATGTGTCTAATTTACTTATGATTCATTTATTACTTACTCCTACATAATAGTACTCACTCTAAAGGTTTGCATAAAATGTGTATGAGGTAAGAATCTTATTATTCTTCATAGTCTGACTCCAAGCAACTGAATATTCAAAATAACATAATTTTTCACATTTACTTAAGGTGATGCTCTTTCATCCCTACCGTACAACGCCCACCAACGAATCAATGTCCAGGTTTAAAGTGCCCAAGAAATCCCACTAGCTGAGATCAGCTAAAACTACCACTCCAGACCAGCAGCACCACAGGAATGCGTTCAACTCTAGAGGTGGTTATGTTTTACCTCTGCATGAAAAGCATTATTCTTAGTGATACAGATGGAGTATATTCCAGTCTTTACAGCATTAAAGTCTGTTTATCAGCTGGAGAAATATATATCTCATCATAAAACTTTATTAAGAGCTACTAAAGTGATACAACTAGGAAAACTCTTGTATGTCTTATGTTCTGAGAATCATACAATTCCAGAAGGAATGCATGAGGTACCATGATATGTTTGACATTTGCCCTTCAAGGCACAACTATAACAATGACACATAATTACTTATGGAACTATAGTGCCTCCCATCACCTCTAGAAAAAAATTGTTTAAATGTATATTTCTATCCACCTATCCATCCATCACTTTACAAACAAGGTATTACTTCTTTTCTACTTTTTTCTTAATTTTTTCTCTCCATAGAAATGGTCAGGCCAAAGGATCCTTGCAGAAAAGATGACAAAGTTAGGGTTGGAAGAGTGTTGCATCCCCCTTTCTTTATTGGCCTAGAGCTAAGTATAAGTCCACAGCCCCTTACCCAACATCCCTAGGCCCAAATGTGTTTTGGAATTCAGAACTTTTCAGATTTTAGAAAGGTAATACAGTACATGGCACATACACTGAATATTATTACAGCAGAGATTGGGGGAGCACACTTTAATCAAACTAATAATATTTCTGCAGTAAAACATGTATATACACACTGAATGAATCTGTACTAAATTTGAAGAGGAAATGTGCCTTTTTTTTTTTTTTTTTTGCTTTCAGGCTTGGGAATTAAAAATAATGGCTTATAGATATGTATCTGCCAAAACATGGTCACTACTTTTATTAAGGATATTATATGTATTTTTTTTAATTCCTAAATGAAGCCTAAATTAAAAATAAGCACCTTCCCTATTTATTCCTTTTGTGGGAGGGAGGTGGTGCAGGATTCATCTTTTGATTATAATTAAAATGATCTGTTTCATTCTTTATACTGATATTTTGAAAGATCATTGACCTATTCCAAAAAAACCAAAGAAGGATACAAAAGCTCAATTTGGCTTTATTTTTCTTTAGCCAATTAAAGGATAACAATTAAAGTTACAGGAAAGGAGATACTAAAAAGGAAGAATAGGAGAATCCATAAATCTAAATTGATAAACCTATAAATCAAGTGGTTCAAGGGCTCCTAGATTATAACAGTACCAGTGCTCTGGCTTAGAGTTAGATGTCACAGACATAACCCATGGTTCATTATTTTCTTTTCCAAAATAACACAGACCATCATTAAGAAAACTATTTAACAATCCAAGGCCAATACAACAAAAGCAGGTTTTTGCAACCTACCTTTTTGTTATCTATGCAAAATACCCATATATATTACCTAAGTGGAATCATACAATATTTGCCCTTTTGTGTCTGGCTTGAGTAGATACAAAATATTGCATGTTTTCAATGTTTACCCATGTTGTCACATATATAAGAACTTCACTTTTCATGGCTGAGTAGTATTCCATTCATTTTATGTATATACCACACTCTGTTTATACATTCATCTGTTGATGGATACATGGGGTGTTTCCACCTTTCTGCTATTATAAATAATGCTGCTGAGAACATGGCTCTGTAAGTATTTATTTTTCCCTGTCTTCATTTTGGGTATATGCTTAGGAGTTGAGCTGTTAAGACATATGGTACTTCTATGTTTGCCTTTTTCAAGAAATGTGAAACTATTAGAATTGGGGAGTGAGGGGCTTTGTAAAGAACAATTTAAAATAATTGTTGTTCCAGAGGCAAAATTTTAAACAATAAAAATTTTTATATCATCAGCTCCACAGAAGCTGAGGAATCATCACACTTGAGGCCCATCAATAGCAGCCTTCGACCTTTTTTCACACAGAGATTCAAACACAGCTGCAAGTCATTGGGCCTGCTCACATTCTTCAGTGAGATTCTGGCTTTTTCAGGACACTTATAGCTTTAGTATTCTTGCCTTGAGAACCCCATGAACAGTATGAAAAGGCAAAAAGAACTCCCCAGGATGGTAGGTACCCAATATCATACTGGAGATCAGTGGAGAAAGAACTGCATAAAAAATGAAGAGATGAAGCCAAAGCAAAAACATCACCCAGTTGTGGATGTGACTGGTGATAGAAGTAAAATCCGATGCTGTAAAGAGCAATACTGCATAGGAACCTGGAATGTTGGGTCCATGAATCAAGGCAAATTGGAAGTGGTCAAACAGCAGATGGCAAGAGTGAACACTGACATTTTAGGAATCAGTGAACTAAAATGGACTGGAATGGGTGAATTTAACTCAGATGACCATTATATCAACTACTGTGGGCAAGATTCCTTAGAAGAAATGGAGTTGCCATCATAGTCAACAAAAGAGTCTGAAATGCAGTACTAGGATGCAATCTCAAAAACAACAGAGTAATCTCAGTTCATTTCTAAGGCAAATCATTCAATATCACAGTAATTCAAGTCTATGCCCTGACCAGTTATGCTGAAGAAGCTGAACAGTTTTATGAAGACCTATAACACTTTCTAGAACAAACCCCCAGAAAAGATGTCCTTTTCATTATAGGGGACTGGAATGCAAAAGTAAGATGTCAAGAGATACCTGGAGTAACAGGCAAATTTGCCCTTGAGTACAAAATGAAGCAGGTCTAAAGCTAACAGAGTTTTGCCAAGAGAATGCACTAGTCATAGCAAACACCCTATTCCAACAACACAAGAGAAGACTGTACACATGGACATCACCAGATGGTCAATACCAAAATCAGATTGATTATATTCCTTGCAGCCAAAGATGGAGAAGCTCTACACATTCAGCAAAAACAAGACCAGGAGATGACTGTATGAGGATGTGAACTCCTTCTAGCCAAATTCAGACTTAAATTGAAGAAAGTAGGGAAAACCATGAGACCACTCAGGAGAGTTAAATCAAATCCCTTATGATTATACAATGGAAGTGACAAATAGATTCAAGGGATTATATCTGATAGACAGAGTGCCTGAAGAACTATGAACTGAGGTTTGTGACACTGTACAGGAAGCAGTGATCAAGACCATTCCCAAGAAAAAGAAATGCAAAAAGGCAAAATGGTTGTCTGAGGACAGACCTTAAAATAGCTGAGAAAAGAAGAGAAGTGAAAGGCTAAGGAAAAAAGGAAAGATATATCCATCTGAATGCAGAGTTCCAAAGAATAACATGGAGAGATAAGAAAGCCTTCCTCAGTGATCAGCACAAAGCAATAGAGGAAAACAATAGAAAGGGAAAGACTAGAGATCTCTTCAAGAAAATTAAAGATACCAAGGGAAATTTTCATGCAAAGATGGGCACAATAAAAGACAGAAATGGTATGGACCTAATAGAAGCAGAAGCTATTAAGAAAAAGTGGCAAGAATACACATAACTGTATGAAAAAGGTCTTCATGACCCACATAACCACAATGGTGTAAACACTCACCTAGAGCCAGACATCCTGGAATGCGAAGTCAAGCAGGCCTTAGGAAGCATCACTACAAACAGTTAGTGGTGGTGATGGAATTCCAGTTGAGCTATTTCAAATCCTAAGAGATGATGCTATGAAAGTGCTGCACTCAACATGCCAGCAAATCTGGAAAACTCAGCAGTGGCCACAGGACTGGGAAAGGTCAGTTTTCATTTCAATCCCAAAGAAAGGCAGTGCCAAAGAATGTTCAAACTACCGCACAATTGTATTCATCTAACACACTAGCAAAGTAATGCTCAAAATTCTCCAAGTGTGGCTGCAATGGTATGTAAACCATGAACTTCCAGATGTTCAAGCTCGATTTAGAAAAGCCAGAGAAACGAGAGATCAAATTGCCAACATCCGTTTGATCATTAAAAAATAACAAGAGAGTTCCAGGAAAACATTTACTTCTGCTTTATTGACTATGCTAAAGCCTTTTATTTGAAGATCACAACAAACTGTGGAAAATTATTAGAGACGGAAATACCAGACCACCTGACCTGCCTCCTGAGAAATCTTTATGCAGGTCAAGAAGCAACAGTTAGGACTGGACATGGAACAACAGACTGGTTCCAAATCAGGAAAGGAGTAAATCAAGGCTGTATATTGTCACCTTGCTTATTTAACTTATATGCAGAGTACATCATGAAAAATGCTGGGTGGATGAAGCCCAAGCTGGAATCAAGACTGCTGGAAGAAATATCAATAACCTCAGATATGCAGATGATGCCATCCTTATAGCAGGAAGCAAAGAAGAATGAAAGAGCCTCCTCATGAAAGTGAAAGAGGAGAGTGGAAAAGTTGGCTTAAAACTCAACATTCAGAACTAAGATCATGGCTTCCGGTCCTATCACTTCATGGGAAACAGATGGGGATACTTAAGAAACAGTGACAGACTTTATTTTGGGGGGCTCCAAAATTACTGTAGATGGTGACTGCAGCCATGAATTTAAAAGAGACTTATTCCTTGGAAGAAAAGCTATGACCAATCTGCTGTTGCTGCTAAGTCACTTCAGTTGTGTCCAACTCTGTGTGACCCCATATACGGTAGCCCACCAGGCTCCCCCGTCCCTGGGATTCTCCAGGCAAGAACACTGGAATGGGTTGCTATTTCCTTCTCCAATGCAAGAAAGTGAAAAGTGAAAGGGAAGTCGCTCAGTCGTGTCTGACTTTTCGTGACCCCATGGACTGCAGCCTACCAGGCTCCTCCGTCCACGGGACTTTCCAGGCAAGAGTACTGGAGTGGGATGCCATCACCTTCTCCAATGACCAACCTAGATAGCATATTAAAAAGCAGAGTCATTACTTTGCCAACAAAGGTCCATCTAGTCAAAGCTATGGTTGATGTTGAAGCTGAAACCCCAATACTTTGGCCACCTGATGTGAAGAACTTACTTATTGAAAAAGATCCTGATGCTTGGGAAAGATTGAAGGCAGGAGGAGAAGGGGACAACAGAGGATAAATGATTCGATGGCATCACCGACTGACTGGACAAGAGTTTGAGTAAGCCTCGGGAGTTGGTGATGGACAGGGAATCCTGGCGTGCTGCAGTCCACGGAGTCGCAGAATCCGATACGACTGAGCTACTGAACTGAACTGTATCTCACAGTCTTAAGCCCTCAGGAACTGCAACACTGGCTTGTATTCCAGAAAGGACATGGGTTTTTTTCAGGTTTACTTTGTAATAGCTAAAGTACTGACTTTCCAGAAGTTACAGAAGTCTCGGGGAAACCGTCTAATCATTCAATCTATCAATGGTTTCAACAACACAGATACAATTGTCCATGTAACCACTTACCTGACAGAGGCACCTCTGCGCTGCTGTCTCTGAGCGCTGCTGCCTGCGAGCGCTGCTGCCTGCCTTGACGCAAGCCCAACAGACCCTTGGCGCCCAGGATGCCGGTCAGGAAGCCCCAGGGACCCGTATCTACTCTGGCCCCACGCCAGCGTTTCAGAGGCTCCAGAACCAAGGGGGACGACTGCGCAGGCGTGACCAAATAGGAAGCGGGAGGAGCTGCCCCCGGCCACGCCCCACCTTCCGAGGCCTCTCTGACCTGCTCCCCTGCTCTTCTGCCTCTCTGCTGATTTCTCCACCTCGCGCAGCTTGTTGACATGCAGGGCACCTGCCAGCTGCCTGAGGCCTGTGTCTTTCTCTGCCACATATGAGCTTCTTCCCTTTCTTATTCTTCATGGTTTATAAAGTGAAACTGAAGTGAAAATTATTCGCTCAGTCGTCACTCTTTGAAACCCCATGGACTGTAGCCTGCCAGGCTCCTCTGTCCATGAAATTCTCCAGGCAAGAATACTGGAGTGGCTAACCATTCCCTTCTCCAGGGGAATCTTCCTAACCCAAGGATGGAACCTGAGTCTCCCGTCTGGCAGGAAGATTCTTTACCACCTGAGCCGATAGACAGCCTAATTTCTAAAGACACAATTCAAATGAAACTTCCTTTACTGCAGCTACATCCAGCTCTTTTACATCCCCCAGACATGGTGGGCTTCCCTGGTGGCTCAGCGGATAAAGAATCTCTCTGCAATGCAGGAAACGTGGGATCCATCCCTGGGTCTAGAAAATCCCCTGGAGAAGGGACTGGCAACCCACTCTTTTCTTGCCTGGAGGTTTCCATGGACAGAGTAGCCTGGCAGGCTACAGTCCGTGGGGTTGCAAAAGATACAACTAAGTGACTAATACATACAAACGTGATGAATTCTAGCAGTACTCTGTGGGACCCTACAGGGCCCCAGAGGCTTCTCAGGGCCCCCATTTCTTTCTTGTAAAGTAAAAGTTTCAGCTTCCCAGACCGTCCCTGAGGACCAAAGCAAGGATGCAAACAGTTAGTAGTCAGGGACTTAAAAGAATGCAGAAACAAAGGCAAGGCCATTCAAGGAACAACAGGGCAGCATTTAAAGCAGGATTCTAGTTCTTGTTCAAAGGATATAAATAACATTATCTTTTAATTCTTCTGCAGGAACTAAGTCCCCCTCTACCTTCACTACCCCAAGTGGAGGATGGTAACTTCAGGCTGAGCACAAAATTCCTGGAACACAGCCCTATTAACCTCACTACCAACCAACTGGAAGAAAGTTGTACTTCCTGCAGCCCTCATGCCAAATTTTGCCTTAAAAACTTCCCTGAAAACCATCTGGGAGTTCTTTTTTTTTTTTTTTCCCGAGCATAAGCCACACATTCTCCTTGCTTGACCCTACACTAAAACATTTCTCTGCTCCAGACTCTAGTGTTTCAGTTTGTTGGCCTTACTGTGAGTTGGGGACATGAACTTGTGTTCCATAACTATTTCATGCTGAATAACTTCTTTATACCTCTGGAAACCAAGTTTGTCTGCCTGCTAACACCTACTACTCTGTAAAGATAAAAATTCAAATATCAACTTATCAGTAAATTATTTTCTAATTCAAAAGACTGTAAGTTCTGTTCTATTTTCCACATTTCTCTGAAAATATATTTTGCCAACTGATACATTTGAATATAATTAAATGTTCATGTATGCTCAGTCGTGTCCAATTCTTTGCAACCCCATATAATGTAGCCTCCTAATCTCTTCTCTCTTTGGGATTTTCCAGGCAAGAATACTGGAGTGGGTTGCCATTTCTTCTTACAGGAGATCCTCCTGACCCAAGAATCAAACCCGCGTCTCCAGGATTGGCAGGAAGATTCTTTACCACTGAGCCAGCTGGGAAGCCCATAGAAAGAAGCAGAACTGAGTAAACCTGGCTTATGGCCAAGCTTCTTTTTTTGAAAAGTTGAAGGACTGAGTTGAACTATAACTACTTGGTACTACTGTATTCTGTCAAAAGTTCTAAGTCTAAGACTTTGTGTAATCCTTGGCAAGGAGGGGATATAATAATTTTAAAATGAGAACACTGTGTTCTGTCAGATTTCTGTAAGTGTCCATTCTATGCCCTGTTTGAAGCACGGTTTTATTTGTAATTAATATTGGGCTATTTTATTCTGATAGCTAAAGTCAGAAGACAACTATAACTCAGAGAACTGAGAGAAGTAAAATATGGGATTGTTGATGTGTATCATGGAACTCAATTATGATTTTGCTCAAAGCACCAGTTTTCTAAGTGATGTGCATGCCAACTATTTGAGGGTAGGTAATATGACTATAAACCTATATGCAGGTCAGGAATCAACAGTTAGAACTGGACATGGAACAACAGACTGTTTCCAAATAGGAAAAGGAGTATGTCAAGGCTGTATATTGTCACCCTGCTTATTTAACTTATATGCAGAGTACATCATGAGAAACACTGGGCTGGAAGAAGCACAAGCTGGAATCAAGATTGCCAGGAGAAATATCAGTCACCTCAAATAAGCAGATGAGACCACCCTTATGGCATAAGGTAAAGAAGAACTAAAAAGCCTCTTAATGAAATTGAAAGAGGAGAGTGAAAAACACTTTTCTGAAAGTATGTTTTTGATGAAAATATAAAGTGAATTATATCTGTTCCTTATTTGTTTTATAGTAGGTAATTATAAATGATTATGTATTACTTATTGAGATTGTCTCGGGTTTGATCAATGGGTTGGGAAGATACCCTGGAGAAGGAAATGGCAACCCACTCCAGTTTTCCTGCCTGGATAATCCCATGGACAGAGGAGCCTGGTAGGCTAGGGGTTGCATGGGGTTGCAAAGAGTTGGCCACAACTGAGTAACTTCATTTTCACTTTATTGAGATTTATTTCTGTAAATGTAGTACATAATTTGTACGTTGACCTAAGCTAGTGTAGCTACACATACAGTTACGCAAATTCAGAAAAAATCAGGAACAATATCAGTTTATCACAATCCCATGTTTTGGCTCTTAAATATGTTTGTGTGCCATTTTTTTCTTTTATATCCACTTTTGTATTGCTAAATAACTCAAATCTACAAATGCAAAAAACACTTGAATAATTAATATTACTCCTTTCTATATGAGGAAGCATTAATTGGATATTCATTATGAGATTTGGCAGTATTTTTTAAAGTGTGCTATATATAGGCTGAATGTCTGTGCACCCCCAAAATTCATATTTGAAAATTCACAATGTGCGGATATAAAAGAGGTCATTAGGTCATGTGAATGTAGCCCACCTGAATGATTCAGTTCAGTTCAGTCACTCAGTCATGTCCAACTCTGCGACCCCATGAATTGCAGCAAGCCAGGCCTCCCTGTCCATCACCAACTCCCGGAGTTCACTCAGACTCACGCCCATCGAGTCAGTGATGCCATCCAGCCATCTCATCCTCTGTTGTCCCCTTCTCCTCCTGCCCCCAATCCCTCTTAGCATCAGAGTCTTTTCCAATGAGTCAACTCTTCACATGAGGTGGCCAAAGTACTGGAGTTTCAGCTTTAGCATCATTCCCTCCAAAGAAATCCCAGGGCTGATCTCCTTCAGAATGGACTGGTTGGATCTCCTTGCAGTCCAAGGGACTCTCAAGAGTCTTCTCCAACACCACAGTTCAAAAGCATCAATTCTTCAGCGCTCAGCCTCCTTCACAGTCCAGCTCTCACATCCATACATGACCACTGGAAAAACCACAGCCTTGACTAGATGGACTATAGTCGGCAAAGTAATGTCTCTGCTTTTGAATATGCTGTTTAGGTTGGTCATAACTTTTCTTCCAAGGAGTAAGAGTCTTTTAATTTCATGGCTGCAATCACCATCTGTAGTGATTTTGGAACCCCCAAAAATAAAGTCTGACACTGTTTCCACTGTTTCCCCATCTATTTCCCATGAAGTGATGATTAATGCCCTTATAAAAGAGGCCTCACAGAATTCCCTTTTCCCGTTCACCATGTGAGAACAAAATGACTGTTTATGAACTAGGAAATGGAACTTCATCAAACACTGACTATACCACCACCGTGATATTGGACTTCCAGCCTACAGAACAGTGGAATATGCGTTTCAATTGTTTATAAGCTATCCAGTTTGTAGTATTCTATTATAACAACCTGGAAGGCCTAGTTAGAAAGTGTAAATATGTTAAAAAAAAAAAAAAAAGGACTCTGGACAAGATTATATATAAATACAAGGCACTTTTACAATATTTGGAGCAAACATATACTTTAAAAAACTCTTTCATCATTTATAGGAAATTCAAATTAATCAACTCTGTAATTTTTATTTGCTAAATCTGACAACCCTAATTCTGGAGCTAAAAAGCTTAATTCATATCTTTACAATTGGTAGTATATATGAACTTGAGTATGTTACTTAAGCTCTGTACCTCAGATTTCTCATTTGTAAAACTTAGCTCATAATATGAGCTACCTCACTAACAGGTTGAAAATTTTTGCATATATTTACACACACAAACACACACACACACACATATATATATATGCATGAGTGTTATATATATATATATGAGTTATGTATGCGTGTGTGTGTGTAGATATATAATATACATATATATGTTAAGTATGTGATGGACTATAAACAGTACCTGCTTTATAGGAAGCATTATATATATGAATTATGGTATTTTTCAGCCTTTGACATAGTAATCTGATGAAATAACCAACCCCAAAACTCACTGACTTACAACAACAAATATTTACTTCTTGTTCATTGTCCTATGAATCAGTTAAAACCTCTTTCAGAATTGGCTAGCCAACCATCTATTCACACTCTTTTGGCCAAAGCAAATCATGTAGCTAAACCCTGTTCCAGAAAGTAAGGAAGTATAATTTTCCTACAAAGGATGTACTGTGGAAAAAGTGAGTGATCTACCACAGTTATTATTTTTATTGTTGAGCATACACTATTTTTAGGCATTAAGAACTCAGCAGGAAACAAAACAAAGCCCCTGATTTACAGAGTTTATAGTTCAGTGTAGAGGAAATGGACAAAAAGCTAGAACACCATCAAGTGGTGTTCTTTACTATGGGGAATATTAACGGACATGAAGAAAGAGTGAGTACTTGGACACATAGAAAAAGACACCATCCACAAGGAAAATCCCACTATGGGCCATATCACATTTATCTACACAATGAACATATTCATAATTCCATCGATGTAACTACTGTCTACTCAACTCTCTTTACGGTGACTTTGAAATTTACATTCTATAATAATTTTTAAAACATACAGGTGCTCTAAATTTAGCCAATTTTGATGAAAAAAGGCTAGTGGAGGTGATGGAATTCCAGGCGAGCTATTTCAAATCCTGGAAGATGATGCTGTGAAAATGCTGCACTCGATATGCCAGCAAATTTGAAAAACTCAGCAGTGGCCACAGGATTGAAAAAGGTCAGTTTTCATTCCAATCCCAAAGAAAGGCAATGCCAAAGAATGCTCAAACTACCCTACAATTGCACTCATCTCACACGCTAGTAAAGTAATGCTCAAAATTCTCCAAGCCAGGCTTCACCAATACATGAACTGTGAACCTACAGATGTTCAAGCTGGTTTTAGAAAAGGCAGAGGAACCAGTGATCAAATTGCCAACATCTGCTGGATTATCAAAAAAGCAAGAGATTTCCAGAAAAACATCTATTTCTGCTTTATTGACTATGCCAAAGCCTTTGACTGTGTGGATCACAAAAAACTGTGGAAAATTCTGAAAGACATGGGAACACCAAACCACTGACCTGCTTCTTGAGAAACGTGTATGCAGGTCAGGAAGAAACAGTTGAACTGGATGTGGGACAACAGACTGGTTCCAAAGAGGAAAAGGAGTACATCAAGGCTGTATATTGTCACCCTGCTTATTTAACTTATATGCAGAGTACATCATGAGAAACCCTGGGCTGGAGGAATACAAGCTGGAATCAAGATTGCTGGGAGAAATATCAATAACCTCAGATATGCAGATGATACCACCCTTATGGCAGAAAGTGAAGAAGAACTAAAGAGCCTCTTGATAAAAGAGATCATGGCATCTGGTCCCATCACTTCATGGAAAATAGATGAGGAAACAGTGGCTGACTCTATTTTTTTTTGGCTCCAAATTAACTGAAGATGGTGATTGCAGCCATGAAATTAAAAGATGCTTACTCCTTGGAAGGAAAGTTATGACCAAATCAGACAGCATATTAAAAAGCAGAGACATTACTTTGTCAACAAAGGTCCATCTAGTCAAGGCTATGGTTTTTCCAGTAGTCATGTATGGATGTGAAAATTGGACTGTAAAGAAAGCTGAATGCTGAAGAATTGATGCTTTTGAACTATGGCATTAGAGAAGACTCTTGAGAGTCCCTTGGACTGCAAGGAGATCCAGCCAGTCCATCCTAAAGGAGACAAGTCCTGGGTGTTCATTGGAAGGACTGATGTTGAAGCTGAAACTCCAATACTTTGGCCACCTGATGCAAAGAGCTTACTCATTTGCAAAGACCCTGATGCTGGGAAAGATTGAGCACAGGAGGAGAAGGAGATGACAGAGGATGAGATGGTTGGGTGGCATCACCGACTCGATGGACATGGGTTTGAGTGAACTCCGGGAGTTGGTGATGGACAAGGAGGCCTGGTATGCTGTGGTTCATGGGGTCACAAAGAGTCGGACATGACTGAGCGACTGAACTGAACTGGACTGAAAGTATCAAATATACAGCCAGAAAAAGCAATTGATACTTACATATTTTGTAAACAAGCACATTTTTCCCATGAAATGCTATAAATTTTCATGTAAATAAAATGAAGAAAGCTTTGTTTAGTAAAAGTGTTACTAAATAAAATGTACATTTACTGATTAATACCTTTCAATGAGTTGACATGTAGGCAATTATATTTTGGCAAGTTGGCTATAAGCCAGATGATTGATAGACAACCTACCATTCTTCTCCCAATGGCACAGGTATATCAGCGTGCGCGTGCACACACACACACACACACAGAGTATACAGTTAAAACTGCCCAGAACATATTAAGGCAGGAAATGGGGAGAGACATTGATAATGAAGCATGCAGTTTTGAAGGTGCAATGCAAACATCTAGAGTTAAATTGCATGTGTGCATGCTAAGTTGCTTCAGTTGTGTACTACTGTTCGCAGCCCTATGGATTATGGCCTGCCAGTCTCCTCTGTCCATGGGATTCTCCAGGCAAGAACACTGGAGTGGGTTGTCATATCCTCTTCCAGGGGATCTTCCGAACTCAGAAATAGAAGCTGCATCTCTAATGTCTCTTGCAGTGGCAGGTGGGATCTTTACTGCTAGCACCACCTGGGGAGCCCATTTATTTTGTTCATTTTGTTCAGTTAGGAAGATTGTGACAAAAAGTCTCTGATAGGATGCATGTCAAGAGTATAGAGTATATCAAATCATCTATCTATTCTAAATCTTCACAGAAACAGGGAGTGAGGGAAGGGCAGGACAGGACCCACATTCAATACAGCAGAACCAGACCAGATAGATGCCCCATATCCCCAAATTATAGCAGAACTTACAATACAACCCTGGAAAGAAAACTCAACTACTATACACTGGCCAATGAATACAGCCAGAAAAAATAAAAAAAAAAAACCTTCATATATTCTTGACACATTTGTTTCAGGGCAAATATTACTGAAGAAAAATAAGGTATGAATTAACAATTGAAAATGACGAGTGGGCCAGTGGAAGTAGAGATTCCATTCCAAAGACTTATAGTAAGACAAACAAATATCTTTAACCTGATTTGCTGTAAGAAACAAAACAAAAAGGTAATGGTTGATAGTCTAAAAAAAAGCAAAATAAACAAAAATCTTGAATAGAAATTAACAATTCCAGGTTGTAGAGAAAGAAGGGAAATGAGGGAGAAACAGCAAGAAATACAAAGACAAAACTAACAATTTAAATGGAGCAGAAGTTGAAAAGGAAGCATTGAAATGTATATAAATTAACTAAATTAATATTAGAGATGCTCAATATATATTTGTTATTTGAGGAAAAACTAAAGAACAAAAGGAGGCAAATTTTGAAAAATTGCTCGAAGTACAAGGGTAAGGATAAAGAGATTAAAATGAATAAGATAATGCTAAAAACTGATAGAGAAAAGGAAAACCCGTTTCAACCCATATACACACATGACCCAGACTCTATACTTCAGAAGACCTGTCCTTGGCTTCTGTGCTTATAGGGATATACTGGGCCAGAGATGGGATTTTGGAGGGGAAGACACACAGTTCTCTCAAGGTCCAGCCCTCTGTCAGTCAGAATTTTGCTCCCCTGCAGCCAGTTCTCTTAGACCTGCTGACCAAGGCAATGCCAACAATCCATTGATTAGAGATACTTGGGGAAACAGACTCCCAAGAAGACCTTGTGTGTCTTTCCCGTAGAAGGCCTTAAAGGATCTGGCTCAAAGGACCTACAAAGTTCTGCATTTGGAGTGCAGTGTGCAGAATCCACATTCTCAAAAAATGACCTTAGGGCTGGGGTGATTTCCTGTGCACAAAGGCTTCAAGGGCCTGGATGCCAGAGGGCAGATGCACTGCTAGAGAACTGCGCTTGCACATGCCCCACCCCCACCTCAACCTGATAGCCAGGATCCCTGGGGTCTGTGGGTCTGGGCAAGCATGGCTTGACCACACATATGCACTTCCAGGGAGCATGAAATTTTAAAGACAATAAAAGATTTATAGATAACTTTAAGGAAAGAAGACAATTGAAGTGGAAATGGCCTTCAAGCTGGAAGATGACTTCCTCACAATGAAATAATAACGTGCTATTCATATCAGAGTAAAATCTTTTTTATCCCAGGTGTCAGTGCTCTTTAGCTAGAGATCCCCATGAACATACACTGAAAAATTTTAAAAAGTTGACTATTGACTCATTGAAAAAAAAGAAATCAAACATTGTGAAGCATTGTAAGGCTCCTTGATAAGAGGTATTGTTAGATTTATAGGTTTAGAGAAAGTGATGCTTTGCTCTGGAATAGGTGTTGTCTGGAAATGGTTTTAATTCTATGATGGGTATCTTAAAAATTGTTATTTATAAAATGATAGGAATGACTGTAGGTAACTGTGTACAGGGAGCTATAGACAGATGGATCTTTAATTGGTAAAGAAACAGTGGTCATTCACATTAGGATAGGTGAACATTTGGTCATTGTTGTAGTTTATTTTTATATGATTCCAGTTGTTTTATATAAGTTCACTTCATGACTGTGGAGCAGTCTTATGTTTGTCTTAATATAACAAGATCAAAGAGTGGTCTTAACTACTGTTTGTATTCTGAAAATTTTTATATTCAGTAGAACACAAAGACTAGCTATAATTACATAGCTGTGACTGACAGGTTAGCTCCTGGCAACAACAGGCCAGTTCCTGACTGTCAGAACTGTATTTTTGTATATCCTCCCCCTCCTTTTTCTACCCAGACAAATAAAGTCAGGCTGCAGGACATTAATCTATGATATAAAGAGCTCCATCATCACTAAAATTTTGCTGATCAGGAGACTGTTCAGAAAATATTGCCTGTGGTTGTATTGATATTTGTCTCTCCTGCTTCTTTTGTGACAGGATGAGTTGATGAATGCTCCGACTTGACAATGAATGTGTGGTAGCATTTAATATTCTGAGCAGAATGTATCCGCCAACTTCAATACAGGCAATTATCAGAAACAGCAGTGCTGGCTTCAGGTAAGCAGATCTTGGTTGGTCTATCTCTCTGGGTATGCTTCATCTCTCCAAATATTGGGATGGCAGCTGGCCAGGCAACCTCAATCCTTGGATGAATCCAAGAAAAATCATTGAGTCTGAGTTTGTCCAACATTTGCTAATGTCAGCTTCCAGACTTTTTACATCTTGGAGCTGAAATCGAAAGCCCATTTAACTAATTTTTAACCTTAGGTATATACAGTGTTTCCTAGATTACAAGGAAATCTTAGAACTATAGAAGGAACCCAACAATTAATTTAATTTAACCTAATTTTGCAGCAAGACAGTTACCAATAAATGGCAGTAATTTTACAAATACGTAAAGTACACCCCAATTTGTCCCTGGTACAAATAGTCATAATATCATGATTTGATTACATCTTTATCTACTGTGTCAGTTTCTGTAATTTATTCACTTCCTTCTCCATTACATTTTTTTTTTCATTTTGATTCTCTGTAGCTCTATCCTTACTTTGTTGCTTTGATTTTTCTAGTTCTGATGTGAGTATCTCTCTTGTTTTCTTAATTTCTGTTAAATGTATTTGAATTCTAATAAAACACTGAAATATATAAATATTAAAAACTTATTTTACATTTTTGGCTCTGAAGGTTTGATTAAGATAAATGATTTAATGATGCTCCTAAATTCAGGTTTTCATGTTATGTGATCTCATATACAGCCCACAAGAAATAAAATTAGGAAATGTTAATTTATTATCTTAAAGAATAACTCATATCTCATTTTGTTTCCAAATATTTTATTAATTCTTCCAGGGTCGGTAATGATATTTTCTTCTTGCTTCTTGCAAGGATAGGGATTTAAAATAAATCACACATTGCTTAAGTAAACTGATATGTCCTTTCACAAACTGGTCTCTCACACAGAGGATATGGAGAGACTTACGAAAGAGGTAACACTCCAGATTGGTATGCAGCAGTGTTAATAAGAAGGGACATTTACCTACTAGGTTTGTCTTGAGAGGCCACAACATGAGTATCTCCACACTCGTCTGCCAGAATCTTAAAAGTTTTTATAGAGACTTCAATTAGGTTCAATCACCTATTCCATTCAGATGTTATAAACATCACCTTCTTATGTCCTTGGAATAGCTCCTGATGTGGGAACAGTAGACAGAATATATATTCCAAGGACAGAAGAGGGAGCTTTCGATTGCCTGGGTCCAGCTGGAGGGCCAAGCGGAGATCACATCCTCTTGATCACCTCTTCTAACACCATGTAACACACAGCAGGAGAAAAATAAGATGATGACTAAAGTTCACAAAACAAAACATCAATAAGAAATATTAAGAGGCCATTTATTAAGATGGTCTTTTGAGCTCTGCCAGAGAATATATATATATTTGTATTTTTTTCCAAATAGTGACAGAGGTCACAAAATATAATTTGGATATGTAATAGGGATGGTTTAACATCTTAATTTTATTCCCTTCTCCAGGGAAATAATATTCAAACTATATTTAATGTAAAATTTTTGTATGAATTATAATTTAAATATCCTTTGGACTTTTTTAAATCAATAAAAGTTAATGAAACAAAAAAAAAATGTAAGTCATTTAAAAGACCATATTTTACCACAACAGACTAAAATATAATTAATGCATTTTAAAACATCTTGGCTAAAATTATGAATTAATGAAAGTATTTACATTATTATGTTCCACAAATATTATGCAGATGGACATAACCTTTCCAAGTCATCCAGAATCATTTTAATGTTTATCTTTAATCAACAGTGAAGTAGACTGTTTTAACATCTGAAGTTTGAAACATAAGACATATTATTTAATTTTATCAGAAAATCTTGCAACCTTTAGTTTATAACTGATAGTTGGTTTGCACAGATGAAAGTGCCAGACCGACATGACTAGATAATTAGCTAAGTACATTATCAAGTGAAAATTTTGCAGTTAGCTAGTTTGATTCCCTTGCTTCTTAGTACACACTTAAATACCAATTTATGATACATTGATAACAATTATTATTCAAAGATATTTTAATTAGAAACTTTCTATAAATAGGTGTGACATATATTACACAAGTGCACACATGTATGTGGCATTGGAGCGGCGCGACCTAAAGAGCCTCTCGATGAAGTGAAAGAGGAGAGTGAAAAAGCTGGCTTAAAACTCAACATTCAGAAAACTAAGATCATGGCCTCTGGTCCGATCTGCTATTGCTGCTAAGTCGCTTCAGTCCTGTCCGACTCTGTGCGACCCCATAGATGGCAGCCCACCAGGCTCTACCGTCCCTGGTATTCTCCAGGCAAGAACACTGGAGTAGGTTGCCATTTCCTCCTCCAATGCATAAAAGTGAAAGTGAAGTCGCTCAGTCGTGCCAGACTCTTAGCGACCCCATGGACTGCAGCCTACCAGACTCCTCCGTCCATGGGATTTTCCAGGTGAGAATACTGGAGTGGGTTGCCATTGCCTTCTCTGTTGGTCCCATCACTTCATGGCAAATAAATGGGGAAACAATGACAGACTTTATCTCTGGGGGCTCTAAAATCACTGCAGATGGTGACTGCAGCCATGACATTAAAAGATGCCTGCTCCTTGAAGAAAAGTTATGACCAACCCAGACAGCATATTAAAAAGCAGAGACATTATTTTGCCAACAAAGGTCCATCTAGTCAAAGCTATGGTTTTTCCAGTAGTCATGTATGGATGTGAGAGCTGGACTACAAAGAAAGCTGAGTGTCAAATAATTGATGCTTTTGAAATGTGGAGATGGCACAGTGGTAAAGAATCCACCTGCCAATGCTGGAGATGCAGGAGATTCAGGTTCAGTCCCTGGGTCGGGAAGATCCCCTGGAGTAAAAATGTCAACACACTCCAGTATTCTTGCCTGGCGAGTCCCATGGACAGAGCAGCCTGGAGGGATATATAGTCCATGGGAATGCGAAGAATTGGGCAGGACAGCACACATGCAAATATCATATATCAGAATTCACAAGTAGAGAGCAATATCTTAGTGTTTAATACAGATACTACAGGAAGAGGGAAGATTTGGAGAAGGTAGGTGATGATGTTTGACAAACAGTACACAGGGTATTAGAAGGGAGACTAAAAATATACAAGATAGAACGTTAGAAGGAAATTTGCTCACCATAGATGAACACAAATTATTTTTGTCCCACCCAAAGCCACAAAAATCAACAAAACCCTTACACCATGATTCTAGAATGGTTGGGGGGAGGTGAGCATATACCAGTAGTTTTTCTTTCTTAGTTTTGGCAAATCTTTTATGTTTTAGTACTAAAACATATTAAAGTAGTATAAAAAATCTTATATAAATAACCAGCTAATAAAACTCCATTGAGGATACCTATATATAAAGATCTTTTAATTATTGATTTTTAAGTTACTCATAATACTTGAGGTAAGAATAAATGAAAAACATGATTTGGGGTACAGATATGCCAAAGAGTAACACAATATTAGAAAACTAATAAAGGAGAGGAGAATTTGGATTTGAATCAGGATGCAACTTAAATTATTTCCTAAATATCATTTTTTCTGAATATTGGAGAAATAGTAACTAAGAATTAAGTAAAGAGCCCATTTATAGTTATATTTTTACATTGATTTGCACAATTGTACTATTGGTGGTTTACTGAACTGTTTAGAGTGCAGTCTCTAAGATGTGCTCATTAATCATTTATTCAACAAATATTTGCCAGATGCCTATTATGTGCCAGATATTATTTTGTGTGGTAAGTTGCAGTTAAAGTTAAGTCAGTTGACCTCAGGATGCATATATCCTAAGAGGCAGAAACAGGCAGGCAAGATTGGAAATAAGTAAATTGTGTATTGAGAGGATGCAATTATATAGTACGGCAAGCATATTATATATAATGAAAAAGGCCATAGGGTAAAGCAAACTGGGATCCCTGGCATGGGTGATGAGCAGGTTGCAGTATTCTACAGGGAATCAATGTGAAGATGAGATATGAGCAAACACTTGGAGACAGAGTAAAATTAAATCAACAGATATATAGGGGGAAGAGTATTCCAGGCATGGAAATAGACAGTGTAAAGTCATAGAGTATGCATGGCATGTTGGAGAAATAGGATGGAGTTCAGTGTGGCTGGCATGGAGTAAGCAAGGTAGGTAACTAAGGCACTAATGCCGGGTCTGGGCTTGATTCATGATTCCAGTATTCTTAATCCCTTCTCAGCTGAGTTACCTTCAGGGGTCAAAGAAGGGTCTTGGAACTGCCACTTCTCCCTGTTAAAACTGGTGTTCAGAAGCTTTGTTATGATCCATTCAGTGCAGTTTCTGTGGTGCTATCCAGATTCAGGAGCCCCTTCTCCCTCCGTAGGAATCTCTTCACAATTTTTAAAATGGTTGCTTCCTCTATACCAAAATTTAAGGAATGAAAATTGGACTTACTACTGTAAAGAGGTATTTACACATTGAGCATGCCTCTCTGTTCAAATGAACATAGTGTTTCCAACTACAGGGGCTTCCCAGATGGTGCAGTGGTAAAGGATCCACCTGCCAATGAAAGAGATGCAAGATATGCAGGTTTGATCCCTAGGTGGGAAAGATCCCTTGGAGTAGGAAATAGCAACCTAATCCAGTATTCTTGCCTTGGAGATCCCATAGACAGAGAAGCCATGCAAGGTACAGTCCATAGGGTCATAAAGAGTTGAACATGAGTGAGCCTGCATTTTTTCCCCCCAATGATGTCTTTATTATATGTTACTTGAATTAGTTTTATCAGTTCATGTATATTTTTAAATAAGGTTTTCATTCTAAATTTTCTATATTTTAAAAATATATATTTAAAGATCCAGGTAATAGGGTTTATATTTATTTTTCTTGCTAGGGTCCTAGTGGTCTCTCTGTGAGAACCTGCTAAATAAAATGAATTTTTAAAGGTTTCAAAAATTAAATCCTATATTTAAAAAAACATAACTTTTGCTTGTCCTTCACTATTGTGTTTTTGTTGTTGTTGTTGTTGTTGTGTAAAATATCAGCATACAAACAGCATATAGGAAGAACATATTCTGAATTATCTTTCAAACATTACCTTATGGTTTCCTGTGTGCTTCTAACAGTGGGGAATATTTTGGCAATGTAGATGCATGCTTTCCTACTTGCTCTTACACATGAGTCAAATGGGTAAACAGCTGGGAGCTCCTGGCCATGGAGAAGTCTATTCAGAATCACTGACATAGAGTATAATCTTAGTAGCTCCTTAACTTTTGCATGTAACACAGATTAAGAGAAAAACAAATAAAACATTTTAAAATTAAGAAAATAAAAATGAATGTTTTTCACAATTGCATAAAATAATTTATGTCTCTTTGTAAACTCTAAATATACAATGAATAGACAAAACAAAATAACTGAAAATGAAGGTATCTGACATAGGCCAAATATCTGACTATCTTTTGCAAGGAGATCCAACCAGTCCATTCTGAAGATCAACGCTGGGATTTCTTTGGAAGGAATGATGCTAAAGCTGAAACTCCAGTACTTTGGCCACCTCATGAGAAGAGTTGACTCATTGGAAAAGACTTTGATGCTGGGAGGGATTGGGGGCAGGAGGAGAAGGGGACGACCGAGGATGAGATGGCTGGATAGCATCACTGACTCGATGGACGTGAGTCTGAGTGAACTCCGGGAGTTGGTGATGGACAGGGCGGCCTGGCATACTGCAATTCATGGGGTCACAAAGAGTCGGATACTACTGAGTGACTGAACTGAACTGAACTGAACTGAAGGCTTATATTGATTTGTCGGGGGTGAAAACAAATAAAAATCCTAAATACATTTTGTTGTCTTAAATAGTAGTGAAATTATTAAAAAATCACCCACTAGGCATGACATTTTGGCCTACTACATATATTAAAACAACTTATGCAAGTCTCCCATATGGATTATGGTTCCAATTCATTTCTAAATAGTTTTTATTTTCATATTTAAATATTCCATTGTGGACATAAAATCTTTATAAAAGGCCTTTTTATAACTATAATTTTATTCATATAAATACTTTATATTACTTAGTGCTTGTTGCTTTAAACTTTTAAAATATTGCTTCCAAGTCAGTCAATGTGATACACCACATAAATAAGTTGAAAGATAAAAACCATATAGTTATCTCAACAGAGGCAAAGAAAGCCTTTGACAAAATTCAAAATCCGTTTATGATTTAAAAGAAAAAAAACCTCCAGAAAGCAGGCATAGAAGGAACATACCTCAGAATAATCAAAGCCATATACAATAACCCCAGCGCAAACATTATCCTCTATGGTAAAAAATCAAAAGCATTTCTCCTAAGGTCAGGAATAAGACAAGGGTTCACACTTTCACCACTACTATTCAACATAGTTATGGAAGTTTTAACCATAGCAATCAGAGAAGAAAAAGAAATAAAAGGAATCCAGATTGGAAAAGAAGAAGTAAAACCCTCACTGCTTTCAGATGACATGATCCTCTACATAGAAAATCCTAAAGACACCACCAGAAAATTACTAGAGCTAATCAATGAATACAGTAAATTTGCAGGATATAAAATTAACATACAGAAATCCCTTGCATTCCTCTACACTAACAATGAGAAAACAGAAAGAGAAATTAAGGAAACAATCCATTCACCATTGTAATGAAAGAAATAAAATACTTAGCAATAAATTTACCTAAAGAAACAAAATACCTATATATAGAAAACTATAAAACACTGATGACAGAAATCAAAGATGACATAAATAGATGGAGAAATATACCATGTTCATGGATCAGAAGAATCAATATAGTAAAAATGAGTATACTA
>SJYQ01000401.1:35358-79727 GCA_006410935.1 Redunca redunca | reverse complement strand
GCCACATTATTTCTAATAACTCAAAGAAAAACCCAGAGGAAAAACAATGAATAGAGTCATGTCTTTGGGTACTTTTGCTTAAAATAATCATACGTTTTGTAAAGTTATTTAGTGAGAAATAAAATGAGAGGATTATGGGGTTTCCTTAATATACCAGTTCTAGAACTGAACTGTCTCTTAATTTATTAGGCAATAGAGTGTGACTTAAGGGAAAAATCAGAGAGGGAGAGATAATAAACAGCTGCTCTTCAGAAAAATTAATTCATAACTACATCCTTAGTTCCTTTTCAGAAATACAGCAATGAGTCCAAAATAGCCAGACAATGCAAAGACCCAACTTTTCATTTCTTTGTAATTCTCTTTTCTTGAACACAATAGGGCAAGGACTTGAACTGAGCCATGGAGGAAAATCTCTATTGTTTTAGTTGGCAAAACTAAGGAGAGCATCTGACTTACTTTAAATGTCAGTGGTCACAGTGGTAAGGACTTTCACCACCTATTTTTACAACAAAACCACTGTGTACAGACTCCAAATATATATTAGATAATTGACATATTTATGTATCTAGTTTGGCTGTAGCTTTTATTCTGGATCTATTAAAAAGGACAGACTACAAAATAAATCTGATATCAAGTTTTTATACTTTATGCATATAATAATAATAGAGGCTATTTGGAGAAGAAGACATTACTAGAATTTATCAGGACTTCATTTACTGGAAAAAATTACAGTAACCTGTGTTTACTGTAGCTTGTGAGTACCATAAGATTATGTACAGTAATTGGCCTGTGGCATATTTTCAAATCATTACAAAGCCCAGGGTCTTCATAAATCACCAGTTAGGAAGCACTCATCCAACACTATTCTTTAATAGCAAATATATATAAGAAAAGTTTTATTTAAAATTACTTCTGCTGCTGCTGCTGCTAAGTCACTTCAGTCGTGTCTGACTCTGTGCGACCCTATAGACGGCAGCCCTGCAGGCTGCCCCGTCCCTGGGATTCTCCATCCACACTGGAGTGGATTGCCATTTCCTTCTCCAATGCGTGAAAGTGAAGTCGCTTAGTCATGTCGGACTCTTCGAGACCCCATGGACTGCAGCCCACCAGGCTCCTCCATCCATGGGATTTTTCAGGCAAGAGTACTGGAGTAGGGTGCCAAATTACTTCTAAGAGTAAAGTTTTCCAATTTTTTTTTTAATACCCAAACCCAATTTACTTGGCTAAATCCGAGGTTAGGTTTAAAATACTTCCCAAAGAGAAGACTTGAACAATATCCATATTCACCTTAACAGGACAATAAGAAGAACAGTAAAAAAGAAACGGAAGGAAAAAAATGTGCATGTAGTTTGATGAATGCCTAACTATAACTCTAGTTTATTGATATGCAACTACTGATAGAATATGCAGAGTTAAAGCAAAACCAAAGTTAGAATTTATGATATTCTTAAGCAAAAGAAGCAATTAGAGAAGTCATAAAATAATACTTGCAATATTTTATT
The DNA here is from genome assembly GCA_006410935.1 of Redunca redunca. Lineage (NCBI taxonomy): Eukaryota > Metazoa > Chordata > Mammalia > Artiodactyla > Bovidae > Redunca > Redunca redunca. The sequence goes on along the minus strand of SJYQ01000401.1, from coordinate 78,225 downwards.
AGTTCAAAAATTGCTGTTGGGCAAAAAGCAACATAAAGTTAAAAGCTAAAAAAAGAGGCAAGGAAAATACTTCATCTGTTATGAGTCAGATGTTATAGCTCTGATGGTAATTTTATGTGTCAAATTCTCTGGGTCACTGAGTGCCCAGATATTTGATTAAAACTTATGTCTGGGTGTGTCTGTCATGGTGTTTCTGGAGGAAATTAATATTTGAATAGTCGTTTTGCATTAACATTTATATGATTATTATTTTAATCAATAATTACCACCTAAATAAGTAATTTCTAAAAGGTCTTGTAGGTCTTCATAGAACTGTTCAACTTCAGCTTCTTGAGCATTACTGGTTGGGGCATAGGCTTGGATTACTGCGATATTAAGTAGTTTGCCTTGGAAATGAACAGAGATCATTCTGTCATTTTTGAGATTGCATCCAAGTACTGCATTTCAGACTCTTTTGTTGACCATGATGGCTACTCCATTTCTTCTGAGGGATTCCTTCCCACAGTAGTAGATATCATGGTCATCTGAGTCAAATTCACCCATCCTAGTCCATTTTAGTTTGTTGATTCCTAGAATGTTGACGTTCACTCTTGCCATCTCCTGTTTGACCACTTCCAATCTGCCTTGATTCATGGACCTAAGATTTCTGATTCCTATGCAATATTGTTCTTTACAGCATTGGACCTTGCTTCTATCACCAATCACATCCACAGCTGGGCATTGGTTTTGCTTTGGCTCCATCCCGTAATTCTTTCTGGAGTTATTTCTCCACTGATCTCCAGTAGCATTTTGGGCGCTTACTGACCTGGGGAGTTCCTCTTTCAGTATCCTATCATTTTGCTTTTCATACTGTTCATGGGGTTCTCAAGGCAAGAATACTGAAGTGGCTTGCCATTCCCTTCTCCAGTGGACCACATTCTGTCAGACCTCTCCACCATGACCCATGCGTCTTGGGTTGCCCCACACGGCATGGCTTAGTTTCATTGAGTTAGAAAAGCCTGTGGTCCATGTGATCAGATTGGCTAGTTTTCTGTGATTATGGTTCAGTGTGGTCATGTAAGGATGTGCGAGTTGGACTGTGAAGAAGGCTGAGCGCTGAAGAATTGATGCTTCTGAACTGTGGTGTTGGAGAAGACTCTTGAGAGTCCCTTGGACTGCGAGGAGATCCAACCAGTCCATCCTAAAGGAGATCAGTCCTGGGTGTTCATTGAAAGGACTAATGCTGAGGCTGAAACTCCAATACTTTGGCCACCTCATGCGAAAATTTGACTCATTGGAAAAGACCTTGATGCAGAGAGGGATTGGGGGCAGGAGGAGAAGGGGACGACAGAGGATGAGATGGCTGGATGGCATCATGGACTCGATGACATAGTTTGGGTAAACTCCAGGAGTTAGTGATGGACAGGGAGGCCTGGTTCATGGGGTCGCAAAGAGTTGGACACGACTGAGCGACTGAACTGAGCTGGACTGAAATAAGTAACTTGAATATGTAAAGCAAATTGTTCTCTCCAGTGTAGGTGAGCCTCAGTCAATCTGTTGAAGGCCTGAAAAGAATAAAAGTTTGAATAAGAAACAATGATTCCTCTCTGCCTGATTGTCTTCTAACTGGAACATCCATCTTCTGCCTTCAGGTTTAGACTCTGACTGTACTATACCATTGGCTTTCCTGGGTCTCCATCTTGCCAACTGTAGATCTTGTACTTCTTAGCCTTCATACTCCCAAGAGGCAATTCCTTATAGTAGTTATATGTGTGTGTGTGTGTTAGTCACTCAGTTGTGCCCAACTCTTTGTGACCCCATGGACTGTATGCCTCTAGGCTCCTCTGTCCACAAGATTTTCCAGGCAAGAATACTGGAATGGGTTGCCATGCCCTTCTCCAGGGGATCTTCCTGACCCTGGAATCAGACACAGGTCTCCTGAACTGCATGCAAAATCTTTGCCAGTTGAGCCACCAGAGAAGTCCCTAATTGTATATAAATGTATACATATATATCAGAGAAGGCAATGGCACCCCTCTCCAGTACTCTTGCCTGGAAAATCCCATGGATGGAGGAGCCTGGTAGGCTGAAGTCCATGGGGTTGATAAGAGTCAGACACGACTGAGCGACTTCACTTTCACTTTTCACTTTCATATGTTGGAGAAGGAAATGGCAACCCACTCCAGTGTTCTTGCCTGGAGAATCCCAGGGACAGCGGAGCCTGGTGGGCTGCCATCTGTGGGGTCACACAGAGTCGGACACGACTGAAGCAACTTAGCAGCAGCAGCATACATATATATATATGCATATGTATATGTAATTATGTATATATATGGCTTCCCTGGTGGCTCAGCTGGTAAAGAATCTGCCTGCAATGTGGGAGACCTGGATTCAATCCCTGGGTTGGGAAGATTCCCTGGCAAAAGGAACAGCTACCCACTCCAGTATTCTGGCCTGGAAAATTCCATGGACTGTACAGTTCATGGGGTCGCAAAGAGTCAGACAGACTAAGCCACTTTCACTTTGATATATATATATATATTTTTTTTAATTTACAAGTAATTATGTATACACATATACACATATTTCTATTTCTTTGGAGAACCTAAAGCAAAACAATAACAAACATATGAAAGAACTGACCCCCAAAATGTAAGAAAACAATAAATCTAATTCAATAGAAAAACAGGCAGAGTTATAGGTGAACAGTAAAGCGATAAAGCGTCTGCCTACAATGCAGGAGACCTGGGTTCGAGCCTTGGGTCAGGAAGATCTCCTGGAGAAGGTAATGGCAACCCACTCCAGTACTCTTGCCTGGAAAATCCCGTGGACAGAGGAGCCTGGTGGCTACAGTCCATGGGGTCGCAAAGAGTCGGATACAAAGAGCTACTTCACTTTCATTTTCACACAGGAAATAAAGAAGGAAGGAAGGAAAGAATAGACAGAGGAAGTCATACTCACTCAAAGCTAATAAATATTGAATAAAAAAACCAGTGATTGAAAAAATACTGAGAAATGTATTGCTGTTTATCAGAAACACAATACCCTGTGCAGATATGAGGAATATTTCTCTCACATGTAATAGATATATTAGAAACAGAAGAGTAGTGTTCCAGGGAATCTTCCCTCCCTCCACAGAAGGCCTGCAGGAATAAGATTAAGAACATGGACTGTCACCTTAGTGTGACTGTGTGTCAGAGGACAAAAAGCGCAGATGGTAAATGGAAATTATATAATCAAAGTTGGATTTACTTACTTTTACAGAGGAAATGTATCATTCAGTTATTTTTACATTTGTGATAGACTTTATTGAGTAGGTTATATATCTAATTTGTAATAGATAAGTCTGAAGGAAGATTAGAGATAGAAACATAAATCAGTGAGAGATCTTTGAGTCTGTTTCCTGGTAGAGGATATTCCTTCAAACACATTAACTCAGCTGGAAAGAATCTAGAAAAAAAATTGCTTTTACCAGTATGCACTCAGAGGCTGTGCCATTTCACTTTAACCTCTGGACAGTCATGGAAGAAGGTTGTGGTGGGCCTAATAGAAAAGGTTAAAATTAAGGTATAGGAATGGCCAGAAGGCAAACTTCTTTATGAAAACTTTTCTTTTAGTGAGTTAATAAGATTTCAAATAACCCTAATGTTGCAATATGATCCATTGTAAATACATATGTAATAAATAGCTCAAATATATTCAACATGGAAGCACATAGATTTTTAAAGTTAAAAATAGTTATAATTTAAGACTTTAAAATATAGATGCATAGTTATTGTTTTGTTGTTGTTTAGTTGCTCAGTAATGTCTGACTCTTTGGACCCAATGGACTGTAGCCTGCCAGGATCCTCTGTCCATGGGATTTCCCAGGCTAGAATACTGGAGTGGGTCACCATTTCCTTCTCCAGGGATCCTCCCCACCCAGGGATTGAACCTGCATCTCCTGCACTGGCAGACAGATTTTTTACCACGGGCAGGTTTACCACAGCCATCAAAGTTCCCCTACATTGCCTTACTTACCTCCTAATGAAGGACATTGCTACAGCTAGAATTATAGGTGGCCGATTACCTTTATTTTTACTGGAGGAATTTCAGTAAACCTGCTTTTTAGACAAAGCTGGAAGAGAAAAGGAAAGGAAATTAAAATGCCTGTTGTTGTTACATGTATTAAAAATGTACTATGTATGTGAAAATTATCTGAGCAGTTTAAAATAAAATCAAACTGTAGCCACAGCACAATTAAAAAAAAAAAAAAACTGTAGCCACAGCACAATTTAAAACATTAAGAAAAGTTTATATTTAATAGTCCCTGTGTGTACACTCAGGAGTTTCTTTAGGTTCTCTTCCTAAGGGGATAATAACAACTATTATATCATTTATAAATAAACAAATATATTTTTTAGATCATACTTAACTGCACTGGTTAATACTGTTAAGAACCAAACTCTGCACACTGAATAAGACAAAGCAGAAAGATAAGTTTATGGCAAGGGTTTTGATCAGCACACTAGGAAATGCAAGGCTAAAAGCAGTGAGTTTCAAGGTGCTCACAGAGTAAGGGATTTTTATGGAGTAAACACAGAAGTCATTTGGTTTTTTCAATGGTTGGTTGCCTAGTGGAAGGGTAGCTGAGTCAGTGGAACAAGGAAGTCCAGAGACATCATGAGCAGCCTCGGACTTTGGAGAGTAGCTGGCATCTTCTGGTTTCTGAGAAGAGCTGTAAATTCCTGTAAAGTTATGTTGTTTCCGTTATGCACCTCCTTAATCTGCTCCATTTTGTCCCTGACCTAAGTGACTCCATTTTAGTTTGGTTTTACAATTTGAAAATGAATTTTAAAATGGTTTCTCCCTGTAACAGTGGTTGAGAAACTCCAGTGTTCCATATCAGTCACAATACATTGTTTTAACTTGATTTTTAACCTTTCCAGTCTGTTATATATAAAATGCACTCATACTCTGATTTCAATTTTCGTTTCCCTGATAATTGATCAAGTTAAGCAAATGGANCTTCATTAACTGAAACCTATGCTTTTCATTATTTTTTTAGGAAAATCTGTAGAACTTTTCAGAAGAAAATTTACTTAAGAATAGCAATCAAGACACTTTGTAGGACAATAAAAACATTAATAATACTTTGTTATTACTCATGATATTATTCTCTCTCAAGTTTAATAGCTTACAATGTATTTTTTTTGGCAGTGTAAGGAAATTAGCTCTGCTTCCTGGCACAATTAGTTATAAGTCCTTCATTATCATTCTGTTGTAGACTGAAGGACAAATAAGTGATAACAGAATCAAGCACTTGGGTAGTCAGCTAAGATTCTTGTCTCGCAGTAATTTATCATGTAAATGTGCCTGCTTTTTTTTTTTAATGGAAATTTGAAAACAGCTTTCTGCATGATTGAAGATTTTGTTGTAGCACATCCCAACATATAAGAAATATAACTTTTCTCTGCAAGAAAGTAGGATAATCAGTGTGATAACTTTTGAAATGTCATAATTAGTTGAATATATGTATATTTTTCCAAATCATCTATTGCTCTTTCAGAATTTTCTGTGTATGTAGTATTTGCCCTCTAAATAAAGCTTAAAATATTATAAAAATCTATAAAAAATAATATCTTGGAAAGTCAAGTTTATAAAGTATATATGTGTATATTTCCCTTCCTGTTAACGTGTCTTACAAGATTTTACTGCTGCTATTTCTTTGCTAAGTCGTGTCCGACTCTTTCGATCCTGTGCACTGTAGCAGGTCTGGCTCATCTGTCCATGGGATTTCCCAGGCAAGAATACTAGAATGGGTCACCACTTCCCATTCCAGGGGATCTTCTGGACCTAGGAATGGAACCTGTGTCTCCTGCTTGGCAGGCAGATTCTTTACCACTGAGCCACCTGGGAAGTCCTCTTAAGGTATTAAAACAATATTAATATATTAAGACAGCATCTACATTAACAAATGTGTTTATTGAATATATAATAACATTAAAAAATCTAAGTGATTATTGGTTTGAATCAGATAAATACATGTTTACAAATGTATAGAATACAGAATTTATTTTTCTTGGGGCTTTCAGCACCATGTAAAGAAACTAAAGTTGTTTTCATCTAAATGTATAATACATGAAGTTGATATTGCAGCTAATAGCTAAAAATATGGGTATGCTCAAATACTTGAGGCTTATCCTTAAGGAAAGAATATGCCAGTGGATCCATGTCTATGAAAGTAAAATGATAACTTTCAAAGCAGTTTTTAACCCATCTTAAGGGAAACTGATTTTTTTTTAATTAAAGTAGTCATTTTTTACTAAAAATCATTCCACTACTATATTGAATCGACTATATGGGGGATTTAACTGTGGGATTATAATTTTATAGATTGCTTCATATTTTGTTGTCAAATTATTTCAGTTGACCTAAATATAGGGTCAAATATATTATCTAAATATAAGGTCAATTTTACTATCCAATTTTTTATTTCTTGTTTCAATATGTTTGTACTTCCAATTGGGACTTCCCTGGTGGCTCAGACAGTATAAGTATCTGCCTATAATATAGGAGACCAGGGTTCAATCTCTGGGTTGGGAAAATCTCCTGGAGAAGGAAATGGCAACCCATTCCAGTATTCTTGCCTGGAAAATCCCATTGGTGGAGGAGCCTGGTAGGCTACAGTCCAGGGGGTTGCAAAGAGTTGGACACAACTGAGGCAATTCACTTTCATACTTTCAATTCTAAGATAATTTGTCAATAATTTTAAAAATACTAAAATATTATTTTAATTATATGTTTGAAAAAATACACACACACATATATATTAACATATATATATGTGAACAATGTAGTCCTCAGATTTAGTATCCACAATCCATGGGATCACAAGAGTCGGACAGGATTTAGTGACTAAACCACCAGCACCTCATAATTCTCCTTGGCCATTACAATTGACCACAGTAAGTCTTTTTTTTAGTATATCTCTCTTTTTTTTGATGTCCCCTCTGTATCTAGGATTTCTGCTGAACCATTTCATCGTTAATAATTTCAGGATGCCATTGTTTACAACCATGTTTCTCTGAAGTTATTGTTTCCATGTCACTGCAATGGCAACCTTTTGGAACTGATTGACCAACTAAGAAGCCCCGTAACTGTCACAAACATTTCCTTTGAGAGAGTTAAATGCACAATGGCAGTAGTGAGTACTGTTGTGGGATCTAACAAATCCCTAGTTGTAAGATTCAGTGAGACATCTGTACATTGCTGTAAAGTGTTAGAAATTATACACAGAGTGCAAGATGCTTTTTGTTATGTGTCTATCCAAAAATTTAAGGCATTTTATAATTATAATATATTAAGTTATTCCCCATTAACATAGAGGTAGAGCTAAGTTTCTCTATTAATTTACTGGACAGAAAAAGTTTGCATTGTTTTACAGAAAACTTATTGTATAATCCATCTATTTTCTCTTGAAATTTTTAATCATGTTATTGCTTCCATGATTATTATGTCTCTTCTGTCCAAGATAGTCTGCTTCCCATTGCTGACATGGATTTACAGATATCCTTCAGTACAGAGTAATGTACGTGACTTTATGAAAGTATGGTTTGACCCTGTAGAGCTAAAACTAAATAAATCTTTAAACAAAGAGTGGTTCATACATTTGCTATACAGTCATGGATGGGATATCCCAACATGCAGAATTGGACATGTAAATTATCCACACTGGGCATTGTGATTTCATTGATAATATGGATATGTTTAAAGACTATGGGAGGCCTATAACTATAACTTAAGAAGGTAAATCTAGTCATTCCTGAAAAAAATCATCAGTGTAGGTAAGTTTGTCTATCTTCTGTAAACAGAGGTGTACAAGATGGACAGGATATTGAAAAAGTCCCTTTGGTCTGGAGTCAATAATAGATGCAATATTTTGCATTTTGAATAAAACTCATTTCATAAACATTACTGAAAAGGTAAGTTGAAGACGAAAACCCTTGGGGCAGGAAAGACTTTTTGTAGATCTTTCCTAATTAAGACAGTCATTAATTAGTTTATCTATGGAAATCTCAGAATGTATTTTATATCATAATATGACTGATTCCACAGTTTAACTGAACTTCAGCAACTGTTGTTTTGCACCTTTTTTTTTTTTTTCCAGGAGAGACTGATAAGCAGCAAAACTGACTACTGTGGGCATTTTAATATTCAGTTCACCTCTTTCACCCTTTGCCTTGGGGCAGCAGGCACATTTTGCACAACCTGAATGTTAGCAGGATTTGGAAAAATTCACCTCAGGGAAATTAAAACTGCAGATACAGTCAAGGGACCTCTGATTACGAATAATCCATAAACAGCATTATTTGGCAATACTGAGTACAAACTCAGAGGTTTGATTCTTCGGTGTTTCTTGTGTACCCACATGCATTGTAAATTATTTTTATGTTTGTCATCTCTTCGGCTTAAATCAAATTGCATATGACAAAAAACAGTATTTTTTTGTGTAACGGACAGATTCCAATAACTATTGTTAGAAATATTTGTACAATTCCTTCCCAAACACAACACACATACACATATACATACACTCACACACACACACACACACACACACACACACACACACACATCTGCTAGTTCTTCATTGTTGTGGGTATTTAAGTGGGGGCCACAAAGATCCCTCTCAGAAATCATTTTCTTGGGTGCTGGAGTGTTGTCCGCTGGTAGCTCACAGCTGAGACTCTCTCCAAGGCTGTCCTCTGTAAGAGGAAGCTGCCTTGTTCAAGATGACCTTTTCCTCTTCTCTCCTTTGTGGCCTTCATCCAATGATTGATCCTTTCAAGTCAAAGGCCCATGGGCCAAGTTTCTGTTTTAGACATCTCTGAAGGGGCATCCCAGCTTACTTTCAACTTTTCCATCAGTAAATCCTTCTTTCCTTGTACCCTCACAAGTGTTTTTTTCCCAAATTCCTCTCCAAGAAAAATACCTAGGGCAAATACTAGTCTGTGTCCGAGGAAATGCAATCTTTGTTTGGTGATCAAATAAATAAGACGAGTCCTTCACAGAGGGAGGGGCAAAAGATAAATCCAAGTTCTACACCTCTGCTCAGCTTGTTTTATTGATGCTGAGTCATTTCAATGTAATCACTGCTCCATTTCCTAGAAGAGGAAAATTTTAAAAAATTTCTTCAAGATTAGTCTTAGAAAGCTTGGAATGGATTTCAGCTTTTTAGCTCCTATTTTATCTTAGTTGGGAAAGGATTTCAGGACTCCAGATTTTATCTGACAATAACATAGTAATAAAACTATAAATAACATACTTGATTTTTGTTTTTTTGTTTTTTTTCAGAAAATTAGCTTTTGCATTTTTTTTTTCTATTAAGAAATTTAACACTTTTCAGAATGTGTCATAGAAAAGCATTACCTCTGATAATGACTTGGATTTCCTTTCTAGGAAACAGTCCCTGTCTCTTCAAATACATGTGTGCGTGTGCAATCAGTCATGTCTGACTCTTTGCAACCCCATGGACTATGCCCACCAGGCTCCTCTGTCTATGGGATTTCCCAGGTAGGAATACTGAAGTGGGTGCTATTTCCTCCTCCAGGGGATATTCCCAACCCAGGTATTGAACCCACATCTCCTGCATCTTCTGCATTACAAGTGGGTTCTGTACCAGTGAGCCACCGGGGAAGCCCTTCAAATATATACGTAGAACACCAGAATCTAAGAGCTTCACTCCCAGGAGTCCAGTGCAGGATTGTGCACATTTGGCTTCTAGAAGTCTAAAAGCCAATATGTGGTTTGAGACTTAGTAAAGGATCAGTATGCTGATGATACTTTATGTTGCTGAGAAGAATATTTAGTGACCCTCATCTTTTCACTTTTGTTACTCAATAAAGGTCATGTAGGCTTCCCAAGTGGCTGCTAGTGGTGAAGAACCTGCCTATGCAGGAATCCAGCTAATGCAGCAAATGCATGAGACGAGGTTCAATCCCTGGATCAGGAAGATCCCTGGAGTAGGAAATGGCCACCTACCCACCCAAGTATTCCTGCCTGGAAAATTCCATGGGCAGAGGAGCCTGGTGGGCTACAGTCCATCGGGCCAGAAAGAATTGGACACAACTGAGCAACAAGAACAGCACAAAGTCCATATAAAGATTTTACATTGTCCCTCTTTATAACGTTTTCTAAATTTTCTTTGTAAATGTCCTATATAAAAACTTCTCTTAAAAAGTACTATTTATATAGTAAAGATCATAAACTTTGAAATCAACCATATCTATTTTGCATTGCTGCTATGCCATTTAAAATAATAATCTAACATACATTTTCTGAGGACTTAAAGGGCCAGTATATTTACCTATATAGTAAAAATAGTAATAAGACCTATTGGTAGGAATGACATAAAGATTTAATTACATAATTTATTGAAAACACAAAGCATAATCCTGGCATGTAGTCAGCATTAAAAACTACAATAGTAATAAAGAATGATTATTAGCTTTATCAATTCAATGAAAGGTTTTAAATCATTTTTATTATTTCTCTAAACCTTAATTACATTATTTCTTCTACGAAAGATAACATTTTAAAATTGGTGTGATGTATCTTAATGAATTCAACTCCTTTAAAATTATGCTCTTGTTTTCATGGGTCTCCTTTATTCCGTCCTTCAGGCATCCCAACCTCTCATACTCTTTCTTTTTCTCCCTTCTCTGCTTCGTCTACTCTGAAAATGTGATCTTACACCCATTTGATACACTATTTACACTTAGTTATGTGTTTTCAATGTATTATCTGTTACAAAGATATTTAGATTAGAAAACATCTTTATAGAGATTTAAGGTAGTTTTATTTTGCTAAAATAATTTTAGGCACCCAAAAGAAAATAGGGTGTAGTGTAAGTGCCTGACATTAAGCTTTTGATTGTCAAGGTATCCATTTCAAAGTCATCCGTCTTATATAAACACATTACAAGTTACACAACTATTAATAGGTACACAGCCTAGGCACCCCACTCATGAAGTTCCTTTTATAGAAATCCCTACCTCTCTAGTGACCCTTCATTTCTCTCCCCATGCTTTCATACTTACTCATATTTTTAATTCACCAATAGATAATAAATCCTCAAAACCTAGACATCTCACCCTCTACCCCATAAAAGGCCAGTCTACACTCTCTTTCACACTCCCTGTGTGGCCCCAGGTGTGTTGTGTACCCTCCAGGACTTATAAATAAATCTTATTTTTCCAAGTTGCATAAATGGTTGTTGCTAAGGTGCATCTCATAGTCACAATAAGAGCCACAAGGGCTGGTCCAGCCACAACACTAGCTCCAGGGAAGGAAATGTCTGTGGGAGACTGGAAACTTGTGACAAGCTCTAAAGGGCCCTGTTAAGTGTCCAGTCACTCTTTAATCAATAACATTCTATTAATAGGCTGTGACCAAAATAAAACATATAAGCTATAACTTTATTTAAGACCTTCAAATCACAGTGGGAAACAACAATTCAGCCTTCACATATATCATAGAAACCATGGAAAGTGAAATGCTTAAGAAAGCACATCTACCCTTTAGGAGAGTATACTCATTAAGTGTTATTATTATACTGCACTAAATAGTACTCTAGTGACCTCAGAGATGCCTCCCCAAGCACTTATTTCCAAAAAATAACACTCCTTCTCAGAAGCATCTGGTTCATTATGTATGGTTAAGACTATTATTCATAAACCTCCTGGGAAACAAGAACCACTTCATTTGCGCTGGTCTAAATTTACATTGGTTCAGAGTGAGAACAACAGTAAAACAAGGAAAGTTAATAATTTACTTCTTAACAGACCCAGCCTGAATGGCATATTTTAATGCATGAAGTCATTTGGGAGAAAAAGAGCAAAAGGCAAAAGGAGTAGTTCAAAAGAACTAATTCCAGTGGCTACTCTTTGTATCACTTACTTATATTGGCTTTATTGTAAATATATTCTATTGCTATATTATCTAATTTGAGGTATATAAGTCAAGATTTCAGCAAACTGTTTAGCTTTTGAATGCTGTTCATCAAATGAATGGATATAAATCAATTTTAGGAATGTCATAGGCAAGATAAAGTTAAACAGAAAAATTGACAGTTATATAAGTAGAGAAAGAATGAAAAAAATCACTTAGTATTTTAGAGCATGTAAAAGGCAGTAGATTTATTGGAACCAATAGTTATTTTTCAGATGCTCCCCATAAAAACGTTTTTCAAATCTTTTCCAACCATTATCATGCTAGGAGTCTGTCGCTTATTTAGTTATATTAGGTAACTTTAGGATGGGAGAAGGATCAGAGATACGTTTGCTGTCATTAAAATGCCTCCTCAATATATGGAGACAGACAGAATAAGAACATGAAAGAAAAGGAGAGTTTTAAAAGCTGAATGTATTTCACATGCAATATGAGCTACAGTGTTATAGGAATTAACAGAACAGTGAGTCCAACAGGGTTGAAACAGACCAAGACCTTGAAGAGATAAAAATGAGCTGCCTCCAAAAGGTTTTGATAGAGGGGTGAGAAGAAATGACTTTGATCAAGAATGTGGAATGAAGTTGAGACCCAACTTAAAATTGAAGTGTAACAGAAACATTTAGATCATAAATAAGTAGCTGAAATAAGACCATTAAAAAAGTGTCTTAGTGAGAGTTTCTACGTCCTTTGCATGAGAAATACCTTTCAAATTTTGCCTAACTTTGTAACTGACATTTTATTTCACTACTGAGATTATTAAAAATTTTAATAACCATTGTAAATGAAGAGAAGATTGGATGATAGGGTTGTGAGTCAGTGATGGCTGGTTTTATTTCTTGAATTGAAAATAATGGTGAATAAAAACTTCGGAGATAATTTAATGTTTGTGCCTGAAGACTTGCTCTGATCTTCCTTTAATTTTAAAACATCTCTAGCTACAGATTCCTAGTAAAACATTTTCATAATCTTCAATCTTGTAGACTCTGAAGCAACATTTGAATGAATGAAATCTTTTCCCTTAGCCTCATTGCTCTTTAACAGAGAAGGCAAATGGCAACCCACTCCAATACTCTTGCCTGGAAAATCGCATGGACGGAGGAGCCTGGTAGGCTGCAGTCCATGGGGTCGCTAAGAGTCGGACATGACTGAGCGACTTCACTTTCACTTTTCACTTTCATGCATTGAAGAGGGAAATGGTAACCCACTCCAGTGTTTTTGCCTGGAGAATCCCAGGGACCGGGGAGCCTGGTGGGCTGCCGTTTATGGGGTCGCACAGAGTCGGACATGACTGAAGTGACTTAGCAGCAGCAGCAGCATTGTTCTTTAAAAAGTATCTAAGATATCAGACACTACACAAGTTTTAGAAGAAGTTAATGTTAACATATTCCTTAAAAGATATATGCAAATATGCTTTATAAAAAAACTTTTATCTAGAAACACATAGAAGAAAGTAATCACTAGCTTCATGGTTTCTTGGCCTTAACTGGAATTGAAAGCTGAAAAATATTAATTTTATGTGATGTATATATAAATAAAATTTCCAAGTGAAAACAAAAAAAAACTCAAAGTTTATTGTTTCATTTAATCTTTTTTCTGGTTTTATATCAGATATTATTTATATAATAGGTGCTTTAGGGGAAAATAAAGATATACGTGGTTGAAATCTTGAGTATACACTGTGGCAACATTTCTTATTCAAATTCACTTTTTAGCATGAGCAGATAAACCAATAGAGGATGCCTGGAGGAAAATATAAAATCACATTAAAATATTCCCAGTTTTAAGACATAAAAACTAAACACCAAAGCCTGATTACTCAAACATCACATGAGCTTTGCAACATTGTTATCAATCAATGCACACTCAAATATGCCAAATGTTTTTAAAGTGTTTACATACAAACTATTCCATTTTTGGCTTTGTTGATTTATCTCTAAAGTCCATATGCTGATATACAGTTGATATACATTTTTTGGTGTATCATATAAAAATACATAGATTTAATTCATTATTATTACTTGTTAATAGTAAAAACTCTAGTCTATTAGATGAAAAAAGAACATTTCAGTAGAAAAACTAAAAGAAATTCCCTAACTGAAGCCCTGAAATTGATAAGGGATGGAACAAAGGAGGAAGTTTGGGAGGGATTTACTCACCAGACTGTAGAAGAACCATATTAAGCAGTTTAGTGCTCAAACACAGCAAATATGAATCATGTTTGCATTTTAGAAATAATATGCTAAAGTGACATGAAAGAAAAAATTCAATATTGAATAAAGAAAAGTATAATATTCCTTTATCTATATGAGACACATTGCGCTTCAACAGTACATGAACCATGAACTACCAGATGTTCAAGCTGGATTTAGAAAAGGCAGAGGAACTAGAGATCAAATTGCCAGCATCCGTTGGATCACTGAAAAAGCACAAGAGTTCCAAAAAAACATCTACTTCTGCTTTATTGACTATGCCAAAGCATTTGACTGTGTGGATCCCAACAAATTGTGGAAAATTATTAAACAGATGGGATACCAGACCACCTGACCTTCCTCTTGAGAAATCTGTATGCAGGTCAGAAAGCAACAGTTAGAACTGGACATGGAACAGACTGGTTCCAAATAGGGAAAGGAGTAAGTCAAGGCTGTATATTATCAGCCTGCTTATTTAACTTATATGCAGAATACATCATGAGAAATGCTGGGCTGGATGAAACACAAGCTGGAATCAAGAATGTTGCGAGAAATATCAATAACCTCAGATAGGCAGATGACAACACCCTTATGGCAGAAAGTGAAGAACTAAAGAGCTTTTTGATGAAAGTGAAAAAGGAGAGTGAAAAAGTTGGCTTAAAGCTCAACATTCAGAAAAATAAGATAATGGCATCTGGTCCCATCGCTTCATGGCAAATAGATGGGTAGGCAGCTGAAATAGTGAGAGACTTTATTTTTTGGGGCTCCAAAATCACTGCAGATGGTGACTGCAGCCGTGAAATTAAAGGACACTTGCTCCTTGGAAGAAAAGTTATGATCAACCTAGACAACATATTAAAAAGCAGAGACATTAGTTTGCCAAGCAAGTTCCATCTAGTCAAAGCTATGGTTTTTCCAGTAGTCATGTATGGATGTGAGAGTTGGACTGTAAAGAAAGGTGAGCCCTGAAGAATTGATGCTTTTGAACTGTGGTATTGGAGAAGACTCTTGAGAGTCCCTTGGACTGCAAGCAGATCCAGCCAGTCCATCCTAAAGGAAATCAGTCCTGAATATTCATTGGAAGGACTGATGCTGAAGCTGAAACTCCAATACTTGGGCCACCTGATGTGAAGAACTGACTCATTTGAAAAGACCCTGATGCTGGAAAAGATTGAGAGCAGGAGAAGTGGACAGCAGAGGATGAGATGGTTGGATGGCATCACCGACGGGATGGACATGAGTTTGAGTACCCTCCAGGGGTTGGTGATGGACAGGGAGGCCTGGCATGCTGCAGTCCATGGCATCACAAAGAGTTGGACATGACTGAGTGACTAAACTGAACTTACTGATTAACAAATTATCAGATTTGTAAATATGAGATCATCCATTTAGAATTTTATGTTGAAAAGAATCACTATAATTCATATTAATATTTTTGTGAATTAAATATTCATGTATATGGACTATCAGTTAAAATGCATTTTGAATTAAAATGGAGAAAATTATTTATTGCCCAATATCATTCCTTTGGACATTTTAATCACTATTACCTGTGGAGCCTAAAAAAATATTACTGGGCTTAAACTCAGATATTATAATTTAGTAGTTGTCAGAGTACCTAACAATTTTTATTGAATCAATGAACAGACATCTTCAATTTTGACAACAGACTTTTATCTGGAAGTCTTAGTAATATAAGACATTATTTCCTAATTCATACTTCTTTCAATCTGAGAAACTTCCTAAGAGTAATAGGATATGACTTCAAGGCACCTCTCCCAAATAGTACACAGAGCCGTTGAGTGGTGGAGGCAGACAGAAGAAAGAGATTGTATATATAAATGTGAAAAATAGTTGTTCAAGCAAAGTTAAAGCATTTTCTATTCAAAAGATTTATTTCATATAGCATTTATTGCACTATTGCCTATTTTGCATCTCAGAGAAGTCATAATGCACAACATTTCTCAAACTAATTTCCCAGAAATATATTTTATATAGAACATTTCCATAACATTAGGGTTGAGCTGAACATACTTTGGGAAATACCACTCTAAAATAGAGTGAATTACAATTTTAAAAAAAAATGGCATGCTCAACAGCTTTTAGATTCTGATGTTAGAAAATTTAATTAAAGTGTCAGATGGTTAGAAAGTGGTGACAAGGATAATTATGCTGAGAAAGAAGAGAGGAAGAGAATGGAAATGCAATGAGATATACTAGAATGAGGATGAGAATGAGGCAGTAGACCAAACTTTCAGTCTTCATCTGGAATAAATAAGCTAAGCGATATTGTGCAAACTATTTAACAACTTTGTCCAACATTTAAAATGAAGAAGCTTAGCTGAAAGATCCCCAAGATCTCTCCTATTATCTAAAGTTAACTTGAATACTTTCAATTACTGGAACAAGATCCTATAGAGTGATAAGAATGTCTAGATTCATATTCTTCTAGTCATAGGACACAGACTTATGCAAAGTTAATTCTTTTTATGAATTATGAAGTTATATTCAAGAGGGTTCCATCTATTTAAGCATAATCAAGCCAAAGATAACGGAAGGGAAAGAAGCAGGAATCAGAATGTGATACACTTAATTTTCTTGGGTGGCAGAATAGTTTGATGAGTACTGGTGAGAGCTTCTCTTCTCCCATTTTCTTCTCTTTCCACACTATTGATTAAAATCACTGGTTGACTGGATGGTATCCCTAATCTTGGGACTCATGGAATTCTATAGCAGGATAATAATTTCATAATACTAACTTGCTTGTCCTTTGTGTCTTCTGCCTTTTTCTTCTCACTACCATCCCTCTCATTCAAAAAGCTAGGTCACGGGTTTAGACTAAAAGAGGTCATAGGGACATCATAAAGACAGAAAGCATATAAAACAGGAGTCTGATTTTGGGTCTTCAGTACCCTCCTCATGATGGGAAATACCAAGGATAGGTTCCATAGAAAAGTATTTGTGATAATTATCATCTGAAGAGAATGTGGTTTCCTCAGAGTCTAGGAAACATTCATTTTGAGCCTGAGAAAAAGAGAAGAAAGAGGGAAGATGATGATGAAATTAGAAAAAAACACTAGTGAATTTGCCAGTGGAGCTACTAGCTTTCCACCCAAATCAGTTCTTTCTTTCATCCCCATTATGGTCAGACACAGTTCTGCCAAATCAGGCAGTTCGTATCAGCTTCCTTTCTATAATAGTTAATTTGAGTAATTAGCTATCTACCAACAAAATTAGTGCGGAAGTGATATTTGCCATTTCTCATCTGGAAATGAAGACTTCAGGAGTAAATTCTCCACCTACACTTCTTTCAGCTCTGATGAGACAGAGACAATGAAGAATCAATTGAGCAGAAGATGGCAATTCTCTCAAATATGTCAGAGCAATGCCTTAGAAGGATACTGAATTTTTGAAAGACTGTGAAGGTCAGAAATATTCCTGAAATGGGGAACACTCATACTGTGACTGTTACAGAAGAGGAAAAAAAAAAAAAAAACAAACTCATTTTATTTGTACAACTATAATTTGAGGTCTCTGTTAGAGTAGATTTCCCCCAAGGTGTACAGAGAGATTCTAATTGGAATAGACAACAGGTTAAGAAATTTTTAATTCTTATTTCCAAAGATAGATTTCAGGGACCTGCAGCAAAGACAAAACACAGGTGGCAGTGTTCTGGAGCTAAGTGTGGAGTCATTAACAACAGACCACTTGGCTTTCACTCCAGTGAGGATGTTTCCTTTATCAACTAGACGTTGAGAAAAGTTTCCTGGAGAATTTCAAACACCGTCTTGAAAGATGATCATTACATAACCTGCTCTCAGGGAACGACATAAACTTTATTATTTCCCATAATTAGATGATGAAACATTTTTCTTTGATAGCATCCAGCACTTTTTATCAGAAATGCTCAGAAATAGTGACATCTCTCTGTGCCCTAAGACATTACACAAATTCCATTGGATTTGCAGATGTGATTAAAAAACAAACAAACAAACAAACAAAAAAAACTTTTGCCATTCAATAGGTCACAAAAAATCCATGTGTATCTTGTTATGCATATAGATTTCATTTTCTAAGTTACTCTCTTGGGTTGTCCTCAGCCTAAGAGAGCCAGCTGTCTCTCCAAAGGTCATGTTCCCCTCTTTGGAGGCAACCCATAGAAAATGAATAGTAGATGACAAAATCCCACAGAATCCATTTCCCAATTGAGATCACTCTGTAGAACTCTCCCAACTGATCCAAAGCTCCTTTTTGTTGTTATTCAATGGCTTAATTGTGTACAACTGTTTCCAATACCATGGAGTGCAGCACCCCAGGCTTCCCTGTCTTTCGCCATCTCCCAGAGCTTGCTCAAACTAATATCCATTGTGTCAGTGATGCAATCCAACCATCTCATCTTCTTTCCTCCTTTTATCCTCTTGCCTTCAATCTTTCCCAGCATCAGGGTATTTTCTAATGAGTTGGCTCTTCGCATCAGATGGCAAAACTATTGGAGCTTCAGCTTCAGCATTAGTCCTTCTAATGAATATTCAGGATGGATTTCCTTTAGGATCAACTGGTTTGATCTCTTTTCAGTCCAAGGGACTCTCAAAAGTCTTCTCCAACACCACAGCTCAACAACATTTAATACTTCAGCTTTCAGCCTTCTATATGGTCCAACTCTCACATCCATACATGACTGCTGGATAAACCAATAGCTTTGATGAGACAGAACTTTGTTGGCAAAATAATGTCTCTGCTTTTTAATATGCTGTCTAGATTGGTCATAACTTTTCTTCCAAGGAGCAAGTGTCCTTTAATTTCATGGCTGTAGTCACCATCGGCAGTGATTTGGGATCCCAAGAAAATAAAGTCTGTCACTGTTTCCATTGTTTCCCGATCTATTTGCCATGAAGTGATGGAACTGGATGCCATGGACTTAATTTTTTTAATGCTGAGTTTTAAGCCAGTTGTTTCACTTTCCTCTTTCACCTTATTCAAGAAGCTGTTTATTTCCTCTTCACTTTCTGCCATATGGGTGGTGTCATCTGCATATTTGAGGTTATTGATACTTCTTCTGTCAATCTTCATTCCAGCTTGGGCTTCATCTAACCCAATATTTTGTATAATGTACTCTGCATGTAAGTTAAGTAAGCAGAGTGACAATATATAGCCTTGATATTCTTCTTTTCCAATTTGGAACCCAGTCTGTTGTTCCATGTTTGTTTCTAACTATTGTTTCTTGATCGGCATACAGATTTCACGGGAGACAGACGTTCTGGTATTCTCATCTCTTTAAGAATTTTCCACAGTGTGTGACCCATAAAGTCAAAGGCTTTAATGTAGTCAATGAAGCAGAAGTAGATGTTTTGCTGAAATTCTCTTGCTTTATCTATGATCCAGTGGATGTTGGCAATTTGTTCTCTGGTTCCTCTGCCTTTTCTAAATCCAGCTTGAACATCTGAAAGTTCTTGGTTCATGTATTGATGCCTGGCTTGGAGAATTTTGAGCATTACTTTGCCAGTGTGAGATGAGTGCAATTGGGTGGTATTTTGAATATTCTTTTGGCATTGCCCTTCTTTGAGACTGGAATGAAACTGATCTTTTTTTCTGTGCTCTAGCCACTGGTGCATTTTCCAAATTGGCTGGCATATTGAGTGCAACACTTTAACAGCATCATATTTTAGGATTTGAACTAGTTTAACTGGAATTTCATCACCTCCACTAGCTTCCTAGTAGTGAAGTTTCCTAGTAGTGAAGCTTCCTAAGCCCCACTTGACTTTGCACTCTGGGATGTCTGGCTGTAGGTAAGTGATCACACTTTGTGGTTATCCAGGTCATTAAGATATTTTTTTTGTATAGTTCTTCTGTGTATTCTTGCCACCTCTTCTTAATATCTTCTACATCTGTTATGCCCATACAATTTCTGTCCTCTGCTGTGGCCATCTTTGCATGAAATGTTCCTTTGGTATCTATAATTTTCTTAAAGAGTTGTCTAGTTTTTCCCATTCAGTTGCTCTCCTCTATTTATTCTATTTCCTCTATTACTGGACAGGCTCAGTAAACCTGTAATACAATTTTTTTGATGGGTGGGGCTGTGTTCCCTCCCTGTAGTTTGGCCTGAGGCCAAACTATGGTTGGGGTAATAGTGATAATGGCAACCTCCTTCAAAAGAACATATGCCAGCATGCTGTAGCTCCTAGGACTGTTGTAGTCAGTGCCCCTGACCCCATAGCAGGCCACTGTTGACCCACACCTCCGCTGGAGACTCCCAAACACTCATAGGCTAATCTGGCTGAATCTCTTGTGGGGTCACTGAAACATTATTGTGCACTAATTTTGTGGGACTAAAGAGTCTGAGGGCTTCACTTGTAGCTCAGCTGGTAAAAAGCTACCTGTAAGGCAAGAGATGCTGGTTCACTTCCTGGGTCAGGAAGATACTCACGAGAAGGGATAGGCTACCCACTCCAGTATTCACTGGCTTTCCTGGTGGCTCATATGGTAACAAATCTGCCTGCAATGTGGGAGACCTGGGTTCAATCCCTGGGATGGGAAGACCCCCTGGAGGAGGGCATGGCAACCCACTCCAGTATTTTTGTTTGGAGAATCCCCATGGACAGAGGAGCCTGGCTGACTACATTCCATGGGGTTGCAAAGAGTGGGACAGGACTGAGTGACTAAGTACAGTGCATCAAAGAGTCTGAACAATACTTCAACTAGCAGCTCAGGGCACTCACATATTCAGTTATCTGCACCTTTACTGTGAATGGAGTTATGACATTCTATGCAGAAGATTTTGTTCCAGAACTCAACATGGTATCACGACTGATGTAATGAGTGGAGCAGGCAGAGACAGGGGGAGCCATTTCCATTGGGAAAATCTGGAGAACAACTTACCCTGGTTTGTTCAATAAATAAATCTGTGAAGCGTGACCTGTGAAGGGGAGAGAAGTGACTAAAACATGGGTTATTTTATTGTCAATCTCCTTGATCTATCTGTAATAAATTAAAAATGAATTTACTATTTTATGTCATTTACTTTATAAGACCATTTGATTAGAGAAAGTAGTTGATGCTAATGAAAGAGGGGAGCTTGTATGTATTATTGAGATATTTAAGACCTATTCTCAGGTTATCAATTAATTCATGGTTCCTTACTTCTATATCTTCATTCACACTTCTATTTTCAACATTAATTTTCATGTGCAGATATATCTGTCCTATTATATGAGACAAATCAAAAAGAGCTAACTTATTGAAAACACTCAAAAAGAAAAAAGAATTTCTACTAATAACACAAGCAATGAATTAGGTAGAAGCTCTGGATGTGATGTCCAGATCCAGATTTGTAGAATTGTATGTTTCAAGGCTGAAAAAGGATCTTGTAGGATAAGCAGTGAATATACAAAATAATTATATATGAAAAACCTAAATTAAGAAAACAATTCTAACAGCAACCAAAACACAATATTTAGGAATATGTTTAACAAAAGAATTCTAAAATTTACACTGAAAACTGGAAGCCATTATTGATAGAAATTAAAGAAGACTTAAATAAATAGAAATACATTCTATGCTTATGGTTCATAAGACAATGTTGGTGAGGGAAATACACCCCAAATTATTTACAGATTCAATCTGCCAATTTTTCAGAAATTATCTAACTGGTCCTAAAATTAATATGGAAATGCAAGGGAACCAGTATAGTAGAAACAATCTTAAAAAAGTTAAAAAAAAAATAGGGTCTCTCACTTCTTAATTCAAAGCTACTACACAGCTGCAGTATTTAAAGTTGTATGGCCTGAGAACAGACCTATAGATTAAGGCAATAAAATTGAAATTTCAGAAATAAATCTTTACTTTCATGGCCAATTGCTTTCTGATAAGATGTCAAAACTTTTCAAAGGAGGGAAATAGCCTTTCTCCACAAATGATTCTGGTACAACTGGATATCTACATGTGAAAGAATAGATTTGCACCTTTAGCTTATACTCTACACACACACACACACACACAAACTTGCAAAGGATCAGAGTCTAAAAGGGCTAAGTTTATAAAAGCCTTAGAACAAAACATAGGAGTAAACATTTTTGACTTAGGCAAAGGTTTCTTGAAGAAAACACTAGAAGCAAAAGAATTATAGTAGAAATGTATATATACAGTGAACTTTATCAAAAGTAAAGGCAAACATTGCAAATGGAAATTCTATGAACAGAGGAGCCTGGTGGGCTACAGTCCATGTGGTCACAAACAGGTGGACATGACTGACTAACACTGTTTTCATTTTCATGCTGCAAATGGTACCATCAAAATGTGAAAGACAACTCACAGAATGGAAGAAAATATTTACAAATCATACTATCTGCTAAGGAACTGTTGTCCAGTATCTATAAAGAACACTTACAAATCAATAATAAAGAGATAAATTTCTTAATAAAATATGGAAAATGAAATGAATAAATGTTTCAACAAAGAGATGTATAATATGAACATACAAAGTTGCTCATCATCATTAGGACAATGCAAATTGAAATATCACTTCTCTCTAGCAGGAAAACAGTAGTTAAAATGTCAGTGTTGACAAGGATGTGTAGATTAGAACCTTATAGATTGTTAGTGAGGATGCAAAATCATGCACTTACTTTTGAAAACATAAGTTTAGCCCAAGAAAAATGAAATTATATGCCTTCAAAACATATGTGCGTAGATGTTCATAATAGCATTATTCATAATAGCCAAAAATTATATACTACTCAAATTATCATCAACCGATGAACTGGTAAGCTGTGGCATAACCATACAATGAATATCATTTGGCAATGAAAAGGAATGAAATACTGATACATTCTTCAATATGGATGAACCCAGAAGATATTATGCTAAATAAAAGAAGCCAATCAAAGAAGATCACATATTTTATTATTCCTTTTACATAAAATGTCCAGAAAAGGCAAATCCGTAGAGTCAGAAAATAGATATGTGTTACCTAGGACTACTGGAATGGGTAGTAAGGAGGGTCTATTATTTGTTAAATGTGTCTTGTCTTGAGATGTAAGTATTCAAAAATTAGATTGGTACAATGGTTCAGGACTCTGTGAATATACTACAAAAATTGTATTGTGCACTTTAAATATGTGAATTGGATGTTATATACATTATACCTTAGTAAAGCTATTGCTTTTCCTTTTCAAAGACCATTAGAGTGTAAAAATACAAACTACATTTTGGAGAAGATATTTTAAATATAAATAACTATAAAAGAATTTGAGCACAAAATATAACCTGGCCTCTCTGAAGATATCTATAAATCAATGAAGGAAAATTCAACAGAAAAAAAATAAAATGAACAAAAGATGGGAGCAAATGGTTTATAAAAGAGGATATACAAATGGTCACTAAAGATATTATAATAGTGCTCAACCTCATTGTTCATCAGGGGAATGCAAAATAATTACAATGAGATACAACTTTGTGTCCACTAGAATATCCCCTGCAAAAATCTTGAAAAATACCAAAAGTAAACAAGCAAAGATAACTTTCATATAAAGGTAGTAAGGGCATAGATTGATATAAGTATTTTGTGAAACTTTCTGGTATTATTTACTATACTAATTTTTACATATGTATACTTGAAGACTGGAGAAGGGCATGGCAACCCACTCTAGTATCCTTCCTGAAAAATCCCATGGACAGAGGAGCCTGGTGGGCTACAGTCCATGGGGTCACAGAGTTGGACACAACTGAAGTGACTTAGGGAAGCCAGGTGCACTAGTAGTAAAGAACCTACCTGCCAATGCAGATGACACAAGAGCTGAGGGTTTGATCCCTGGGTCAGGAAAATCCCCTATAGGAGGGCATGGCAATCCACTCCAGTATTCTTGCCTGGAGAATCCTATGGACAGAGGAGTCTGGTGGGCTACAGTCCATGGGGTCCCAATGAGGCAACTTAGCATGCATACTTGCTGCTGCTGCTGCTAAGTCACTTCAGTTGTGTCCGACTCTGTGCGACCCCATAGACGGCAACCCGCCAGGCTCCCCCGTCCTGGGATTCTCCAGGCAAGAACACTGGAGTGGGTTGCCATTTCCTTCTCTGATGCATGAAAGTGAAAAATGAAAGTGAAGTTGCTCAGTCGTGTCCAACTCTTAGCGACCCCATGGAGCCTACCATACTCCTCCGTCCATGGGATTTTCCAGGCAAGAGTACTGGAGTGGGTTGCCAATACCTTCTTGCATTCTTGAGGAACCAGCAATTTCTCAAACAAACAAACAACAAATGGAACTGGAATCATTATAACAAATGTCCCCGTTTGAAAACAGCATTGTCTCATCGCCAAAACAAGGTATATATGATTTGTCATACATTCACAATGTGCTGTGGTCTGAGTATTTGTCACAAAAATTCATACATTTAAACCCTAATGTCCAATGTGATAGTATTACAAGGTAAGGCATTTAGACGATGTTAAGGTCATCAGGGTAGAGCCCTCACGAATTGAATGTGTGTCCTTAGAAGTGTGGCTCAGATAGCTTGCTAACCTCTTTTCACCATGTGAGGACACTACAAGAAGGTGCTAATTATGAGCAAGGAAGAGTGCCTTCACCAGAATGTGACCATGTTGGAGATTTGATTTGGAATTCTTAGCCTCCAGAATTGTGACAAATAAATTTCTGTTTATAATTTATCTTCTTGTGGTATTTTGTTTTAGCAGCCCAAACAGACTGACAGAAAATTGGTACTGAAAAGTGAAGGTGTTGTAACAAAGACCTAAAAATGTGGAACTTTGGAACTTGGTAATGGGCAGAGAATAAGAGAGTTTCAAAGTCTTTGCTAGGAAAAGCCTACAGTGTCATAAATAACTGGGGAAAAAAGTGATTCTCATGAGAGGTAACAAGGAGACGAAGAGAGCTGCATAGAAAACCTCAGGCTTCTTAAGTGGACATGAACAGAAGACTGGTAGAAATACAGGTGGTAAAAGACATTCTGATGGGTTCTCAATTGGAAATGAAATACTATGCAGAGGTGAAAACAAATAAATCCCTGCTGTACCCCAGATCAGATCATCACTAACTGATATGGTTCACCTGATTACTTTCAGTTCAGTTCAGTTCAGTCACTCAGTGGTGTCCAGCTCTTTGCAACCCCATGAATTGCAGCACGCCAGGCTTTGATTACTTTAGACCTAACTCAGTCTAGACGTTTATACTTTTCCTGATCCCAACTTTATAATGTTAACAATGTGCAAAATCACTTTATTCATTTATGACAAAGTTTTCTGTTTGTACTTGAATATTTCACAAAATTAAATTTCTATTAGCATATATAAGAAATCATTTCTAGGAAGAACAAGATGGTGGAGGAGTAGGTGGATGTGGAGTACATCTCTATCCATGGTTACATCAGGAATACACCTTCAGACACAGACGTGCATGCAGAACATCAGATGAGAGCAGACAGGAGTACCTGACCAGTGGAAAAGAATATATAGGACCACCCAAAACTCGGTAGGATGAAGGAACTAGGGGGAAAACCAAAAGTGTTAATAGGATTGGACCTGCCTTCAGTGGGTGGGGAACTGAAGTAGGGGTCCAATGCCCACAGCAGGGCATGTGTCTGAGTCAGAGGAGAAACATTTAAGGCTGAGAATGAAACAGCTGATCTGTGGCAGCCTAAATAGATTGAGAAACAGACAGTCCTTGCCACAGCCATACCTACCCTGATAGGAATGCTGGTCTACTGGAAGGTACAGCAACTGGCAGCTAGAGTTTAGGGATTATGGAGCAATCCCAGGGCGAGGGCTGCTGTTGATGGCAGAGAGATGGATTGAGGGGATGTGAAGGAGGAGATTGCGGTGGGAAACGCCTGTGGAGGAAAGCCAGGCAGCCATGGAAGCAAGGCGATACTGCTGAGTCATTCGTAGCAGGTGGACCCATCACCATAGCCTCTCTCTCCCCACATGCCAGCATCAGCAGCTGAACAATGAAAAAGGCTGGCCTGTCAAATGCCTGATGCACTGAACTACAGAATAGGACCCCATCCAGGGTGCCCCTTTAAGTGCTTGACACACAGATCTACAGAGTAGGACCACAGCAAGGGGAACCCTTCTATGTGCCTGACACGCCGAACAATAGAGAAGGACCCCAGGCAAGGGAGCCCTCTAATTGCCTGAACAGGAGGAGATATGGAGAAAAATTGACCAAAGAGGCCTTCTGATTGCAGGCTACAGGAGGCTTCTGCAGGCTACAAGAGGCTCAAAAATAGATGCAGACAGAGCCATAATTCCTGCCGCAGAGGCAGTCTGTGTCCCTCCACACTTCCCAGGGTCCCCACAAGCCAGGCAGCTACACCACTTTCATTCTCAACTCTCACTAGGGCAGAGCTGCCATAGGCAAAAAAGTCTTGCATCTATGAGTGCAGGGTTGCTTAGCTTTGTGATTCTGTAGATTGTTGCCTGCCAGGATTCTCTGTCAGAGAAGGGGTTCTCCAGGCAAGAATACTGGATCATACTGGCCAATACTGGTTGCCATACCCTTCTAGAGCACTATATTTCCTGCTGCCCTAGCCATCAACCCCACTGAGTACCAAGTGCTGCCAGAACCCCTGCAACACAAGCAGCTGCACCACAAGCAGCTGCACCACCTCCACACCTGGCCTTCATAGCGGCAAACCCAAGCCCTCCAGGGCAGCCTCAGGAGCAAACCCCAGTGGATGACCCACATGTAGAGGTGGAAATAAAACCACAGTTGAAAACCCAGAGGCAGTGTGGCTAAGGAAGAAGACCCAAAACCTTCCCATAAGCTGTACATGCTGCAGATTAAATCAACATGATCAACTAAGCAGACTCTGCATCTATGGAATATATAAAAGGCCATTGTGAGCTCCCACAAAATAAAACACACTAGTTCTGATAGCTGTGGACATTGGAAGAAGGAACACATAGGAGTAAGACCTGATTAGAATCTGAGCTGTCCCCACAGCAGGTCCAAAGTTCAGCATAGTATTGGAGGGCATCCTAGGCAGGTACGATGGACTATGACTCTCACGGAGGGAAAGGACTCTGACAGCAGTAACTCAAGAAAAACATTTATTATTCTAATTTTTTTGACTTGTTCTGTAGATCCTTTTGGATTTTTTTTTCTTTTTTCATTTTGTTTCCTTTTTACCCCCACTCTGTTGTAATTGTCAATTTTATTGGCACTAAGAAATCCAATTAAGATTTTGAGGTTTTTTTTTCCCCCTCAGATGCATTTTTTATTGTTGTCATAAACCTCTGCGTCTATATTTGGCTTTTGCAGTTTCGTGGAGTTTTCCTTTTTTTCTCTCTCTCTCTTTTTAGTTTTAATTTTTTAGACCTATCTTAATTTTTTCTACATTTATTCGTTTGCTTTTCTACTGTTCTTTTCCCTTTGCAATTAATCTTTAATGTATATAAATCCTCTTTAGCTACCTATATTTAACTTTGCATATATATTCTTCCTCTCCTTTCCTTTCAACATATTTGTTAGTTTTATTTTCATTGCTTTATTTCACAATTGGCACCTTGCTTTAGTTATTTTTTTTAAATTAGCTTTGTTCTGGTAGATATAATTTTTTGTTTCCTTTTGTTTGTTTTTGGTTTCCTTTGTTTGACAGGTCAACCTATTGTACTTTATTTTTGTTGGACTGTTTTGATTTTGCTTATGGGTGTATATGTATATGTGCATATTCNTTTCATTTTTTAAAAACCTATTGTATTTTTTCTACATTTATTCCTTTGTTTGCCTGTCCTACGTTCTTTTCCCCTGCAGTTAGTCTCTGATATATATAAATCTTCTTCATCTACTTCTATTTAACTTTTACTACCTATTCATTTTTTATTTTCTTTCTTTCCTTTCCTCTCAACATATTTGTTAGTTTTGTTTTCATTGCTTTATTCACCACTTGGCACCTTGCTTTAGTTTTGTTTTCCAGTTTGTGCTTAAATTAGTTTTGTTCCTAAATGGTGAATATAATTTTTTATTTCCTTTGTTCACCAGGTCAATCTACTGAACTTTATTTTTGTTGGACTGTTTTCACTTTGCTCATGGGTGTATATTCCATTATTTTAATTATTATTTGCCTGATTTTGTAACTGCCATTTGTCTGGAGTTCATCTTTTGTTTCTTATTTTGGATATTTGTTTTAATCTCATGTAATGCCATAGAAAAAACACTTTTGGAATCTTCGTTCCTGACAATAGATCAAGCCCTCAGCCTTTCAAGTGGGAACACTGATTCCCACTAGACTACCAGAGAACTAACACTAGGGAGTATCAAATAGTGAGAACTCACAAAAAGGAAACCACTTGAATACAAGACCTGGCATCACACAACCACCAGTAAGACCCTCTGCAGGACACCTCATCTAAACAACAAACAAAACAAAAATACAAACCCAGTCATCAGCAGACAGGATTACAACCTCATTCAATCTTGCCTATCAGAGGAAAAACAAATAAACAACAACAAAAAACTCAGCACAAATCTCACCCATAGGAAGCTCAGATAACCCACTGGACCAACCTTAGAAGCACGGAAACCAAAAGAAAGAAAGAATTCAACCTTCAAGGAAAGAATTCAACTTTCCTTGAAGCCAGGGAAAAGGAGAACTCAAACACAATGTTAAAAAAAAATAACGGAAAAGCAGATAAATACTGTACGTAAGAACAAACTAGAAACACAAAACTCCAAATAAATGAAGAGGAAATGGGGCAAACTATCTGAAAAAGAGTTCAAAATAATGATGGTAAAGATCAAAAACCTTGAAAACAAAATGGAGAAAATGCAAGAATCAGTTAACAAAGACATAGAAGAATTAAAGAATAAAGATACAGAGACAAACAACACAATTACTGAAATTAAAAATACTCTAGAAGGAATCAATTGCAGAATATCTGAAGCAGAAGAACGTATCAGTGAGCATGAAGATAAATGGTAGAAATAACTTCTGAGGAGAAGAATAAATAAAAAAGAATGAAAGGAGCTGAGGACAAGCTCAAAACCTCTGGGATCATATCAAACACACCAACATTAGAATTATAGGGGTCCCAGAAGAAGAAGAGAAAAATAAAGGGTATGAGAAAATTTCTGATGAGATTATAGTTGAAAATTTCCCCAACATGGAAAAGGATATAGTCACTTAAGTCTAAAAGCACAAAGAGTCTCTTTATACAGCACAAACCCAAGATGAAACATACAAAGATACATACTAACCAAACTAACAAAGACTAAACACAAAGAAAGAATATTAAAAGCAGTAAGGAAGAAGAAACAAGTAACATACAAGGGAAACCCCATGTGTTTAACAGCTGATCTTTCAGCAGAAACTCTGCAGGCCAGAAAGAAATGGCAGGATAAATTTAAAGTACTGAAAGGAAAAAATCTACAACCAAGATTACTGTGCCTGGCAAGGATCTCATTCAAAATTGATGGATAAATCAAAAGCTTTTCAGACAAGCAAAAGTTAAAGAGAATTGAGTACCACAAGACCAGTTTTACAACAAATGTTAAAGGGACTTGTATAGCCAAGAAATACAAGAGAAGATAAAAGATCTGCAAAATCAACCCCAAACAATTAAGAAAGTACCAATAGGAGTATATATGTCAATAATTACTTTAAATGTAAATAGATTAAATGCTCCAAACAAAAGACACAGACTGGCTGAATGGATACAAAAACAAGACCCATATATATGTTGTTTATAAGAAACCCACTTCAGACCTCAAGACACACATAGACTGAAAGTGAGAGAATGGAAAAATATGTTCCATGCAAATGGAAAGCAAATGAAATCTGGAGTAGCAATCCTTATATTAGACAAAATAGACCTTAAAATAAAGAAGGTTTTGATGAACATTGGGGTACATGCGTCTCTTTCTATTCTAGTTTCCTCGGTGTGTATGCCCAGCAGTGGGATTGCTGGGTCATAAGGCAGTTCTATTTGCAATTTTTAAAGGGATCTCCACACTGTTCTCCATAGTGGCTGTACTAGTTTGCATTCCCACCAACAGTGTAAGAGGGTTCCCTTTTCTCCACACTTCTCCAGCATTTATTGCTTGCAGAATTTTAGATCACAGCCATTCTGACTGGTGTGAAGTGGTACCTCATTGTGGTCTTGATTTGCATTTCTCTAATAATGAGTGATGTTCATTGCAGCACTGTTTATAATAGCCAGGACATGGAAACAACCTAGATGTCCATCAGCAGATGGATGGATAAGAAAGCTGTGGTACATATACACAATGGAGTATTACTCAGTCATTAAAAAAGAATACATTTAAATCAGTTCTAATGAGATGGATGAAACTGGAGCCGATTATACAGAGTGAAGTAAGCCAGAAAGAAAAACACCAATACAGTATACTAACACATATATATGGAATTTAGAAAGATGGTAACGATGACCCTGTATGTGAGACAGCAAAAAGAGACACAGATGTGTAGAGCAGACTTTTGGACTCTGAGGGAGAGGGAGAGGGTGGGATGATTTGGGAGAATGGCATTGAAACATGTATACTATCATGTAAGAAAAGAATCACCAGTCTATGTTCGAGGCAGGATACAGGATGCTTGGAGCTGGTACACGGGGATGACACAGAGAGATGTTATGGGGAGGGAGGTGGGAGGGGGGTTCATGTTTGGGAACTCATGTACACCCGTGGTGGATTCATGTCAATGTATGGCAAAACCAATACTATATTGTAAAGTAAAATAAAGTAAAAATAAAAATTAAAAAAAAAATAAAGAAGGTTACAAGAGATAAGGAAGGACACTACATAATGATCAAGGGATCAATCAAAGAGGAAGACATAACAATTGTAAACATCTGCTTGCAATGCAGGAGACCCCAGTTCGATTGCTGGGTCAGGAATATCTACTGGAGAACGGATAGGCTACCCACTCCAGTATTCTTGGGCTTCCCTCATGGCTTAGCTGGTAAAGAACCCACCTGCAATGTGGAAGACCTGGGTTTTCTAAGTGGGTTGGGAAGATCCCCTGGAAAAGAGAAAGGCTACCCTCTCTATTATTCTGGCCTGGAGAATCCTCTGGACTGTGTAGTTCATGGGTTGCAAACAGACATAATTGAACAGCTTTCACTTTCATGCACCCAACATAGGATCATTGCAATACATAAGACAAACACTAACAGACATAAAAGGAGAAATTGACAGTACCACAATAATAGTAGGAGACTTTAACACCCCACTCACACCAATGGACAGATCAACAAAATGTCAAATTAGTAAGGAAACACAAGTCTTAAATGATACATTAGATGAGATGGGTCTCACTGATATTTTCAGGATATTCCATCCAAACGCAGAAGAATACACCTTCTCAAGTGCACATTGAACATTCTCCAGGATAGATCACATCTTGAGTTACAAATCAAACCTCAGTAAATTTAAGAAAATTGAAATTGTATCAAGTATCTTCTTCAACCACAATGATATGAGACTAGATATCATTTCCAAGAGAAAGGTGTAAGAAACACAAATAAATGGAGATTATACACCATGTTTCTAAATAATGAACAGGTTACTGAAGAAATCAAAAGAGAAATAAAAAAATTTATAGAAACAAATAAAAATGAAAACACAACAACTCAAAACTTATGGAATGCAGCAAAAAATAGTTCTAAGAGGGAAGTTTATAGCAATACAATCCTATCTCAAGAAAAAAGAAAAACATCAAATAGACAACCTAACTTTACACCTAAAACAACTGGAAAAAGAAGAACCCCCCCCCAAAAAAAAAAAAAACATTAAAAGGAAAAAAATCATAAAGATCAGAGCAGAAGTAAATGAAAAAGAAATGAAAGAAACAATAGTAAAAGATTATTAAAACTAGAAGCTCGTTCTTTGAGAAGATAAACAAAATTGACAAACCTTTAGCCAGATTCATCAAGAGAAAAAGAGAGAAGAATCAAATCAACAAAATTAGCAATGATAAAGGAGAGGTTACAAGAGACTATGCAGAAATACAAAGGATTATAAGAGACTATTATGAACAATTATATGGCAATAAAATGGATAACCTGGAAGAAATGGACAGATTCTTAGAAAAGTCCCATTTTCCAAGGTTGAACCAGGAATAAATAGAAACTATGAACAACCCAATTACAAGCACTGAAATTGAAGCTGTAATCAAAAGCTCCCCAAAAACAAAAGCCCAGGACCAGATGGCTTCACAGGAGAATTCTATCAAACGTTTAGAGAAGAGCTAATGCCTATCCTTCTAAAACTCTTTCAAAAAATTGCATAGGAAGGAATATTTCCAAACTCATTCAATAAAGCCACCATCACCCTGATACCATAACCAGACAAAGACAACACAAAAAAAGAAAACTACAGGCCAGAATCACTGATGAACATAGATGCAAAAATCTTCAACAAAATTTTAGCAAACAGAATTCAGCAACACATCAAAAAGCTCATGTACAATGATCAAGTTGTGTTTATTCCAGGGATGCAAGGATTCTTCAATATATGCAAATCAATCAATGTGGTATACCATATTAACAAATTGAAAGATAAAAATCATATGATCATCTAAATAGATGCTGAATAAGCCTTTGACAAAATTCAGCACCCATTTATGATTACAACTCTTCAAAAAATGGGCATGAAAGGAACTTACCTCAACATAGTAAAGGCCATATGTGATAAGCCAACAGAAAACACTATTCTCAGTGGTGAAAAACTGAAAGCATTCCCCCTAAGATCAGGAAGAAGATAAGGGTGTCCACTTTCACTACTCTTATTCAACATAGTTCTGGAAGTCCTAGCTATAGCAATCAGAGAAGAAAGAGAAATAAAAGGAATCCAGATTGGAAAAGAAGAAGTACACTTTCACTGTTTGCAGATGACATGATACTGTACATAGAAAACCCTAAAGATAGTATCACAAAATTACTACAGCTAGTCAGTGATTTTAGCAAAGTTGCAGGATACTTGCATTTCTGTATACTAACAACGAAAAATCAGAAAGAGAAATTAAGGAATCAATCCTATTTACCATTGCAACAAAAGAATTAAATATATAGGAATAAACTTACTTAAGGAGACAAAAGAACTGTATAGAGAAAATTATAAGACACTAATGAAAGAAGTCAAAGATGACAAAAATAGATGGAGAGACATTCCATGTTCCTGGGTAGGAAGAATCAATATTGTGTAAATGACTATACTACCAAATACAATCTACAGATTCAATGTGATCCCTATCAAATTACTAGTGGCCTTTTTCACAGAACTAGAACAAAAAATTTCACAATTCATTCATGGAAACACAAAAGACCCTGCATAGACAAAGCAGTTTTGAGAAAGAAGAATGGAGCTGGAGAAATCAACCTTCTTGACTTTAGAAATTATACTACAAAGCTACAGTCATCAAGAGAGTATGGTACTGGCACAAAAACAGAAGTGTAAGCCAATGGAACAAGATAGAAAGCCCAGAAATAAACCCAGGCACTTATGGGTACCTTATTTTTGACAAAGAAGGCAAGAATATACATACAATGAGGCAAAGACAGCCTCTTCAATAAATGGTGCTGGAAAAACTGGACAGCTATGTGCAAAAAAGTGAAATTAGAACACTTCCTAACACCATACACAAAGATAAACTGAAAATAGATTAAAGACCTAAATGTAAGACCAGAAACTATAAAACTCTTAAAACAACTGGTAGAACACTCGATGACATAAATCAAAGCAAGATCCTCTATGACCCACGTCCTAGAGTAACAGAAATAAAAGCAAAAGTAAACGAGTGGGACCTGATTAAACTTAAAAGTTTTTGCATAGCAAAGGAAACTATAAGCAAGGTGAAAAGACAACCCTTAGAATGAGAGAAAATAATAGCAAATGAAACATCTGACAAAGGATTAATTTCCAAAATATACAAGCAGCTCATACAGCTCAATACCAGAAAAACAAATAACCCAGTCAAAAATTGGGGAAAAAACTACACAGACATTTCTCCAAAGAAGACACACAGATGGCTAACAAACATGTGAAAAGATGCTCAACATCACTGATTATTAGAGAAATGCAAATCAAGACCACAGTGTAATATCACCTTACATCAGTCAGAATGTGTAAGTCTGACTGGTAACCCTCATCAAAAACTCTACAAACAATAAAATGCTGGAGAGGGTGTGGAGAAAAAATGCTCTTACACTGTTGGTGGAAATGTAAATTGATACATCCACTGTGGAAGATGGTATGGAGATTCCTTTAAAAAACTAGGAATCAAACCACCATATGACCCAGAAATCCCAATCCTAGGCATATATCCTGAGGAAACCAAAATTGAAAGAGACACATGTATCCTGTTGCTCATTGCAGCACTATTTACAATAGCTAGAACATGGAAGCAACCTAAATGTCCATCGACAGATGAATGGATAAAAAAAGTCGTGGTACGTATGCACAATGGAATATTACTCAGCCATAAAAAGGAACACATTTAAGTCAGTTCTAATGAGGTGGATGAACCTAGAACCTATTATACGTAGTGAAGTGAGTCAGGAAGAGAAAAAGAAATACCATATTCTAGTACATGTATACGGAATCTAGAAAAATGTTACTGAAGAATTTATTTATAGGGCAACAATGGAGAAACAGAAGTAGAGAATAGACTTATGGACATGGGAAGAGGGGAGGAGAGGGTGAGAAGTATGCAAAGAGTAACATGGAAACTTGCATAAACATATGTAAAATAGATAGCCAATGGGAATTTGTTGTATGGCACAGGAAACTCAAACAGGGGCTCTGTATCTATTTAGATGGGTGGGAGTTTCAAAAGGGAAAGTAAATATGTATACCTATGGTTGATTCATGTTGAGGTTTTACAGAAAACAGCAAAATTCTATAAAGCTGTAATTCTGTAAATTGTTTTTCAATAAAAAATTAAATTAATTAAAAAAGAAATCATTTCTAATACCAGTAAGTAGGTTTCTTTACAGGACAGAAATGTTAGCCCCTGATAGTAGCTCATAAGATAATCATGCTATTTTTCTTTGTTGATTATTGAATTATTTAAAAAGATGTTATGGGCACTATTATTTACAAATATATTAGAAATTTTGGACCTTTCTCTGTAACTTTCTTTTTGTCTATTTCTCTGTCTCTGCATATATGAGAATTTATAGAGGTAATCGTGCTACAATCAATGAAAGAATGTATCCTTCCTTTTATGATTTGGCAATGTTAAAATTTGACTACAGGATTCATTTATACATTAAAAATATTGAACACTTTATCCTTGAATCATTAAAATCACTGGCATCTTTACTTTTTTGAGGAGAGATTAGCCCATTGATTGTTTTTAATTTTCCTACAGTTTTCTTTTTTATTTTAGGTTTGTGATCTCTTAGAGAAACTTTAGTCTTTTAGAAACAGTTGTAGGATTTGTTTTATTTTACTATTTGACTATAGTCATACTACTAATATCTTTTATGATTTATATTTTTGTTCAGATTACTGAAAGGTTGTTGCTGGACCATAAGAAGATGCCGGGATTCTTGGCCTCTGGAAGAGAGGAATTCAATCTGGGGCAAGAGACGAGCCTTGATTGCTCAGAGCTTTTGTGTAATAAAGTTTTATTAAAGTATGAAAGAAAAAGTGAAGTTGCTCAGTCGTGTCCAACTCTTTGTGACCCCATGGACTGTAGCCTACCAGGCTCCTACCTCCATGGGATTCTCCAGGCAAGAGTACTGGAGTGGGTTGCCATTTCCTTCTCCAGGGGATCTTCCTGACCCAGGGATCAAACCCAGGTCTCTCGCATTCCAGGCAGACACTTTAACCTCTGAGCCACCAAAGAAGCCCATTATTAAAGTATAAAGGAGATAAAGAAAGCTTCTGACATAGGCATAAAAGGAGGCAGAAAGAACACCTGCTTGCTAGTGTTAGCAGTCAGGGGCAGTGGCAGGGAGGAGTAACCCCATGTCCAAGGAGCGGTGGCTGTGTGGGGGCAGGAGGGCCTAGCGGAGCTATCCCACGCTGAAGGTCAGGAAGGGCTGTAGTGAGGAGATACCCCTCATCCAAGGTAAGGAGCAGTGGCTGCTCTTTGCTGGAGCATCTGTGAAGAGATATCCCACACCTAAGGTAAGAGAAACCCAAGTAAGATGATAGATGTTTCAAGAGGGCATCAGAGGGCAGACACACTGAAACCATACTCACAGAAAACTAGTCAATCACACTAGGACCACAGCCTTGCCTAACTCAATGAAACTAAGCCATGCCCGCAGGGCAACCCAAGACAGATGAGTCATGGTGGAGAGGTCTGACAGACATGCTCCACTGGAGAAAGGAATGGCAAACTGCTTCACTATTCTTGCCTTGAGAACCCCATGAACAGTATGAAAAGGCAAAATGATAGGACACTGAAAAGGTACTCCCCAGGTCAGTAGGTGCCCAGTATGCTACTGAGATCAGTGGAGAAATAACTCCAGAAAGAATGAAGGGATGGAGCCAAAGCAAAGACAATACCCAGTTGTGGATGTGACTGGTGATAGAAGCAAGGTCCCATGCTGTAAAGAGCAATATTGCATAGGAACCTGGAATGTCAGGTCCATGATTCAAGGCAAATTGGAAGTGGTCAAACAAGAGATGGCAAGAGTGAACATCAACATTCTAGGAATCAGTGAACTAAGGTGGACTAGAATGGGTGAATTTAATCAGATGACCATTATATCTATTACTGCAGGCAGAAATCCCTCAGAAGAAATGGAGTAGCCATCATGGTCAACAAAAGAGTCCGAAATGCAGTACTTGGATGCAATCTCAAAAATGACAGAATGATCTCTGTTCGCTTCCAAGGCGAATCATTCAATATCACAGTAATCCAAGTCTATGCCCCAACCAGTAATGCTGAAGAAGCTGAAGCTGAATGGTTCTATAAAGACCTACAAGACCTCTTAGAACTGACACCCAAAAAAGATGTCGTTTTCATTATAGGGGACTGGAATGCAAAAGAAGGAAGTCAAGAAACACCTGGAATAACAGCTAAATTTGGCCTTGGAATGTGAAATGAAGCAGGGCAAAGACTAATAGAGTTTTGCCAAGAAAATGCACTGGTCATAACAAACACCCTCTTCCAACAACACAAGAGAAGACTCTACACATGAACATCACCAGATGGTCAACACTGAAATCAGGTTGATTATATTCTATGCAGCCAAACATGGAGAAGCTTTATACAGTCAACAAAAACAAGACCAAGAGCTGACTGTGGCTCATATCATGAACTCCTTATTACCAAATTCAGACTCAAATTGAAGAAAGTGGTGGAAACCGCTAGACCATTCAGGTATGACCTCAATCAAATCCCTTATGATTATACAGTGGAAGTGAGAAATAGATTTAAAGGCCTAGATCTGATAGATAGAGTACCTCATGAACTATGGAATTAGGTTCGTGACATTGTACAAGAGACAGGGATCAAGACCATCCCCACGGAAAACAAATGCAAAAAAGCAAAATGGCTCTCTGAGGAGGCCTTACAAATAGCTGTGAAAAGAAGAGACGTGAAAAGCCAAGGAGGAAAGGAAAGATATAAGCATCTGAATGCAGAGTTCCAAAGAACAGCAAGAATAGATAAGAAAGCCTTCTTCAGTGAATAATGCAAAGAAATAGAGGAAAAGAACAGAATGGGAAAGACTAGAGATTTCTTCAAGAAAATCAGAGATACCAAGAGAACATTTCATGCAAAGATGGGCTTGAACAGAAGCCTAACAGAAGCAGACCTAACAGAAGCAGAAGATATTAAGAAGAGGTAGCAAGAATACGCAGATGAACTGTACAAAAAAGAGCTTCACGACCCAGATAATCCAATGATGTGATCACTCATCTAGAGCTAGACATCCTGGAATGTGAAGTCAAGTGGGCCTTAGAAAGCATCAATAGTAACAAAGCTAGTGGAGGTGATGGAATTCCAGTTGAGCTACTTCAAATCCTGAAAGATGATGCTGTGAAAGTGCTGCACTCAATATGCCAGCAAATTTGGAACACTCAGCTGTGGCCACAGGACTGGAAAAGATCAGTTTTCATTCCAATCCCAAAGAAAGGCAATGCCAAGGAATGCTCAAACTACCACATAATTGCATTCATCTCACATGCTAGTAAAGTAATGCTCAAAATTCTCCACGCTAGGCTTCAGCAATACGTGAACCGTGAACTTCCTAATGTTCAAGCTGGTTTTAGAAAAGGCAGAGGAATCAGAGATCAAATTTCCAACATCCGCTGGATCATGGAAAAAGCAAGAGAGTTCCAGAAAAACATCCATTTCTGCTTTATTGACTATGCAAAATCCTTTGACTGTGTGGATCACAATAAGCTGTGAAAAATTCTGAGAGAGATGGGAATACCAGACCACCTGACCTGCCTCTTGAGAAATCTGTATGCAGGTCAGACTGCAACAGTTAGAACTGGACATGGAACAACAGACTGGTTTCAAAAAGAAAAGGAGTATGTCAAGGCTGTATATTGTCACCCTACTTATTTAACTTCTATGCAGAGTACATCATGAGAACCATGGGCTGGAAGAAACACAAGCTGGAATCAAGATTGCCAGGAGAAATCAATACCTCAGATATGTAGATGACACCACCCTTATGGCAGAAAGTGAAGAGGAGCTAAAAAGCCTCTTGATGAAAGTGAAAGTGGAGAGTTTAAACTTGGCTTAAAGCTCAACATTCAGAAAACGAAGATCATGGCATCTGGTCCCATCACTTCATGGGATAGATGGGGAAACAGTGTCAGACTTTATTTTGGGGGGCTCCAAAATCACTGCAGATAGTGACTGCAACCATAAAATTAAAAGACGCTTATTCCTTGGAAGAAAAGTTATGACCAACCTAGATAGCATATTCAAAAGCAGACACATTACTTTGCCGACTAAGGTCTGTCTAGTTAAGGCTATGGTTTTTCCTGTGGTCATGTATGGATGTGAGAGTTGGACTGTTGAAGAAGGCTGAGCACCAAAGAATTGATGGTTTTGATTTGTGGTGTTGGAGAAGACTCTTGAGAGTCCCTTGGACTGCAAGGAGATCCAACCAGTCCATTCTGAAGGAGATCAACCCTGGGATTTCTTTGGAAGGAATGATGCTAAAGCTGAAGCTCCAGTACTTTGGCCACCTCATGCAAAGAGTTGACTCAATGGAAAAGACTCTCATGCTAGGAGGGATTAGGGGCAGGAGGAGAAGGGGACGACAGAGGATGAGATGGCTTGATGGCATCACTGGCTCGATGGCCGTGAGTCTGAGTGAACTCCGGGAGTTGGTGATGGACAGGGAGGCCTGGCGTGCTGTGATTCATGGGGTCACACAGAGTCGGACACGACTGAGCGACTGAACTGAAGTGAGTGTTAGCAGTGGAGTTATATCCTCTCCAATGAATCAAAATAATGTCTGGAGGTGTAAAGATCTCACAAGACCTATTTCTTTAAT
Source organism: Redunca redunca (assembly GCA_006410935.1). NCBI lineage: Eukaryota > Metazoa > Chordata > Mammalia > Artiodactyla > Bovidae > Redunca > Redunca redunca. The sequence continues at coordinate 38,621 of SJYQ01000401.1, read as the reverse complement.
TTACATTTGTTATATAATCCTAAGGAATGTAGAGGGGGAAAAAAGTTTGTCCTTTCTTCTTCCTTGTGAATTCCAGACCCATCTCTCCTTGGGGACCCCTAGACTTCTTATCAACCTGTCTAGGAAATAACTCTCTCATTTCTTTGTTCCTTAAAATATAGCTTCTCTAATTTCAGTTTCATTCTTACCCTCCTCTTTATGGACTTAAAATCTTTTTAAAAAATTTGAGTAAAACTTTGGTTTTATACAATAAAGTATTTTTCCCCAAAGAATAATGAATTAATTGCTTTTTATAAATGATAATTGCTTAAGATAAAAACTAATTATAAGTAAAACAATAATGATAATATTAAATAATTGAAATAAAAACAATATGAATAAATTCATTTTATCTGCTCAAGAGACTGTATTCATGAATATTGCCAACAATGATTATTCTTGAGTATGATGTGTGTGTGTGCATATATTTATAAAGTATCATTTTCAATGATTGAATGGCAAAGAAAAATAAAGTGAAACTAAGTGACTATTAAAATACAAAGAAAGATGTAGATATACGTGAAGTGAAGTGAAGTGAGCTCGCTCAGTCATGTCTGACTCTTTGCGACTCCATGGCCTGTAGCCCACCAGGCTCTTCCATCCATGGGATTCTCCAGGTAAGGATACTGGTGTAGGTTGCCACTTCCTTCTCCAGGGGAACTTCCAGACCCAGGGATCGAACCCCGGTCTCCTGAACTGCAAGCAGGCGCTTTACCCTCTGAGCCACCAGTAGATATAAGTAGATTTTAAAAATACAATAAGATTTTTAAAACACTATTACAGAAATATTTGAATACTGGAGTCATTGTATATTATTTTCAATTTTATATACAAATGTGACTTCTTTAATATGAGATACAAGTCATTGTATGCATATTTTAGCCTTATGAACTTTATTCTTAAAATTAAAAATAAAATTGCCAGCAAATTCTAGCATTGCTTGTGTGTGTATAAATGGTAGTGAGGAGGGTCTACTGGATAGGATTTGCTTTTTCCCATTAATTATCTCATAATTGGTAGATTTTCATTTTGTAAAGTTATAGAGATTTTCAGATCATTAATTTTTTTTAAATTTTACTATGATAACTACTTTCTTCCATCTACACTGTGATTTCTTCCTAGAAATTATATAGTTATTGAATCTTCTGGTTGTACTCTTTGCTTTTTGTCATCTTCTTTATCCCACTAATATCGTTTTTATTTGTATAGGTGAATTTATCATCTGTGCATTTAATAAATTCATTCAGTTTCCAGCTGTATCAAATCTGCAGAGTCACTATTCTATTTGATAGTCCTGCTTTATGTATTAAACTGATTTTTCCCTGTACTCTTTAGTTGAGCATTACTGTCACAAGTGCACTCGTTAGTCTCCTATGGAGGCAATAGCAGACACTTCACAGCTTGCTGTCCCTTCCCAACTTAGATGGAGTTCACTACTATCACCTCTTGCTTTCTACATTAGCATCACCATGCCTCCCCAAACTGTCTTCACATTTACTATTTGCCCTGAAATAGCTGTCGTGTTTTCCGCTTTACTTCAAGCTCAGACCTCAGCTTGTTTTAGTCAGGAATCTCCAGAGAAACAGAACCAACAGGATGAGTTTACATAGAAAGGCTATTTTAAGGAATTGGCTTGTGCAATTTACCGAGGCAAAGTCTGAGATTTGTAGGATAGGCTGTCAGGCTGAACTTCAGGGAAGAGACATTCAGTTCATTCTGAGGGCTCTCCATTGGCAGGACTGCCTCTTGTTTGGAAAAGGTCAGTCTTTTGTTCTGTGATGGCTTTGAATGATTGGGTGAGATCTACCCACATTCTGGAGGGTTATCTGCTTTTTTCAAAGTCTCACACAAATACCACCTTACAAAAACACTCAGAATAACATTTGATTAAAAAATCTAAGTTCCATGGCTCAGCCTAATTGATACATAAAATTAACTATCACAGAGCATCAGGGCATTTTATACTTTCTGTGAAAAAAACTGTGTATACTTTCTAATTCTTAAGAATGTCTTTCTTGGTAAACTTAAGTTGTATATCCTCATCTTTACTTGTTTAAACCATATTGCTTACAAATTATTCATATTTAATTAAACTGTTCAGTTCTGAATGCTTTAAACCTATATCCACTTAATTAGCAGTAATCTTTTTTTGGATGCTGCTGTCTAGTTTTTCCCTCTGAAAATCTCTGGTTCTTAAAACCATGGAGTGGAAACGTCTCACAAATGCTCACGGTAATTGCAATTCTCCCAGGTGGCATTAGTGGTAAAGAACCTGCCTGCCAATGCAGGAGAGATGAGAGATGCAGGTTCAGTCCCTGGGTCAGGAAGATCCTCTGGAGAAAGGCATGGCAATCCACTCCAGTATTCTTGCCTATAGAATCCCATGGACAGAAAAGCCTGGTGGGGTACAGTCCATACAGCTGGACACAAATGAGGTGACTTAGCACAGCATGCACAATTGCAATTCAGATCTGAGAGCCGCTCTTATCACAAACCCTTCTAAGATCATAGTAGTTCTGTTAATCACAGGTTGCCAATGCACTTGCTGTACTAGCCTCTTCCATCCTTTACTTACAGACTCCTCTGCCCATGGAATTCTCCAGGCAAGAGTATTGGAGTGTGTAAGCATTCCCTTCTCCAGGGGATCTTCCCAACCCAGAGATAGAATCCAGGTCTCCCACATGCAGACAGCTTCTTCATCACCTGAGCCACAAGGGAAGCCCTTTCTTAACCTCCACTCAGAAGTAAACTTTTTCTTCTACCTCAAATAAAAAAAAAGTCTTATGTGACCAGACTTTCCACAAAGAATTTCCATATACAATTACTGGGGCCATGGTGACAGACTTCTTAAGGTTACTAAGCCACAAACCATAGAGTTATGCTGCTGCGTGGGGGAAGAGCCATAAGGCACACCTTTCCACTGGACCTAAACATTAACCTCTCAGGTACAAGTCCTTATTGCTCTCCTTGAACCTTTCTAACATCTTCCATTGTCTGTTAAATCTTTAGGACTCTCAGAAAATACCTGTACATGTCTGATTCAGGGCTTCTGTATTCTCCTTCAAACCAAGGGAAGCAGCTGAGTCATGATTTCTTCAAGCATATAATGGGGAAATCAATTAAATTAAAATGATAATTAGAATTATTAAAATCAGTTAAATTAAAATCATAAACTATTAAAAGAACAGTTAGGTAAGATAAATAAAAGGCATCCAAACTGAAAA
>SJYQ01000401.1:11028-31525 GCA_006410935.1 Redunca redunca | reverse complement strand
ATGTAACATATGTATATATACACTTATATATGTATTTTTATGGATTCAGTGAAGTCTAAATGAATACCCCAAAATAGCTCTTATTTTTAACTTTGATATTTGAAAGAAAAATGATGAAATTTTGAGGAAAATTATGTCTTGGCAGACTTATGCTCCAATGGAAATGCTAAAGAAAATGTACTTAAGCAGAATCTATTTGAGAGATTATATGACATTGAGATACCATGTTTTTGTTACTATATTTCATACATGGCTTTATGAATGACTAAAACAGAAATGAATGTTAATGATAATCTATATTAAAATAAATATTCAATTTCCAAACAAATGGCAACACTACTTTTAATTGAACTAACTGTTCTGATGCTTCAAATGATTTTTTTCTTCACTAAATAAGTAGAAATATCTAAAATTCTGACACTCTTATTAAATGGCAAAAGCATACATTACTGTAGATATGCCACAGTTTTTTTTAGATTGCATTTTGTATCTTTGTAGTCCTGGAATAAGAATGGTAGAAATGAGTTGTAACTTTAGGACTTCCATATTTGTAAAAGCATGAAATTATCATAAGGATATGTTGATCTATCAAATATCATTAATTAAACAGTTTTTGGAGAAGGAAGTGGCAACCTACTCCAGTATTCTTGCCTGGGCAATCCCATGGACATAGGAGCCTGGTGGGCTTTAGTCTATGGGGTCACAAAAATTGGACACAACTTATTGACTAGAAAACAACAACAAAGGCACAATTACACTGACTCATCACTGCCATAGAAATGGTCATTATTCATTTAGTTCATTTCACCCATTTTGCTTTCTTATTTTTGCATCACTGCTATATGAAAGATTATCATGTTATTTTTTACACTATTTAAAGGGAGCTAGTACAGGGGAAGGAGAGATGAAGAGGTAGGGCGTAGATGGTTTTTGTTGTTGTTATTCAGTCACTAAGTCATGTCTGACTCTTTGCAACCCCATGAACTGCAGCACACCAGTCTTTCCTGTCCTTCATTATCTCCTGGAGTTTACTCAAACACATGTCCATTGATTTGGTAATCCCTTCCAACCATCTTATCCTCTTTTTCCCCCTTCTCCTCCTTCCCTCAATCTTTCCCAGTATCAGGGTCTTTTCCAATGAGTTTGCTCTTTGAATCAGGTGGCCAAAGTATTGAAGTTCCAGCTTCAACATCAGTCCTTCCAATGAACACCCAGGACTGATCTCCTTTAGGATAGACTGCTTTGATATACTTGCTGTCCAAGGGACTCTCAAGAGTTTTCTCCAGCACAGCAATTTGAAAGCATAAATTCTTTAGTGTTCTACCTCCTTTATAATCCAGCCCTCACATCTGTACATGACTACTGAAAAAATCATAGCTTTGACTACATGGACCTTTATGAGCCAAATGATGTCTTTGATTTTTAACATGCTGTCTAAGTTTGTCATAGTTTCTCTTCCAAGGAGCAATTTTAAGTCAGTGAAAGTATTCTGTAAATTACTATAATGATGCATAATGATGTCATTGTACATTGGTCAAAGCTATGAATGTACAAGATCAAGAGTGTGCCTTATGGAACATGTTCTGTGAGTACTAATGATATGTCAGTGTAGTTGCATGACTTGTTCCAGTCTGGTGGGGAATATGGATAGTGGAAGAGGGTATGCATGTACAGGGTACATGGAAATCTCAGTACATTCAGCTCAGTTTTCTCATGAACCTAAAGCTCCTCTATAAAATAAAGTCCTTTAAAAAAAGAGCTGGTGTGTGCAAGTAAGAGTGAACCATAATTATGACTTCATACTTGTGTTGACAGACATCCATCAATTGATAATGTATTTTGTCTACAGAAATAAGCCTTTGGAAACTTATTGAATCATGCATTCATTTACAAATACCCAAAATAAAGCAGGCTACAAGTCACTGAATTCTACTGTTTGGAAGCTCGATGTCAAAGACACACCAAGTAACAGAGGAACATTAAAGTACATTTTTTCTTCAACTGGTTTAATCTGATAGCAGATTAAAAATGCTTATCTACCCATATAAATCTTTCTATGCAATCATCAATATACTGTTAAGATATCATTAAATACATAATGTTATCTCACTTGCCAGCAAAAACAGCTTGGCACTACTAATGTTAATATAAACTTCATGAAACAGTGTCAATAAAACAACATTCAGTGGACGTTATTCCAACCTTTTTAAGATGATTGTGGTATCTTCATATTTACACTTTGCTAATGCAGATTGCTAGGAATTGCTGATAAGCATACATACATTAGGAAACATTAGGAAACATTTTTGATAAACTTTTAAAGCATTTCATTCTTTCATCGGCTTCTACTGTAACAAGTTATAATGATTCAAAGTTTCATCTTTTCCATCCAACCATAATCCTTTCTATCTTTGTCCATGTTTTATTCCCCATCTTTACCAAAAAACCTATCAAAATATGTTCTTAAAGAGATTTTTATAGAATTATTGTTAATAATGTGCTGATTTTTCTCATTTTCTAATGCCAATTTATGTAGGCAAATATATATATATATATATATACTATTGAGTTTTTCTCTACTTGCCCCATTGATCTCTCATTCTAGAACACAGTCTGCCTGAGGTCTGCATCAGTTCCTGAGGTATCAGCCTCTGCTTCCTCACCTCCATTCTTTCCTTCTCTGTCTCATAGGAACTGACTATAGTTTAATACATTGACTTTCTCTTTCCACTGTCTCGTCTCACAAATTCTACACTCATTCACACTGAACTACTTTTTATGGATATGAACTGTGTTTCCACAATCCAGTACCTTCATCTGAGTTATAGTATGTTAGCAATTTGAAATATCATATCTAGAAGACCAAGTGGACTGAGATTCTAGAGAGGACACAAGCAACTCTTCAATTTCAATGGAAAGTGATAAATCGTGCAAACATAATCCAACATTTATTGATACTTAATATGTACCAGAATTCTGTGTTAAGTGAATTGTATGCACCATTTAAAAAATTATCATGATGGAATGTTTATTACTAACCCCCACCTTATAGATGGAAAAATGAGCCTTAGACAGTTTTAAGACTTACTGAAGGCCATACATTTCAAGTCTAGGCTGTTTCACTCCAGAGCCTACAGTCTAAGTATATAGACACAGGGTACTATGACAACAGAGCAGAAGTATTGAGAGCAAAATGGCGATGGAGAGGAGATTCCAGAATTTTGAAAAGAGGAAACACTGTGGATGCAAAGAAATGACATGGAAGAAAAATGAGGAGGGACTTTAGAATGTGCTTTAGAATCAAAGGGAAAAGAGAATCTGAGGTGAACACATGGTGGTCAGTAGTATAAAATGGTGATATAAAATTAAGTAAGAGTAGGTAATTGGAAAACTCTGGAACAGTAGCTCTCAAGAGCAAGATGTTTCAGAATTTCCTGAAACAAAATGACAATGATACTAAATTAGAGGAGAAGCACCAAGCACCCCAGAAAGATGACACACTTGCCACAAAAGTATTTTTCATGGGCATTCTCCCCAGACTCCCAACCTTGTATAATCCCTAAGGCAGTGGTTTTCATCACGGGCTGTTTTGTTTCCTGGAGGGCCTTTGGCAATGTCTGAAGACATTTTCAGTTGTAATAACTAGGCATGAAAGTGGGGTCCTGGGTGCTATTCTTATATAGACAGTAGGGGTCAGGGAGTTTCTGGAACATTCGAAATTTCCAGAACTACTCTTCACAGCAAAAAATTACCTAGCCCCAAATGTCAATACTGCAAGAGTTGACCCTACTCCAAAGTAAGAAATTCAGGGCTCAGAGAATTGAGAGTCTTTCACAAGGAAGTTAATCACAGGGCCACAAATGCACGGAGCATTTTTCCCCATTGTGGAGTAGCAGAAATCAACATGAAACACCAGACTAGAGGCAAGCCCCAGGTGGAGATCTTTATCAAGAGAGTTCCCACAGATGCAGAGATGGTTGTGACAATAGAGATATTGGACAGGACCCAGTTACAGACTTTGGTCCTATTCCCAGACTGATGTGTCTTTGACTGTCAGTCTAGTACTTTGGCATGCCCTGGAGGCAAAGTGCCTATAATCAGATTCAGCATCGAGATATAATCATGCTGACAGAGATTCTGATTTGGACTGAGAAATCAGACTCAAGTTTCCAAATATGATCAAGCTAGGTCCTTTTAAAATGATGGTGGACAATTATTTAAGGAAAATCAACTGTTTGAAAGCACTGAATTCAAGAAAATTAATCATTGAGAATTAGTCACTTTTTGATATTAACTACAATAGTTGATATAGAGAATCAAGTTAAAATTCTAAACTAAAAATGATTAATATTAAGGGAAGGAATGAAAAGTATTATGCTCACTATAATAAAACACAGTGCTATATAAATCTGGTAGTTTAACCACAAGAGGCAATTTTTTTTTAATTTATCACTACTAATAACTGGATTGAGTAACAGAACAGACACAGGGTGAAGATTAAAGTTATTCACTGGAAAAGTGAAATTAAAGTTTTCTCCAAAACACAGAACAAAAGAGAAGAAAGAGGAAATGTATGAGTAAAATATCAAGTGACACTATTACATATCCAGGGAAATCAGTATCTTTCCATAGGCATTCATAAAGGAGAGAAGAGAAATAACAAAGACTATTTATTATCAAGTATTTTAAAATAGTGCTTCCCTGGTGGCTCACTAGTAAAGAAACCATCTGCCAATCTAGGAGATGTGGGTTTGATTCCCGGGTTGAGAAAATCCCCATGAAGGAAATAGCAACCCAAACCAGTATTCTTTCATGGAAATTCCTAAGGACAGTGGAGCCTGGCAGACTTCAGTCCATGGGGTCACAAAAGAGTAGGACACAACTTAGTGACTAAACAACATAACAACATAGTTAAATAGTCTAGTGATATAAATCACTGTCCATTTTATTTAAATTTCTTTGGTTCTATATGTGGCATTTTGCCATAATTATTATTATTAGGCATAATATCCTCACTAATCTATAGACATGATCTGTGCAGAGATTGTCAGTTATTCCAAAATATGCATTCATTCTCTCCCTCCTATTCAGCAATAAAACCCTGAGGTTTAGCTGCTCACATATTTATAAAAGATAAAGACTGTTTTCTAGAATCACTTGCCATAGCACTGTGTCCTGAACAATGGAAACCAACAGACTGTGGCAGATCTTTACTTAAAAAGCATTAGTGTTTTCACAACCTGTTTTTCCATCTTCCCACTATCTGGAAAATAAATATGATGGTGAACCAATTTGGAGCATGACAAGAATTCAAACTGAATATAGTTATCCTTTATCCAATCTATCAATTATCTATTTATCTATTTATATACATATATCTGTCTAAAGATCTATGTAGATATACAGATCACCTATGGTGACATATGCAAAGCATTTGTAACCAACCAAATTCAATACAATCGCTACAGATAAAAAGGAAAAGACCTATTTCCAGTACCTACATTTGCAAAGATGTTTTCAGTTAGAGAAAAGAATATATCATTTGATACAAAGTTTACAACTCAGAATATGAGATTCAATGATTAAATAATTTATTCATAGTTTTATCCAAATTAACGTATTAAATTTAGTGTTGGGGAAAAATGTTTTTGCTCATAACAAACACAAAGTCAAGACTTAATATGTATTTCTAAGTTTTAATCCTGGATCTCCAGCTTTATGATGCTATGTTAATTCCAAGATAATCAGGTTAAACTCCTCATTTCACCTGGAGACAAAAAAATCACATGGCAAGACTCTAGATGTTACCCACAAAGCTACTCAACTCAGCACTCTCACGACCCCAAAGTGACCTCAAATGCTCTATTTCCCCTTCTCATAATATCTGTATCATACCTATTTTTTGGATAAATCTATAGACATTATCATCTAGACACATAATGCTGCTTAGCACTTTGCAGCTTTAAATTACACACATTTCTGAAAGGGAATGCAAGTTATATGGGTCACAACGATTTATTTCAAGACTCTGTAATAAAGTAAATTCAGCTATGCTTGCTCCTTGTGGACAATAGCAATGTCTCTGAAAAAATAAATTCCACAATGGTTTTCAATGCTTTAGAAAGTACACCAGATTTTAAAGTTGTCTTCCAAATTTCATCATGGAAATTCAAGCCAAACCATAATGACGGCAATTTTTCATCTCAGTAAACTGTTCTTCTAAATCTGATCTAAAATGGGTCTAATTCATATCTTTTACTTTATGATTAACAATATTAGAATCAGCTTTCAACATTTATATTTTCAACATAGTGTGCTTACAAGTACATTTGATTTTAACTTAGTGTTTTCTCTAACACATTAAGTATTCAGTTTGAAACAAATATGTGCTTAACTTTTATACTATAAAGAGGTGTATAATTGATTATAAGTAATGTAAACAAATGATTATGTATCTGCTGATCTAGAATTATCTACAAATATTCTGTAGATAGTGGGAAGCCCTGGTGTAAACAAAGAATTATGTATCAGCTGATTTAAAATTATTTATAAGTATTCTAAATGGCACCCCACTCCAGTACTCTTGCCTGGAAAATCCCATGGATGGAGGAGCCTGGTAGGCTGCAGTCCATGGGGTCACTTCGGACACGACTGAGCGACTTCACTTTCATGCGTTGGAGAAGGAAACGGCAACCCACTGACTGTTCTTGCCTGAAGAATCCCAGGGATGGGGGAGCCTGGTGGGCTGCTGTCTATGGGGTCGCACAGAGTTGGACACGACTGAAACAACTTAGTAGCAGCAGCAGCAGCATTCTATGAATACTAATAAGTATTTATAAATATATCTGTAACTATAAGTACCTATTTAATTACATACATATATAATATAGACTGATTATTGTGGGCTACTTGGAATTATAATATTTTCAATAAACACAGTAATAAACATATACTTCAATGTATATACCAACTTATATAAATGGATTTATTTTATTATAATTGGTCCTGTGCCAGGGAAGGCAAAAGAGATTGTAAAATTATTTGTGAAGCAAAATGATTAAGATCATGAATGATAATGTATAACATTTTAAAGGGTTCAAATTTTATATGGAAATGACCAGGTATGTTCCTAAAGATTTTAAATAGAGTGGTAGTTTAGGATTCAGAAAAATCATTCTCTCTGTTGTTCAGAAGAATGAATGAATGACAGGAAGACAAAATAGATACTTGTTCAATAATAATCTACCCCCAAATTGTTGTTGATCTGCACTAAGTAACTGGGAATGTATATGTAGATAGCTCTCATTCATATTCAGTAGTCAGAATAATTAGAGAAATGTTGAGAGTCAAATCAGTACTCAGTCATGAAAATTATTATTAACTTCAAGATACTGCTATTGGGCTAATACTTTTTAAAAGGGAAAAAAAAAAACCTTCCTTGAGGCTTTCTGCTTAAATACAACAAAGTGCTTTGGAATTTTACATTGGTATTTCTTATAATTCAACCTAGAAATATAAAATTTAACATGGTACTATAAAAATAAAAGATTCATGTATATTTTCCTCTTATATCTTTTGTGTGAAAAGTTTAAACCCAAGTTGCAATGATTTTCTCCACTAATTTTTTACCAAAATATGACAACAGTATAGACCAGCACATTGCCTGGACAATTGTGTTGCCCATTTGATCTCCCTGCCTTCTGCCTTTTGCCTATATTATGTTTCCAACAAAGCACCCAAAAAGATACTTTAAAAATGAAATCAGATCATATCACCATTTGATCAAAATCTTCCAATGACTTCCTATTTCGTTTAGAATTAAAGCTAAATTCTTTACCATGGCATACAAGTCCCTGACTAATCCTTTTTACCCTTTTTATCCCTGGTCACACTCTGTTGTAACCACAAGGGTTCTCCAAACTCTTTTCGGGTCCATTAGACATGCTTCAGCTTTAGAGGTTTGGACTTCTTGTTCTCTAATTAGAAGCCTNCCCAAGTTGCAATGATTTTCTCCACTAATTTTTTACCAAAATATGACAACAGTATAGACCAGCACATTGCCTGGACAATTGTGTTGCCCATTTGATCTCCCTGCCTTCTGCCTTTTGCCTATATTATGTTTCCAACAAAGCACCCAAAAAGATACTTTAAAAATGAAATCAGATCATATCACCATTTGATCAAAATCTTCCAATGACTTCCTATTTCGTTTAGAATTAAAGCTAAATTCTTTACCATGGCATACAAGTCCCTGACTAATCCTTTTTACCCTTTTTATCCCTGGTCACACTCTGTTGTAACCACAAGGGTTCTCCAAACTCTTTTCGGGTCCATTAGACATGCTTCAGCTTTAGAGTCTTGGACTTCTTGTTCTCTAATTAGAAGCCTCTCCCTGACAAATCTGGACTATTCATTTGCTCATCACCTTTAAAAAGTCTTATCCCAATTATTCCTCTCTTAGAGAGGACTTGTCTGACACCAAATTCAGCAGAATAATCCTCATCTCATCATGATACCATTTTCTCTTTTCTTCCTACTTTATTACCTTTGTTCTCCATATACTTATCTAACTTCACATTATACACATGCAGTTTTTTACTTATTGTCTGCTTCTTCTTGAAGCACTGAGAAAAATGCTATATTTTTGGCCAAAGTTTTATATTCATGTACTAGAACAGTACCTGGTTCACAGCAGTCATTTATTATACATGGGAAGTGTACTGAGAGACAGAGAGACTTGCCTATAGCAAGTTGAGGGTTTACCCAACTGACGTATTCTTGTTTTTCTTTTTCTGGGAAGTGGCTAACAAAGTCACCTACAGATGGTGAAGGTTGTGAGAGGTTATGGGGGAAAGGAATCTGTTTTCACTTTAAGTCTTACATCAGAAGTGATCGTCCATGTCAAAATGCAAGTAAAACTCCTAGTTGATCCAGAAGTAAAAAGACCAACGGAGAAGAAACACAAGTAAAATAACTTTTTCTTTTGTGGAGAGATTACTGGGAAACCAACGAAACAGAACACAACTGTTCCCGGATTTTCCAAAAGTCCCAGCAGCCTGCTGTTTTTAGTGCACACCAGAGAAATAATTGTTATGAAAAAATGCATATGTAAAAACACAAATGGTCATTAGACATCTGAATAAATGTTGCACACTCAAAAATGAAAAGTTAAAGCAAACAGATAACATTGTAAAGAGGGAATGATGTGTATCAAGAACAATGTAAGACCACAGAATATTAGCAGATATTAGGGCATCCCTAGAATGAATAAATAAGTAAGATTGGACAGAAGCATAAATTCTGCTCTCAGAGGTCTAAATCACACGTCATAGTCTACAAATATTGGTTTTCTTTAGCCCACAAAAATTATCTTTGAGAATTATGGTAGGCAGAATTCTAAAATAGCATCCCTCCTCCCAAATTTTTCCACTTAATCCCTAAGACTGAAATATGATAGATATCACAGCCATGATTATATGTTACCTTAAATGGCAAATATTTTTCTCATGTGAGGAGTTTTTCAGATGTAATTAAGGTTACCAATCAGTTAACTTCTAGTTAATCAATAGGGAGATTATTTGGTTGGATACTACCTAGTTATATGAACTCTCTAAAAGGAATGTTAATATTCCAGTTTTCTCTGGCTGGCAACAGAAGTCAGGAAGATTCCATTTTGCAAAGAATTTGACCTACTATTACTCACTTAGAGACAGAAGTGGTCTTATTGTGAGGAATGCATTTTCATGCTGAATACAATCCAGATCTGACAGTCAGCAAAGAAATGGAAACTGGGTACTATAACCATAAAACCATAAGGAAAGGAATTCTATTAAAAACTTATATATTTGAAGCAGATTCTTCCTCAGACCGTCTAGATAAGACCCCAGTCTGATCAGCATCTTGATTTCAGCCTTATGAGGTTATAAGCAGAGAACTTTTGATGAGCCAACTTATTTCTGACCTATAGAACTGAGAACTAATGAATAAGTACTGTTTAAAGCACTAGGTTGTGTGGTAATTTCTTATATGTCAATAGAAAACTAATGCATTTAGTTATTTAACTTTAAAATACGAATGTTGATACTTGTAGAACAAGAAAAATCTGGAAAATCTGGACACTTTTCTGCATGGCACAATAGGAAGCCCCTTGTCAATGAAACATGATCATGGCAATTTTCACAGTTCCAACATGGACATTTTATTCATTTAGGTTAAATAGGTAAATACTTGGGTTTTAATGTATTCTCTAAACTGTACCAACCAGGGGTTCATATCTTTTCTTTCATATATTGTTGTTATTCAGTTGCTCAATTGTGTCTGAATCTTTGTGACCCCATGAACTGCAGCACACTAGACTTCCCTGTCCTTCGCTATCTCCCAGAGCTTGCTCAAACACATGTCCATTGAATTGGTGATGCCATCCAACCATCACATCCTCTATCACTCTTTCTGCTCCTGCCCTCAATCTATCCCAGCATTAGGGTCTTTTCCAATGAGTTGGCTCTTCAAGTCAGATGGCCAAAGTATTGGAGCTTCAGCTTCAGCATCAATCCTTCCAATGAATATTCAGCATTGATTTCCTTTAGGATGGACTGTTTTGATCTCCTTATTATCCAAGGGACTCTCAAGAGTCTTCTCCAGCACCACAGTTTGAAACCATCAATGTTTTGGCACTCAGCCTTATATATGATCCAACTCTCATATCCGTACATTACTACTAGAAAAACCAGAGCTTTGACTATGTGGACTTTTGTAAGCAAAGTGATATGTCTGTTTTTAGAGAGATGTCTAAGTTTGTCATCAAATCCTGCTGACCTTCAAAGTCAGATTCTCTGGGGATTCTCAGTCCCTTTGCCAGGTCCTCAGGTTGCGATGTCTTTTGTGGGTCTAGAACTTTTGCAACAGTGCAAGAACTTCTTTAGTATAATTGTTCTCCAGTTTGTGTATCACCCACCTGGTAGCTCTGTAGCAGGCCTAATGGTGACCTCCTCCACAAGGACTTATGTGACACATCATGCCTCCCAGGCCTGCTGCTGTCAGAGCTCCTGTCCTCATGGTAGGCCACTGCAGATACATGCCTCTGCAGGAGACAGACCCTCAAACAGTCACAGGCTGGTCTGCTTCAGTTTCTTATGGTGGTAACTGTTCCTTTCCCTGGGTGGTGGTGTGCACAAGATTTTTTGTGTGTGCTCTCCAAGCATATCGGGGGTGAGGGGTTGCGGTATGAGGTTTCATTTTAAACGTGGTTGCACTCCTCCTACAGTCTTGCTGTGGATTCCTCTTTGCCCTTGGATGTGGGGTATCTTTTATTGGTGGGTTCCAACATTCTCCTATCCATGGCTGTTTAGCAACTGGTTGCAAATTTGGTATTTTCACAAGAGAAGATGAGCGCACGTCCTTTCTTGAGCTCCAAAATCACAGCAGATGGTGATCGCCGTCATCAAATTAAAAGATGCTTGCTTCTTGGAAGAAAACCTATGACCAACCTAGACAGCATATTAAAAAACAGAGACATTACTTTACCAATAAAGGTCCATCTAGTCGAAGTTATGATTTTTCCAGTAGTCATGTATGGATGTAAGAGTTGGACCATAAAGGAGGCTGAGCACCAGAAAATTGATGCTTTTGGACTGTGGTTCTGGAGAAGACTCTTGAGAGTGTCTTGGACAGCAAGGAGATCAAACTCATCAATCATAAAAGAAATCAACCCTGAATGTTCATTGGAAAGACTGATGTTGAGGTTGAAACTCCAACACTCTGGCCACCTGATGTGAAGAACTGACTCATTGAGAATGACTCTGATGCTGAGAAAGACTGAGGGCAGGTGGAGAAGTGAATGCCAGAGGATGAGATGGTTGGATGGCATCACCAACTCAATGGACATGAGTTTGAGCAAACTCAGGGAGACAGTTAAAGACAGGGAAGCCTGGCATGCTGCAGTCCATGGGATCCAAAAGAGTTGGATATGACCGAGTGACTGAACAACAACAAGGTTTTACATAGCTTTTCTTCCAGGAGCAGGCATCTTTTAATTTAATGCCTGCAGTCATCATCTCCAGTGCTTTTGGAGCTCAATAAAATATAGTTTGTAATTGTTTTCATTTTTTCCCCATCTATTTGCCATGAATGATGGGACCAGATGCCATGATATTCATTTTTTGAATGTTGAGTTTAAAGTCAGCATTTTCATTTTCCTCTTTCTCTTTGATCAAGAGGCTTTTTAGTACCTCTTAGCTCAGCGATTAGGGTAGTGGCATTTGCATATCTGAGGTTACTGATATTTCTCCTGGCAATCTTGATTCCAGTTTGTGGTTCATCTGGCTTGGCATTTCTCATGACATACTTTGCATATAAGTTAAATACGTACGGTGACAATATACAGCCTTGATGTACTCCATCCCAATTTGGAACCATTCCTTTGTTCTATGCCTAATTTTTGCTTCTTGACTTGCATATAAGTTTCACAGGAGGCAGGTAAGATGTTCTGGTATTCCCATATCTTTAAGAATTTTCCACAGTTTGTTGTGACCCACACAGTCAAAGGCTTTAGCATAGTCAATGAAACAGAAGTAGATATTTTTCTGGATTCTCTTGCTTTTTGTATGATCCAGCAGATGTTGGCAATTTGATCTCTGGTTCCTCTGCCTTTTATAAATCCAGCTTGAACATCTAGAAGTTCTTGGGTCATGTACTGTTGAAGCCTACTTTGAAGGATTTTGAGCATTACCTTGCTATCATGTGAAATGAGTGAAATTGTGTGGTAGTTTCAACATTCTTTGGCATTGCTCTTCTTTGGGATTCGAATGAAACTGACTTTCCCAGTCCTGAGGCCTCTGCCGAGTTTTCCAAATTTGCTAGAATATTGAGTGCACTACTTTAACAGGGTCATCTTTTAAGATACAAAATAGCTCAGTTGGAATTCCATTACCTCCACCAGCTTTCTTTGCAGTGATGCTTCCCAAGGTCCACCTGATTTCACACTTCAGGATGTCTGGCTCTAGGTGAGGGACCAGTCCATCCTGTTTATCTGGGTTATTTAGGTCTTTTTTTGTATAGTTCTTCTGTGTATTCTTTCCATCTCTTTTTAATCTGTTTTGCTTCTGTTAGGTCCATATCACTTCTGTCCTTTATTGTGCCCATGTTTGCATGAAGTGTTCCTTTGGTATCTCTCATTTTCTTGAAGAGATCTCTAGTTTTTCCCATTCAATTTAGCTCTATTTCTTTGCATTGTTCACTTAAGAAGGCTTTCTTATCTCTCCTTGCTACTCTTTGGAACTCTGCATTAAGATGGATATATCCTTCCCTTTCTCCTTTGCCTTTTACTTCTCTACTTTTCTCAGCTATTTGTAAGGCCTCCTCAGACAACCATTTTGCCTTTTTCATTTCTTTTTCTTGGGGAAGGTTTTTGTCACTGACTCCTTTACTCTGTTATGAACCTCCATCCATAGTTCTTCAGGCACTCTGTCTATTAGATCAAATCCCTTGAATCTATTTGTCACTTCCACTGTATAATCATAAGGGATTTGATTTAGGTCATAGCTGAATGACCTGGTGGTTTTTCCTACTTTCTTCAATTTATGTCTGACTTTAGCAATAAGGAGCTCATAATCTGAGTCACAGTTATCTTCCAGTCTTGATTTTGCTCACTGTATAGGATTCCCTGCCTTTGGCTGCAAAGAATACAATCATTTTGATTTTGGTATTGACCAGCTGGTGATGTTCATATGTACAGTCATCTCTTGTGTTGTTGGAAGAGGGTGTTTGCTATGACCAGTGCATTCTCTTTCTTCCATATATTTAAAAAATTCATTGTAGTACTCTACTATATATCCTTTTAATGTTAATAGATGTGTATATGCATGCTTAGTAGTAAATATTTAAATCTCTGTGGTCTATAAAATTTTATTTCCAGAGCATGAGGTACAGGTTTTCATGATACACTTAAGTAATCAAAAAGACTCAAGTTCTGTCATGCTTAAACTGATTGACTCCTCTTTTGTTATAAGTGAAAAAGTGTCTGTCTACAAAACCAGATAAATGATACTCCTTATAACAGCCTTTTCTATGTTAAGTTTTGAAACACTAGAAATTTTGGAAGATAACATTACCTGTATGATGAAAGGCTTAAGCTTTATAACAAGCCAATTTGAATTCTTAAAGATTGATATTCTGGAACAATATTTTGTAATGCTGTATATATTTATAGGGGTGTATAAAAGATTAGCTTCAGATCAATGAAATCTTACTCCACAAGTTTACAGGGAAAGTGAAGATTCACGTGCAAGAGTTCAACAGTCTGCAAGCTTAAATTAAATGGTGTACTTTGCTCAGTAGTAATGAGATTCTAGTAAACAGGGGAATGTCCAAGTTGTTCAGGTTACATGATAAGAAGGGTGCCAGGAACATTTACAATTTGGGGAGGGTGCTTTAACCTATATAAAGTGTTCAACACTGAGCTATTCATCTTGGTAAGGAGAAAACTATCTATGAATTTTAAACAGGCTTGACCATACCATCTTCAGGGCAAACTGCTTGTCAATGTGTGATCTGAAAATAGTATAATCAAGCACATTGAAAATTCAGCAGTTTTTCTCATAGGAATGGATGTCTTCCTGACAAGTGAACTCTGGGTTTTATTTTGGCCTGGGGATTTGTTTTGATACAAAACTTTATGTATTCTAAATACATCTTATAAACTATTAAATGAAGCAAAACTTCAAACAAACAAGGTTAATTTCTATGCAAAATATACCAGCAGCCTGATTGTTTTTTATAATTTCTCTCTTTGAACAAAAACATGATCATTTATCAGTCAAACTCGTTTGAGACTCCTGTGTGCCTAATTCCTTAGTTACCACAAAGTTCATAACTACACATGATACCATGCTAGGACAGCGAAACACTACTGAGTGCCATATGAGTATTTACTAACAAGAAAATCCTTTTTCTCTTTTATTTTTTTTTTCAACTCTCCATCTTTGCAAATTTTATTTTATTTTTAAACATTCCTACAAATTGTATTTATTTTTTCACTATACTGTATATTTTATTTTTTAATTTCTCTATTTTAATTTGAGGCTAATTACTTTATAATATTGTAGTGGTTTTTGCCATACATTGACATGAATCAGCCATGGGTGTACATGTGTTCATCCTTTTATTTTTATTTTGTTAATATAGTGAGCAAATCTTTAATATGCAAAAATTTGATCACTTTATGAAATCAAAGAAAATTTAGATGATTTTAGCGTTGGATATTAACTAATGACAAATACATATATTGAGAGAGTTTTACCTCAGATATAGAGGTGAACTGATATTAAGATGGTATTAAGATCCTTACAATCTGTGTATTGAAATGGCAGTACCATATGGAATTTGAAGGTAGAGTACCAATGAACTTATCTGTAAAACAAAAATAGAGTTACAGATGTAGAAAACAAACTTATGGTTAAGTGGGGAAGGGATAAACTGGAAGATTATATTGAAATATACACACTGCATGGGTTCATGATAAGTTGCTTCAGTCGTATCTGATTCTTTGAGACCCTGTGGACTGTAGCCCACCAAATTCCTCTGTCCATGGGATTCTCCAGGCGAAAATACTGGAGTGGGTTACCATGCCTTTCTGCAGGAGACCTTCCTGACCCAGGGATTGCACCCATGTCTCCTGTGTCTCCTGTATTGGCAAGCAGGTTCTTTACCACTAGCGCCATCTGGAAAACCTCATATACACATTGCTGCTGCTAAGTCGCTTCCGTCGTGTTCAACTCTGTGTGACCCCATAGACGGCAGCCCACCAGGCTCCCCTGTCCCTGGGATTCTCCAGGCAAGAACACTGGAGTGGGTTGCCATTTCCTTCTCCAATGCATGCAAGTGGAAAGGAAAAGTGAAGTGGCTCAGTCGTGTCCGACTCTTCGTGACCCCATGGACTGCAGCCTACCAGGCTCCTCCGTCCATGAGATTTTCCAGGCAAGAGTACTGGAGTGGGGTGCCATTGCCTTTTCCATATACACATTACTATATACAAAATAGATAACTATTTAGGATATACTGTATAGCACAGGGAACTCTACTCAATACTCTGTAAAGACCTATATGGGAAAAGCAACTAAAAAAAGAGTAGATATATGTATATGTATAACTGATTCACTTTGCTGTACACCTGAAACTAATACAACATTGTAAATCAACTATACTCCAATAAAAATTTAAATGATAGTAACAAAATAGCATACTTTGGTTGCAAGTGATTAGAAGTGATATTAGTTCAAGTGATAAGTATCAGCTTGTGAAACAAGACTAAATATCCCATAAAGTAAAAATAAGCACAAATAACTCGGAAAAAAAAAAAAGAGGGAAAAACCAAAAATGGCTGTTCTACAGAATGTTTTTCAGAGTGAACTGGGCCGTGCGGGTAGCACACATTGCAACTATATTATAGTTCTCGATCTGACACGATGGAGAAAACAACTTCAGCTTCAGTGGTTATATGATCTCATTCTTTGCTCGAATACTCCACAATAAATGACTCTCATTCAGCATCATTACTAAAGCCCTACAATATCCACAGGCACTGCCTCCTGCACCACTGACTTAATCTGCTACCTCTTCTTCCTTGCTCCCTCCAGTTGAGCCCATGGTCTCCCTGCAGTCCCACCAAACCCAGTGCCTCTCACCAGGGGTTCTTTGAACTGTAACTTCCTGGCTGGAATGCCTTCCTCCCAGAGTGACTAACTCATTGCCATTGGAGATGGATTCAAATGTCACCTCCTGAGGGAGAAATTTCCTTTGCACTTCTTTTAAAACAGCAGTTCACCTGATCTTACCCACCACCATCTCACCATTACTATTACATACTTTCTTTTCCTCTGTTGCATTTACACACACACACACACACACACACACACACACACAGAGGAGTGCTTGTTGAATAAAAGCCACCCATTAAATATTAACTGAGAAATCACTAACTCAATGCATGGATATATATGGCTCTCCTTGAAGGAAGTTTGTTACTCTAAGTGTAGAAGCTTCACCATAAAGAACTAATTTAGAGCAAGATGTAGTATATGAACATGGTAGTCATGACAATTAAGGATTTAAGCAAGACTCTACACCAGCATGTGCTAAACTCAAACATATATATATATATATATGTTTCGTTATGCCCAGATTGTCAGGAAGAGGTAATAGGCTTAGACTATCAAAAGTCAGAACACATTCTTAGGCATAGTCCACCAAGAAAATATCTCCAATTTGAAGGATAGAGCAAGTAGTAACTCACAGTTCTTGGTGCATGTCCTTCCCATTGGTACCATGTGTCTTACACAGCCATGCAGAAATTCTCTCCCAGGTCTCCTTGCCTTTTCCCTTTCCAATCAGCTTTATCTAGTGTTTTAGTTTAATTACTCTGAAGTTACCTGCTTTCCAGTATATATTGTTTTCCAGCTCACCTCCCAAGTCCATGTACTAGCAAGTCTGTTATAGATTTTCATATTCTTCAATCTGGGAAAATCACAAGACAAACAATCTTTTATCCCAATAATATTAATTGCTCCCACCTAAATTATTCCTTCTCTGTCATCTGTTTTAGCTGGGGTTTATTAGCTCTTATCTGTTTAAGTATTATTGACAATTACCAAAATGCTTAACTTCCTGACACTTTGAAATATGTCCTTGAAATACTTCCATAGCAACAAAGCCTCAAAATATCTCCCTTGTCGGAATGGACATGAGAACTGAGCTTCAAAATCTGAAATTTTACCCATAGAACCATGCCCTCTGTATAGTCTTTCTGATATGTGATAAAATTTGCCTATCAATGTCAACAAAAGGCTCAGTCCATCAAATGTGTTACCTAGATTTTGATTATTGGTTTCTATACAACAAAAATAATACATACATTATCAGAGGAAAAATTGTTTGTAATCAGTCTAAGACTGTCTTAACTGATAGTCTCTTGCATCCTGAATGTATCAGATGGAAAAATCATATAGTTCTGCCATGGCTCTGTATCTATAATCTATATCAAGATGCAGCTGCTGTGACAAATTATCACAAACTAGGTGGCTTAAAAGCAACAGAAACACCGTATCTCACAGTTCTGAATGCAGAAGTCCAAAATCAGTGTCAATGGGCCAAAATCAAGGTGTCGGCAGGACTGCACTCAAGTTGGAGGCTCTAGAGGAGAGACTGTTCTTGCCTCTTCCAGCCTCTGCCTCCATCTTCACATCAACTTCTTCTCTGTGTGTGTATCTATATCTATCTAGAACATTATACTCTTTTACATAATACTTAATAAATTGGGCATAGTGTCTGCTTTTTCTACAGTAGGATTTTTCTCTGTTTGCAGAGTAGGGTAAACTGCATAATTTTTGCTACTGTGCTATTCCTTCTTCTATCAGTACCTCTAAAACAATCTCTTGAGTTGAAACATTTATTTATCTTCACAGACCAGCTAGTTTAGAGTTCTGGTAATCCTAAAATACTAGGGTGTGCCCTAAATAGTTGATGCTAGACTGTTGTCCATACCTTTCACTTTGAAGCAAGTGGCCTATTACCTGCAATGCCTTCTTTTACTACAAATGATGTCAGGAGAGTTATACCCACAGGATGTAACATTTATATCTCTTTTGCTTAACCAAGATTTGTATTTCATATACAAGTGACATATATGGCCCAATGACATAGCAGTTCCATGCTATCTTATAGTCTCCATCTTGTGGTTTATTGAAGTATTACCTTCCAACTATCAGAGGATTTGCCATATCCTTAAAGATTTACTTATACTAGCTTACTTCAATGCCGAATCTGTGACCTTAATATTATTAAGGAAATAATAGAATTAGATAGAGTTATATTAACAAATGCTATAACACTTTTTCTATAGTAGTCTTCCCGATATATTATTTTACCAGGGCCTGGTAAGCATAAAGGACTTCAAAGATACTTCTTGTATTCTATTTCTTCAGCTGAGTGATGAGTAACTTAGTATTTATTTTATTTTTATTCTTCCCCTGTACATAGGCAGTGTTTCTCATTTCATATGCATAATATCTGTCATAATTTAGTAACATAAATTTAATAAACAGTTTTAAAAGGTATACTAACTATTCTTATTGTCATAGGAAAAAGCCCAACAATCTTGATGGACCCAACAGTATCACCTTTATTAAACATTCCTGAGGATACAGGACTCTGTGGGGATTCTCAACACTGTCAGCTCTGACAGCTTAGACACTTTCTAACAGTAGTTCCTGTCAGGTTTTTCTCCATGGCTTTTTCATCTTTTCCTATGCTGATTCTTTCTTTAAACTGTTTCTTTTATGCCTCTTCTCTCAGTTCTTTAAAAAAAATTCATGAAAAATCAAGCTGAAGAAAAAGAGTAAACAATCACTATTGGAAATGTGTGAAAAACTTCTATGTGTATCTCAGGTAGGGCAGAGGAACAGCTTTCATGGGCTCTTTTTTTTTTAAATTTAATAATGTCTCAATAATGTGGATTTCTATTCATTTTAGTGGACAAGTAGCTATGAATAGAAAAAAAATGTTGCTGAGGTTTAAATGTTCATTTTTGATATGTTAATATTTCTAAACAAATATATAGGAAACTTTGAAAAGTGGATAAAATTTATTGAATTTAGTTTAAAAACTATCAAAGATTTTAACTCATATCTGTCTTTTTCATAATGTTTAGGGACATTTATTTAGAATTTTATTCTTGATAACATTTTGAGGTTAAGAAACAGAGTAAATACTATTCAAGAAATAATGTCTCGATTAGCAAAGAGAGGTAAACTCTTTTGAGAAGGATGCATCAGTGGGAGAAAAAGGGCTAGAGAAAAATTTATCCAAAAGTTTCCCTTCTAAAGAAAAAAAGAAACTGAGATACTATATAGCATTTTAAATAATTTAAAAATAATTTGATATCAAAGCCAATAAAAACTTTGCTTCTCTTTCAGTTTTTTGCTATATTTCTTACTCTTACTCTTTATAAAGATGAAGTATATGATATATGAATAAAGTTACTTTTATGTTTGTTAGAAGCTGTATCAGATTGAGATTTAGCATGGTTTGATGAATTTTAATTAAGAGATTATATTTGGGTGATCAGTTATGCTATTGATGAATTATGGAATATGCACCAGCCTTTGTGGGTTAGGTCCTACTATCTCTACTTGCCAACTTACAAGTGGTAAGGAAATAAAAAATATGAAAATTGTTTGTGCTCATTTTCTTCATTTGTTAAATAATGATGATAATTGTTAATACTCTGTAACTGGAACAGGAGTTACAGTCGATGATATAATATATTTTCTTTTTACCTTTATAGAAATTCCTCATGAAGTTAAAAAAAAATTGTTAGGTTAATAATTAGAATTTACATAGAATTGAAAAGAAATTTTCTAAAGTGTTGATCATTAAGTTTTTAATCAGTAATTTTTATTACTGCAACACATGTGCTCTTAAGAGTTAATATCACCTACAAAGAAGT
>SJYQ01000400.1:46859-60524 GCA_006410935.1 Redunca redunca | reverse complement strand
GAACCAGTCTGTTGTTCCATGTCCAGTTCTAACTGTTGCTGCATGTAAGTTTCTCAAGAGGCAGGTAGGTGATCTGGTATTCCCATCTCTTTCAGAATTTTCCACAGTTTATTGTGATCTACACAGTCAAAGGCTTTGGCGTAGTCAATAAAGCAGAAATAGGTGTTTTTCTGGTATTCTTGCTTTTTCCATGATCCAGCGGATGTTGGCAATTTGATCTCTGTTTCCTCTGCCTTTTCTAAAACCAGCTTGAACATCAGGAAGTTCACAGTTCACGTATTGCTGAAGCCTGGCTTGGAGAATTTTGAACATTACTTTGCTAGCATGTGAGATGAGTGCAATTGTGCAGTAGTTTGAGCATTCTTTGGCATTGCCTTTCTTTGGGATTGGAATGAAAACTGACCTTTTCCAGCCCTGTGGCCACTGCTGAGTTTTACAGATTTGCTCACATATTGAGTGTGGCACTTTCACAGAATCATCTTTCAGGATTTGAAATAGCTCAACTGGGATTCCATCACCTCCACTAGCTTTGTTCATAGTGATGCTTTCTAAGGCCCACTTGACTTCACATTCCAGGATGTCTAGCTCTAGGTGAGTGATCACACCATCGTGATTATCTGGGTCATGAAGCTCTTTTTTGTACAGTTCTTCTGTGTATTCTTGCCACCTCTTCTTAATATCTTCTGCTTCTATTAGGTCCATATCATTTCTGTCCTTTATTGAGCCCATCTGTGCATGAAATGTTCCCTTGGTATTTCTAATTTTCTTGAAGAGATCTCTAGTCTTTCCCATTCTGTTCTTTTCCTCTATTTCTTTGCCTTGACCACTGAGAAAGGCTTTCTTATCTCTTCTTGCTATTCTTTGGAACTCTGCATTCATATGCTTATATCTTTCCTTTTCTCCTTTGTTTTCACTTCTCTTCTTTGCACAGCTATTTGTAAGGCTTCCCCAGACAGCCATTTTGCTTTTTTGCATTTCTTTTCAAGTAACTCTCAAGTAATCTCTGTTTAAAAATGATAAGAATAAGGGTAAGAGTCTTCATTCTTTATACTGTCTGAATAAGTGGCTTAACTGGGTAAAAGAAGTTATTTAAGACTGGTATAATAGTTGGAGATTTGAATTGTTTCCATTCTAAAATAGAAGGTGTCCATTATCCTGGCCTTGAGAAACCCATGAACAGTATGAAAAGGCAAAAAGGCATGACACTGCGATGAACTCCCCATGTCAATAGGTGCACGATATGCTACTGGAGAAGACTGGAGAAATAACTCCAGAAAGACTGAAGAGATGGGGCCAAAGCAAAAAAAAAAACAAACACCCAGCTGTTGATGTGACTGGTGATGGAAGCAAAATCCAATTCTGTAAAGAGAAATATTGCATAGGAACCTGAAATGTTAGGTCCGTTAATCAATTCAAGTTGGAAGTGGTCAAACAGGAGATGGCAAGAGTGAACCTCGACATTTTAAGAATCAGTGAACTAAAATAGACCAGAATGGGTGAATTTAACTCAAATAACCATTATATCTACTACTGTGGCCAAAAAATCCCTTAGAAGAAATGGAATAGCATTCATAGTCAACAAAAGAGTTTGAAATGCAGTACTTGGATGCAGTCTCAAAAACGACAGAATGATCTCTGTTCGTTTCCAAGGCAAACCATTCAATATCACAATAATCCAAGAAGTCTGTGCCCTGACCAGTAATGCTGAAGAAGCTAAAGTTGAACAGTTCTTGAAGACCTACAAGATCTTCTAGAACTAATACACACAAAAAAATGTCCTTTTCATTATAGGGGACTGGAAACTGCAAAAGTAGGAAGTCAAGAAACAGCTGGAGTAACAGGCAAATCTGGCCTTGGAGTACAGAATGAAGCAGGGCAAAGGCTAATAGAGTTTTGCCAAGAAAATGCACTGGTCATAGCAAACACCTTCCAACAACACAAGAGAAGACTCTACACATGGACATCACCAGATGGTTAATACTGAAATCAAATTGAATATATTCTTTGCAGCCAAAGATGGAGAAGTTCTATAAAATCAGCAAAAATAAGACCAGGAGCTGACTGTGGTTTAGATCATGAATTCTTTATTGCAAAATTCAGACTTAAATTGAAGAAAATAGGGGAAACCACTAGACCATTAAGTTAGGACTGAAATCAAATCCCTTACAGTTATACAGTGGAAGTGACAAGCAGATTCACATGATTAGATCTGATAGACACAATGTCTGCAGAACTATGGATGGAGATTCGTGACATTATACAGGAGCCATCTAGTCCCATCACTTCAGGGAAAATAGATGGGGAAACAGTGGAAACAGTGACAGACTTTTTATATTTTGGGGCTCCAAAATCTCTGCAGAGGGTGACTGCAGCCATGAAATTAAAAGAGGCTTGCTCCTTGGAAGAAAGTTATGACCAACCTAGATAGCAAATTAAAAAGCAGAGACATTATTTTGCCAACAAAGGTCCATCTAGTCAAAACTATGGTTTTTCCAGTCATTATGTATGGATGTGAGAGTTAGACCATAAAGAGCTGAGTGCTGAAGAATTGATGCTTTTGAACTGAGGTGTTGGAGAAGATGCTTGAGAGCCCCTTGGACTGTAAGAGGATCCAACCAGTTCATCCTAAAGGAAATTGGTCCTGAATATTCATTGGAAGGACTAATGCTGAAGCTGAAACTCCAATACTTTGGCAACCTGATGCAAAGAACTGACTCATTTGGAAAGACCCTGATGCTGGGAAAGATTAAAGGCAGGAGAAGGGGACAACATGAGATGAATGAGATGGTATCACTGATTCAATGGACATGAGTTTGAGTTAACTCCAGAAGTTGGTGATGGACAGGGAGGCTTGGTGTGCTGCAGTCCATGTGGTGGCAAAGAGTCAGACACAACTGATTGACTGAACTGAACTGAACTGAATGATCAAGACAATCCCCAAGAAAAAGAAATGCAAAAAGGCAAAATGGTTGTCTGACAGGACATTATAAATAGCTAAGAAAAGAAGAGAAGCTAAAGGCAAAGGAGAAAATGAAAGAAATACCCATTTGAATGCAGAGTTCCAAAGAACAGCAAGGAAAGATAAAAAAGACTTCCTCAGTAATCAATGCAATGAAATAGAGGAAAACAATAGAATGGGAAAGACTAGAGATTATCTTCAAGAAAATTATAAATACCAAGGGAACATTTCATGCAAACATGGGCACAATAAAGGACGGAAATGGTATGGACTAACAGAAGAAGATATTAAGAAGAGGTGACAGGAAAACACAGAAGAACTATACAAAAAAGATCTTCAAGACCCAGATAATCATAATGTTGTGATCACTCACCTAGAGCCAGACATCCTGGAATGTGAAATCAAGTGGACCTTAGGAAGCATCACTATGAATAAAGCTAGTGGAGGTGATGGAATTCCAGTTGAGCTATTTCACATCCTAAAAGATGATGCTGTGAAAGTGCCACACTCAATATGCCAGTAAATTTGGAAAACTCAGTAGTGGCCACAGAACTGACAAAGGTCAGTTTTCATTCTAATATCAACGAAAGGTGATGCCAAAGAATGTTCAAACTACCACACAATTGCACTCATTTCACACACTAACAAAGTAATTTCAAAACTCTCCAAGGCAGGCTTCAACAGTACGTGAACCGTAAACTTCCAGATGTTCAAGCTGGTTTTAGAAAAGGCAGAGGAACCAGAGATCAAAATGCCAATACCCATCCATTGGACAATGTAAAAGCAAGAAAGTTCCAGTAAAACATCTACTTTTGCTTATTGACTACACCAAAGCCTTTGACTGTGTAGATTACAGCAAACTGTGGAAAATTCTTCAAGAGATGGGAATACCAGACCACCTGACCTGCCTCCTGAGAAATCTGTATGCTATTCAAGAAGCAGCAGTTAGAACTGGACATGGAATAACAGACTGGTTCCTAATTGGAGGAGGAGTATGTTAAGGCTGTATATTGTCACCCTATTTATTTAACTTACATGCAGAGTACATCATGTGAAATACTGGACTGGATGAAGCATAAGCTGGAATAAAGGTTGCTGAGAGAAATATCAATAACCTCAGACAGGCAGATGACACCACCCTTATGGCAGAAAGCAAAGAAGAACTAAAGAGCCTCTTGATGAAAGTGAAAGAGGAGAGTGAAAAGGTTGGCTTAAAGCTCAACATTCACAAAACTAAGATCATGGCATCAGGTCCTACCACTTCATCGCAAATAGATAGGAAAACAATGGAAACAGTGAGAGACTGTTTTTGCAGGGGCTGGGGGACTCCAAAACCACTGCAGATGGTGACTGCAGCCATGAAATTAAAACACACTTGCTCCTTGGTAGACAAATTATGACCAACCTAGACAGTATATTAAAAAGCAGAGACATTACTTTGCCAGCAAAGGTCCATCTACTCAAAGCTATGGTTTTTCCAGTAGTCATATGTAGATATGAAAATTGGACTATAAAGAAAGCTGAGAGCCAAAGAGTTGATGCTTTTGACCTGTGGTGTTGGAGAAGACTCTTGAGAGTTGCTTGGGAAGTAAGGAAATCCAACCACTCCATTCTAAAGGAAATCAGTCTTGAATATTCACTGGAACTACTGATGCTGCAGCTGAGACTCCAATACCTTGGCCACATGATGCGAAGAACCAACTCATTTGAAAAGATCCTGATGCTGGGAAAGACTGAAAGCAGAAGCAGAAGGGGACAACAGAGGATGAGATGGTTGGATGGCCTCACGAATGCAATGGACATGAATTTGAGTAGGCTCTGGGAGTTTTTGATGGACAGGGAGGCCTGGCCTGCTACAGTCCTGTGGTCACAAAGAGTTGGACATGACTGAGTGACTGAACTGAACTGAATAAGGTAAAATTATGAAATAGTAATAAAACATGTATTTTATTTTCTGAAATCTCTGTGTTCCACATCATAGAAATCTCTGGCTTTTAAAGGAGCTAAAGGGAAATGTGGTAGCCATGGAAAAAGAAAGTTTTAATTGTTGATCTGCTAAGTTGCTTCAGTCCTGTCTGACTCTGTGTGACCCCATAGACGGCAGCCCACCAGGCTCCCCCATCTCTGAGATTCTCCAAGCAAGAAACTGGAGTGGGTTGCCATTTTTTTCTCCAATGCGTGAAAGTGAAAAGAGAAAGTGAAGTCACTCTGTCGTATCCGACTCTTCGCAACCCCATGGACTGCAGCCCACCAGGCTTCTCCGTCCATGGGATTTTCCAGGCAAGAGTACTGGAGTGGGGTGCCATTGCTTTCTCCATTAATTGTTGATAACCTAGTCTTAAAAAAAAAAAAAGAAGAAGTAAGCGGGCCCTGGTGGGTCAGACGGTAAAGCGTCTGCCTACAATGCAGGAGACCGGGGTTCGATCCCTGGGTCGGGAAGATCTCCTGGAGAAGGAAATGGCAACCCACTCCAATATTCTTGCCTGGAAAATTCCGTGGACAGAGGAGGCTGATAGGCTACAATCCATGGACTCGCAAAGAGTCGGACACGACTGAGCAACTTCAATGTAGTCTAAAAGTTAAAAAGCTTCTATTCCTAGTTAGTAATGACCCAGAGTTGAAACAGAGCCCTTTGTTTCATAGATGTCTTAATAGTTCAGGTCTCAATTAGTTTGACTTCTCAGTTCTAAAATTAAAAAGGATGAACATGCCACCATGTCTTTAACATCTATACTGTGCTTCTCCTATAAGGAAATGTAAGCATAGCACTCTTGATCTTGAGCAGTTTTTAAGCTGGAGTTGAAATGAAGATTGTTGACAATACAAAGTATTACAAGAGTTTGTGTATATATCTTCACTAAAATTAGACATGAAACCCTTTTCTATTGTAATTTTGCTGCCAGTCCTCAGATTCTTAATTGTTGCAGAATAACATGAAAACAGTATCTTATATTTCTAGATATAAAATGCCAAATGATATAGTGCTAAATGGTTAATTCTAAAAATAGAATCTAAAAATAAATATGCACTGAAATAGGAGGTTAAATATACACCATCAATTAACAAGGTCTGAATAAAGATTTAAAAGGCCACATTTTTAATATTGTTTCCACACTTCAAGCCGATGGAGGACTGTAGATTGTAGATCTTTGATTTTAAATTTTCTTGGCAGGAGGAAATCTTTGTAACACAATACTAAGACTGCACGACTGCATAAGCAGTGCTCTAGGGCTATTATTTTTCTTACCCAAGAATACATGCACATTTTAAGAGAAAAACTCTGATGACAACTAAGTTTTCAATTCTTCAAGATATTATTCTATGTTTCATCATCTGCTTTTGTCATGAAATTAATACAAATGTACTGTATCAAATTATAAGATATAGAAAGCAGAAAAATAAACATAAAACAGGTTTTCTCATCTTCAAAGACTGTTTTTTGTTTGTTGTTTTTACTATTCTTTGTCAGTTACTGTACTCTTTACTTTTGGACTTCATATTTCATGAATATTGCATCTTTCCTAGTTTTTAACTCTCTGCCTGTTATCTTTATCATTTTCTATTAATGTTGCCATTCTTTCTTGCTGAAATTAATATTTTTAGGCTTTCTTTTTTAAGGCTATAAATTGATTTTTACATGTTTTATTTAGTGTACATTATTTGCATTTTTCATGTTTTCAGTTTTTCTAATCATATCAGAAAACATATCTCCAATCTTACTGTTTCCAAAATTAATAAACTCAAGGTCTTCTCAAAGCCCTCTGAAAAATGACAATTTTCTAGTGGTCCTTCCAGCAACTCTATTTCTATGAAATATATTTGCTTTTGTTCCCCAGATATTTTCTGTTCTTTAGAATTACCAAATCTCTCTATATGACTTGTTCTATTTTTTCTCTTTTATTATCTCTCCATATGATAGTTTATAGACTATCATAATTTGGTAGCTAAGAGGAATTCTACATATGTGCAACTCTTCTAATTTTACAGTCACATAATAAAGAAGGGAAAAGCTTAGCTTTTCTAAAGTGTTATTTTTCTAGCACTGAATCTTGTTCTTCTATCAGCAGAGTTCAGTAGAAACTATAGATGAAGGCAACTGTGGCAGTCATCCTTATCTTGGACCAGTTTGTCTTCTTTGTAATTCATGGATGGTTCTGTGTTTCCTTCTCTACTCAGCATGACCATTGTCATCAGAAACTGGTGTTATTTTTGTTCTGGGTAAGTGTGACGAGCACTTTATTGTCCTCCCATGTCTCCTTTCAAGGAAGGACCTGTAGCTTGGTTGTTGAGAGTATTGTCAGCAAGCGTACTTCAGGTGTCAGCTCCTTCAGGAAGTGCCTTAATTGCAGAAAGTCAGTTTATCCAAGGCCACAGCTCTTCCCAGGAAGATCTACCTACAGTGACCAACTGATGAGGTAATAAAGGCCTGGACATTTTGACTCACCTCAGGACAACCCATATATGGAAGACCATATCCAGGCCTTCCCACTGAGTTGACCAAACCTATAACTGGACCTTCTTTTTCTTTTTTTAAATTTAAATTTATTTATTTTAATTGGAGGCTAATTACTTTGAAATGTTATATTGGTTCTGCCACACATCAACATGAATCCACCACAGGCGTACCTTCTTAATCAAGTAACTTCTCCTTTTGCTAAACTGCTGTCTTCTTAATCCTAACATTAAGCTCTGTCCCTGAATCAGCTCCCAGAGGAACCCACCCTGCAGCAGTAAGTTATATGGAATGACCACAGACATTTTGACCATGTATGAACTCGCAAACTTAGTGAGTTTACAGAAAAACATATTCATATCTATATCTAGTCTCAACTGATTATCCAAAGTCTTCTTTGTAATGTCACCCTTTACTTCTAACTAGAAGTTTGCACTGAAAATCATTTGATTGTTTTGCTCCTTTATTTTCCCTCTGGAGTCTTATTTTATTCATTATAAACAATGAATCATTTGACCCTTCCTTAAATCCAGTTTCTCTTTCTTGATAACATGCAGAAATTCTGAAAAGCTTCTGGCTTGTGTATGATAAAATTGTCCTAGATTCTTACAGTTGTATAGTTTGCTTTCTCTGTTTTTCTATACCACTGATTATTTTCACTGAAGTTTTGAAAGGGGAATGCTATAAGCATAAACTCAGATCACCCACCTCGAAGCAAATGCCACTGACATATTTTTTGGTATCAAAATTAATGTCTTTTACCACCACAGAGAGCATTGGAATTCACTGAAACAAAGTGATTATTATTATAGTATTTTCCTATACACACTAATGATATTTCAAGGCTAAATTGATATAAATTATTATCTTAAAATAATTTTAATTGTAAAGATCAATTGGTTCAAATAAGATAACTGGCAAAAAAGTAAAACAGGTTGTTTTACTCAGAATAGTTACAGTTGCAATTAGAAGTATTGATTTAAGAAATCATCCAGTCTGGATTTGAATCCCCATCATTCCAATATTTGCCTCATTATTAATGGTGTTGATACTAATTTTGCTTAAGTGTGGGGACAGAGAACTCAAATTGAAGGAGAATTTAATATTTAATGCAATAAGATTTCCTGAAATAAAAGCTTAGTACTATGGTTTTGTCACAAGGAGAGTGGGACTTTGGGAATATTTTTAATATCCCTTCCACTCAGTTTTCTCATGTATAAGTATAAATGAAAAAAATTGTGTGTGTATATATATATGTATGTATGTATGTATGTATGTATGTATATGACTGTCTTACAAACATGTTAGCATTGTAAACATGTAAAACATCATCACTGTCATTCCCTTCCTCAACCCATCTTCAGAAAAATCCTTTCCCAAAGTTTACAAAAGTTTCTCACCATGGGGCTCAGGGGTCAAGGACCATGTTGTTATACCAAAACTGACTTACTTGACTTATTTATTAAGGAGAAACATCCAGAATGTGATAGTAGCTAATCTTTGAATTAAAAAAATTAATTCAAATATTTATTTATTTACTCAGTATATTAAGATAAAAACTGGATATTACCTTTTTTACTTATCAGTAGAACCATCAATTTTTCCTTTAATTAATGATGCTTTAAGAGATACACAGACAATTGTCTGTGTGCATGTGAAGATGGTGAGAAGCAACCAAAAGCAAACTGGCTCATTAGGGTTTTCAATCTAGTCTAGTCATTGGACTAAACATCCTGGAAACCATGGAAACAAGAAAAAGAACTCACTCATAGGGTACAACATAGAGGATTTTCAGTTTACTAAAAAGTCTTGTCAAAAAATTGTGGTGAAAAAGTGTGAAACAATTTGATGTTGTAAATGGTGTCATACATTTCAGGAGTATTAATTCTATGGGCTAGCCCAAAATTTCATTTGAGTTTTACTATATGAATGAATGTTTTGGCCAACCCAATAAATATTAATTCCTGAGGAAGATTTATAGAAATCATTACCTAAAACTATCAACCCTGTGGCTAAACTATAAAACCTGTAATCTTTAGTGTAGAGTACATTTATTATCTGTACTTTTGTGTATACCTCAATGTGTTGTCAACTGCAGATATTTCAGCCTATTCCAGCTCTGGCTATAGCATAGTAAACATGAACTCTAGAGATGAAAGTAATAATCAAAGTGTAGAATTGTGACTTGGATAAGAGGCTTGGAGTTGAAGGCCTAGGTTTGTATCCTCTCCCTATTACCTCCATGAAATGCAATTTTTCCACCTTTCCATTTACTCAAATGTTGAGTGTCAGTACTCACATTCTCAGAGCCTTTAAACCCTCATATTAATGTAATATTATCCATTAGATAAGATATATAATAGTCAAAAAGGTATATAATAATATTGGAAGCCACTAACAAATGTCAAATGATTTGACAACCCACATTAGAAAATAAAATTTTGTTTCTTCACTCATTTTTCGATATTAATTATTTTCACATTGAATTGCTACCTATATCCCTGTAGTTCTCATATTTGTTGTGGCTACTTTCAAAGCACTGATGTCTAAATTTTATACAGATATATGTAAAAGCCTTCAAAAGTAATACTGCAAAAAACAAAAGAATATGCACAACAGTAGACTTATTGAGAATTTCTAGATCCTATCAGTAGCTTTCTAATTCTATTGTTTTCCAGTTGAGCTATTTCAAATCCTGAAAGATGATGCTAAGAAAGTGCTGCACTCAATATGCCAACAAATCTGCAAAGCTTAGCAGTGGCCACAGGACTAGAAAAGGTCAGTCTTCATTTCAATTCCAAAGAAAGGCATGGCAAAAAAATGTTCAAACTAATACACAGTTGCACTCATCTCACATGCTAACAAAGTAATGCTCAAAATTCTCCGAGCCAGGCTTCAACAGTAAGTGACCTGTGAACTTCCAGATGTTCAAGCTGTATTTAGAAAAGACAAAGGAACCAGAGATCAAATTGACATCATCTGTTGGATCATGGAAAAAGCAAGAGAGTTCCAGTAAAACATATACTTTTGCTTTATTGATTGCACCAAAGCCTTTGACTCTGTAGATCACAGCAAACTGTGGAAAATTTTTCAAATGATGGGAATACCAGACCACCTGGCTTGCCTTTTGAGAAATCTATATGCAGGTCCGGAAGCAACAGTTAGAACTGGACATGGAAAAATAGACTGGTTGCAAATTGGGAAAAGAGTACTTCAAGGGTATATATTGTCACCCTGCTTATTTAACTTATATGCAGAGTACATCATGCAAAATGCTGGACTGGATGAAGCACAAGCTGAAATCAAGATTGCTGCAATAAATATCAATAACCTCAGATATGCAGATGACACCACCCTTATGGTAGAAAGCAAAGAACTAAAGAGCCTCTTGATTAAAGTGAAAGAGGAGAGTGAAAAACTTGGCTTTAAACTCAACATTCAGAACACTAAGATCATGGCATCCAGTCCCATTACTTCATAGAAAATAGATGGGAAACAATGGAAACAATGAAAGAATTTATTTTGGGGGGCTCCACAATCACTGTAGATGGTGACTGCAGCCATGAAATTAAAAGACACTAGCTCCTTGGAAGAAAACATGTGACCAGCCTGCTACTGCTACTGCTACTGCTAAGTCACTTCAGTCGTGTCCAACTCTGTGCGACCCCATAGACGGCAGCCACCAGGCTCCCCCGTCCCTGGGATTCTCCAGGCAAGAAGACTGGAATGGGTTGCCATTTCCTTCTCCAATGCATGAAAGTAAAAAGTGAAAGTGAAGTCGTTCGGTCGTGTCCGACTCTTAGCAACCCCATGGACTGCAGCCTACCAGGTTCCTCCATCCATGGGATTTTCCAGGCAAGAGTACTGGAGTGGGATGCCATTGCCTTCTCTTAGCCTAGACAGTACTAAACAGCAGAGACATTACTTTGCCAGCAAAGTCCATCTAGTCAAATCTATGGTTTTTCCAGTAGTCATGTATGGATGTGAGAGTTGGACTATAAAGAAAGCTGAGTGTCGATGAACTTTTGAACTGTAGTGTTGGAGAAGACTCTTGAGAGTCCCTTGGACTGCAAGGAGAGCAAAGCAGTCAATCCTAAAAGAAATCAGTCCTGAATATCCATTGGAAGGACTGATGCTGAAGCTGAAACTGCAATACTTTGGCCACCTGATGCAAAGAACTGACTCATTGGAAAAGACCCTGATGCTGGAAAAGACTGAAGGCAGGAGGAGAAGGGAAGACAGAGGATGAGATGGTTGGATGGGATCACTGACTCAATGGAGATGAGTTTGAGTAAGCTCCAGGAGTTGGTGATGGACAGGGAAGTCTGGTGTGCTGCAGTCCATGGGGCTGCAAAGAGCTGGACATAACTGAGTGACTGAACTGAAATGATCAGTAACTTTCTCCTTCATAACAGATTTATGAGATGTTTGTGAAATCCAGTGAAGATTAATCAAAATGTTCAGTTATGAGTAAATATAGCATTTAGTTTCTAAAGCAAGTTCTGCCACAACCCATTTTATTTTATGTGTGTGGTACTGTCATGGACCATATTGATGTCTAATGCACATGTTGCAGGGAGTTTATAATCCCAGAAGACCCTTATCACTAGGATGGAAAACTCCACACTGATGACTCTGTACCCTGACTACAATGAGGACAGAAGCAAGCAGGCATGTGTCACTGAACATAATGAATGCCCCTCAGAGAAGGGATGCTCTGTCTCTGAAAAGGGACATGTGGGTCAGCCTAGTGCAGAGAAAGATCTGGTGTCCTTCAACACTAATTAAAACTATGGTTATTGATGTAAACCCTGCACATGGGCCAGTGTTTTCCAGGAAACTAGTTCTGCACAAGATGGGGGACTGCCACAGATCCAGGCTTTTCAAAATGTGGATAGAATATTTTTAACCAGTCCATTTTTATTCAGATTTTTATTTCACTTATAATTTTTAGCCAGCATAATTTCAAAATTTCTCTCTGTAGTACTTTTCAAATAAATGCTATTGATGCATCTGAAAGTTTTGAATGTCCTTAAGGATCACACTCCCTTTCTGAAGAACTAAATTTGCCATTTCCTATTATTGTCTTGTCTTTAAATGGGAATAATCTCTCTTTACATTCTAATCTGGGCTCAGAGGCAGTAAATAAAGAACCTATGCCCATTTAATTCACTTTATGATTAATTACATTATGAAAAAGATGTTCCCATCAGTTTTCTTCACCTAAAATCCCTTAGTATTTGACATGTTATTAGAGCTGTGTTATAGTAAGATTTCAGTATATTTTTCCTTTAGAAATGATATTTTCAAGAGTACAAAAACAATAGATAAGAATGTAATAACTAAAACTGTAAAAACAAAAAAAAACATTGAAAATAAAAGGGAAAAAATCACTATACTTATGAGTTACAAAAAATTGATATATTTAGGTCTATAAAGATTGAAGTATTAAAGCCAAATGTTCGGTGTCCCTTAGTAGGAGAACAAATTCCGTATTTAGCACAAATTCATGTAACATATTTTTAATGACAAGTATCTACTAAACCTTGAACTTCTTGTGGTCAACAAAAAGCTAATAAAACATATTTTTCTAATGGAAAAAAATGTGCATGAAAATATTGGACAAAGTCATCAATTATCTAAAAACAATTGCCTTAAATTGGATACTTCAAACTGTAAGCTACCTGATAGCACACATTTTGTATGTTTTTAACATAAACAAGTCATGACAATATCACATCTAAATTCCTTATAAATTTTTTTTGTATATATAACTATGTATAACATTTATTACAGTATATAATAATCCATGTATATAATAGTCACATATAATAATGAATACACTCACTTAGGATAATTAGAATTATCAGTACTATTTAATTTCATTTTTTCTCTCCCCCTAACATTCTACTGAGCCTGTATATTTTAATTTATATAAATTTAATGTACTTACAAAGCAGTTTTCTGTAACTATCAACATGGTTGGGAGAGGCTTCCTGATTCTTGTGTTGTTTTGTTATTGGACCTCTAATTTAGGAAATAAACTATGTAGACTTTTATTTATTTATTTTTATTATACCTTCTTTCAGACCATGGGTTATTCTTTTGCAAAATAGCAAACTATATGTAAGACATAGATTTTGAGTCTCAGTTTCATTTGATAGGTCTTGTTTAAATTTTGTTCCAGATTTTGCTAAAAGTTTTCCTATTAGGCTTGAATTTTTTGTTATAAGTTTTCATATCTGTGTCATAT
>SJYQ01000400.1:12895-45504 GCA_006410935.1 Redunca redunca | reverse complement strand
CTGCTCTGATTGCTGTGGCCAGAACTTCCAGAACTATGTTGAATAGTAGCGGTGAGAGTGGGCACCCTTGTCTTCTTCCTGACTTTAGGGGAAATGCTTTCAATTTTTCACCATTGAGGATGATGTTTGCTGTGGGTTTGTCATAAATTCCTTATAAATTTAAATTGTTCAATTTTGAACTGCTAGCTTGAAAAACATTTTTCTTTTTGAAAACCATTTTATCTTTACTATCTCTTGATCCTAGATATATATGAAGTTTTACTCAAAATAAAAGTGAAAGTCATTCTCGGCCATGTCCGACTCTTCACAACCCCATGGATTGTAAATGAAATTCTCCAGGCCAGAATACTGGAGTGGGTAGCCTCCCAACCCAGGGATCAAACCCAGGTCTCCTGCATTGCAGGCAGATTCTTTACCAGCTGAGCCACAAGGGAAGCCCAAGAATACTGGTGTGGGTAGCCTATCCCTTCTCCAGCGGATCTTCCAGACCCAGGACTCAAACCTGGGTCTCCTGCATTGCAGGTGGATTCTTTACCAGCTGAGCTATCAAGGAAGCAAACTCAAAATAGATATGGTACATTTTATATTTATATTTAAAATAATTTTGCCTAGTGCTTTTAAATCTTTGCTGGTTTCAAAAAATATATACTACCACAAGAGTATATATTATTGATTTTTGGACATGGCAGGTATAACTCATTTTTTAAATCGCTTCTTACTGTTTAAAACACTAAGTGTTTTAAATTCTTCAAATATACATGAAAATGGGAAAATAAAACAAAGTGAAACTAGATGCTTTTAATCCCACCTAACTGTGGTAACCCATGCCTCAAGTATCAGGATGACATTTATGACACAATGGCAATATTTTGAGGAGGAAATTATCATTGTGCTAATATATTTCATGGTACCCACAGTACCAGCGTGCATATATATCTGTGAAGGGAAGTAGCTTGTGTCACTTGTCACAAACTGCAAATTATTGTTGTTGTTCAGTCGCTCAGTCCTATTCAACTCTTTGTGACACCATGGATGGCAGCATGCCAGGCTTCTCTGTCCTTTGCTATCTCCCGGGGTTTGCCCAAATTCATGTCCATTGAGTCAGTGATGCTATATAACTATTTCATCTTCAGTTGCTCCCTTCTCCTCCTGTCCTCAATCTTTCCCAGCATCAGGGTCTTTTCCAATGAGTTGGCTATTCCCATCAGGTGTCCAAAGGATTAGAGATTCAGCTTCAGCACCAGTCCTTCCAGTGAATATTCAGGGTTGATTTCCTTTCAGATTGGTTTGATCTCCTTGCTGTCCAAAGGACTCTCAAGAGTTTTCTCTAGCACCACAACCTGAAAGCATTAATTCTTTGGTGCTCAGCCTTCTTTATGATTCAGCTCTCACATCCATACATGACGACTGGAAAACCATAGCTTTAACTAGACAGACCTTTGTTGGCAATGTACTGTCTTGCCTTTTAACACATTGTCTAGGTTTGTCATACCTTTTCTTCCAAGGAACAAGTGTCTTTTAATTTCATGGCTGCAGCCACCATCATCAATGATTTTAAAGCCCAAGAAAATAAAATCTGTCGCTGTTTCCACTTTTTTCCCATCTATTTGTGATGAAGTTATGGGACTGGATGCCACAATCTTAGTTTTCTGAAGGTTGAGTTTTAAGTCAGCTTTTTTATTCTCCTCTTTCACTTTTATCAAGAGGCTCTTTAATTCCACTTCACTTTATGCCACTACAGGGTATCATCTGTGTATCTGAGGTTGTTGATATTTCTCCCACAATATAAGTCAGTATGCCTTAACTTCATGACAGAACTGAAGTCTCTGATGCCAAAAGCAAAAAAGCATTGTCTCCTTAAGCTACTTGTTGATAAAGTATCAATGGTAACATCCCCAGTTTTCCCTGAGTGAAAGTTAATTCACCTTGACATAGAACCAACCATTAAAGTAGTCCATTTATCTTTTCTTGATTTGATTGGACAAGGTTTTGTCTTATATTGCTTGGGCTAGTGTGAATCATCATCTGTGGGCATTCCTAGAAGATTTAAGCATAGGCACCAAGCCATTAAATAATTTTTCTCCAGGAAAAACAAGAGAAAATGAGTTAACTGAGAAAAATAATGAAGAAAGAGATGCATAAGCTGGGTTGTGTGTGCTTTCTAAGTCGCTTTGACTTTTTGTGACCCCATGGACTGTGACCCACTAGGCTTCTCTATCCATGGGATTCACCAGGCAAGAATATTGGAGTGGGTTGCCACGCCGTCCTCCAAGGGATCTCCCTGACCCGGGGACTGAACTTGCATCTCTTACGTCTCCTGCATTGGCAGGCAGGTCCTTTACCACTAGTAATGACCACTATGATCCCCCTGGGAAACCTACAAGCTGGGTTATGTCACACTAAAAGTTCCTGATGCTTATCTCAGTTACTACTGAGCTGGCTGGTCTCTGTCTTAGATACTTGAAAAGCTGCCGACACTAGCTTAGCTCCATTTCTAAACAAATAAAACCCAACAGAGACATATTTTATACTCAAAATGCTTATTTTAGCTATTGACTATGTTCAATAACTTGAAGTACATTCTCTATGGAGCTGCAAGATTCACTCCAGGCAAAGGAACATCAGTTAGTAGAGTATCAGTAGTAGACATATTTTATACTCAAAATGCTTATTTTAGCCATTGGCTATGTTCAATAACTTGAAGTACATTCTCTATGGAGCTGCAAGATTCACTCCAGGCAAAGGCACATCAGTTAATGTTTATACTCATATGCATTTTATCTCTCTTCCTCCTTCTCCAACTCCTCTTTCTTCTTCCAATTTCTCTTCACTCTTCCTTCTCTTTTTCTTAAAATTCATCTTCTGAATCCTCAGGGAAGTTTCCTCCTAAGTGTTTACATCAATATATTCACAGAAAATTTATTGAGAAGCAAGAGGGTTTTGGATCCTACCTTTGGAAACATAACTCTAAATCCTCCCCCAGGTTCTCAACATTGACATCCTCTGGAGAGTATACAGCCCAGATTAGGCTGAGAAGTTTACATCCAGCTTTTCTCCACCATCCCATGCAGTATACCATCTTTTAACATAAATTATGCTCGGATAGTGCACAATATATTATGAACTACAACTTTGGTTCAGTTAAATCGCAAACCCAGATATTTAGAATATATCATTGAATAAAAGACAAGCTAACTCCATCAGTCCACTTTTACATATTTAACATGACAGATAATCATGGCTAATGAGTCAGCAATGGAAATACTGGTGCTAAAAGAGCTGGGATTTCCAGAGTCGATGTTTCATTCCTGGTTTGACACTCACAAGGGAAGTGATCTTGTTTAGCTTAAATTCTCTGAATTTTAATTCCTTTGTCAGTAAAATGGGAATAACACTAATAAATTAGTGTTACAATAACTTCTGGGGTAATAACTTACCCCATAGGTTGTTGTGATGATTGCATGTGTGCCTGCATGCTAAATCACTTGTCATGTCCAACTCTTTGCAACTCTATGGATTGTAGCTACCAGGCTCCTCTGTCCCTGGGGATTCACCAGGCAAGAATACCAGAATGGGTTGCCATGCCCTGCTCCAGGGGATCTTTCTGACCCAAGGATCAAGCCCACGTCTCTTATGTCTCCTGCATCTGTAGGTGGGTACTTTACCACTAGGACCCCTTGGAAAGCCCTGTCATGATGATTAAATATCTATAAAACATTTACATGCAGCTTTGTTTAGTATGCATTTATTATCAGACTTAGTCCCTTTGTGTAATGCATAATGAAATAAAATAATAAGAGATACATTAAACACAAATATTATATATTATAGTATAGTGTGTAACATCCAAAATAATAACTATTATTATTTTACTCTAGAAATCTCTTTAATGCTTTCCACATTTTACAAATGATGATCAAAAAAAGTCAAATAAATAACTCTCCTTCTGTCATAGCCTTAAGCCATCCAAATGACTGGAAGACTAATGACTTTTCACCAGCCTTGAGGAAAGGATATTGACCTTTGGAAAACCTGAAAAATTGAATGATGTCCACTTGTTAATAAAGTTGGATTTATACCAAGTGAATAATACATTCAATTATACTTATGTTTTTGTGAAATTCAATAAGTCTTTCCCTCTAACTAATTTCCCTAGTAATAAATCCATTACAAAGCACTGATACACATTAAAAACAGCTCTGACAAATAACTCATGTTCTTGGCCCTAAGCCACACTTCAAACTTCTGTGTTCTTTTCTACAGTCCTTGGATAGTAAGCATGGATTAACTTTAATATATCATGAACTGAAAGCTGTATTGAGCAATATTTTAGGTCATAGAAAAAAGTTACTCAAGTGAAAAAAAAGTTTATATACGTTGGTAATTTTATGAATCTCTTTCTCTCTCTTACTTACACCACACACACACACATATATATTTGCACACTCCTGAATATGAATAAACAAAGGTCCCCCCTTCTTACCTTTTATAATAATCTGGTTATTTGCAATATTCCTAAAGTTATACATTTTATAATAGAAAGTCATGTTAAAGAACAATGAGGTAGGCATATATGATGAAGCCAGAGGGTGATTTAAAGAAAATGTACTTGTGAACACACCATGTGGATCTGAAACATGAAATGAGTGGGAAAGGCTTCTCCACTTATTCCTAGAACAAATGCAAATTGAAGGCTTCTGGATCAAAGCATCTGAGCCTTGTTGCTTACTTTCTCATTCTCATTTGTTAACTAGAGGCAACTATCTTAATTACATTAGAAAATATTGTGCATTTTTCTCACACATCCAATATGTGATACTTAAAAATAACCGATGGGGATAGAATGATAAAATAAAGCATATTATAAAGATTCTGGTAGCTGCTCTTTCTGAAGGCAAGGTGATTAGTAGATTCAAAAGATGTATAGAAAGTGAAAGAAAAAGATGAAAGTGAAAGTCACTCAGTTGTGTCCAGCTCTTTGCGACACCCTGGACTATACAGTCCATGGAATTCTCCAGGCCAGCATACTGGAGTGGGTAGTCTTTCCCTTCTCCAATGGATCTTCCT
Source organism: Redunca redunca (assembly GCA_006410935.1). Lineage (NCBI taxonomy): Eukaryota > Metazoa > Chordata > Mammalia > Artiodactyla > Bovidae > Redunca > Redunca redunca. Next base: position 40,437 of record SJYQ01000400.1, on the reverse strand, counting down.
AACCCAAGGACGGAACCCAGATCTCCTGCATTGCAGGCAGATTCTTTACCAGCTGAGCCACAAGGGAAGCCCAAGAATACCTGAGTGGGTAGCCTATCACTTCTCTAGCAGATCTTCCCAACCTAGGAGTCGAACTGGGGTCTCCTGCATTGCAGATGGATTCTTTACCAACTGAGCTATCTAAATCCTAATAAGAACCACCAATATGTGATATGAGACCTGTTTGGGAGGAAGAATACATCATAGGCATATCTCTGTGACTACTTAGTGTCATTGCTATTTTAAGTGTTACCTTAACTTCACTTTCAACTTTCACTTTCATGCATTGGAGAAGGAAATGGCAACCCACTCCAGTGTTCTTGCCTGGAGAATCCCAGGAATGGCAGAGCCTGCTGGGCTGCTGTCTATGGGGTCATACAGAGTCGGACACAACTGAAATGACTTAGCAGCAGCAGCAACTTAAAATTTCAGGATGTTTGGAATCACTGATGACCATTCTAGGTTGCTAATAGCTGCTTTCCTTAAGCAAGCTCTGTCTCAAAGGAGAACCAATTCAGTTTCATTTAACAGTAAACAGTGACAGTTCTGTGAAAGGCCTTATGGTTATATGGTGCAGATATCATTTACTTGAAATATGTGATGCTCCATGGAGCTGTCAGCCAAATTTACAGAGAGATTTCCTGGAAGCTTTGTGTATCTAGGATTATGCTATCTGTGTAAGACACTTTATCTTTTCTTTTACTTAAGATCATATCTGGCAAGGTTTGATTCTCATCACAAAGGAATAACTGTAAGCTCTTCATTGAGGCATGTCAGTGAAGCCAGAAACTCAAGTTCATCTAAGCAGGTTTTGGGTGAGACACTTTTATCCAAAATAGTAAAAGTTCGAGAGAACCAGCTTGAAATACAAAGAAAAGCTTGGTTAAATAAAAGCAACAGAGGTCTTATGTCTGCACACTCAGAGTATATTTGTGCTTGCACTTCACATAGTTCTGCACTGTCCCAGACCTAACTAATCAGTATCCTCTTCCTTGCAGGAGTTCCTACCTGTGCATTACTAGCATTTGTTTGTAGAGATGATATGGAAGGTTTGTCCTTCCCTAACCCTTACCCATAAGAGTGCTTAGTATCAGCATTTAGTGAAAATCTTGTTTATTCATTCTGTGAGACCACTGTATGATCAGAGATCAGTCATTCTTAGAGGTTATGGAAGGGAGTGAACTGCTCATTTTTCTCACTACTTGCATGCCTAGATTAAAGTAATGCTCTCAGGCTATGGCTAGGTGGCTAGATCTCTGAAAATATGCCCTGGGAATAATAAGCCCAGGAAAACAGAGGAGATACAGAGATAGAAATATGCTTTCTTTGATTGGAAACATTTATGTGCAAGGACAAAGTGGAAAATCAACATGGCACAAAAATATGAAAAAATATCTTTTTCAATGCCATTTTAAAGTAACAATTTAGGCATGATTTTCCTTTCTCCTTTGGAGTAGGGAATGGCAACCCACTCTAGTGTCCTTGCCTGGAAAATTCCATGGACAGAGGAGCCTGGCAGGCAATAGTCCATGGGGTTGCAAAGAATCAGACATGACTGAGAATCTGAGCGGCAGCAACATAACTTCCCCCAGAGCAAAGAATTAGAGAGAAAGAAAGGCAGAGAGAGAGAGAGAGAAGATGATCAAAAGGGGAGCTTCAGTCATTGATAATATTACCTGAAACATGACCTAACACTGTTTTTATATTCTATCAGTTACATAAACCAATTCTGGTATAATGTGGAAGGGAGCAACACACTAGGTGAATATCAAAAGCTGAGTACACTTTGAACTATTTTGGAGATTTATTGCAATATATTGCATTAGTTTATTGATTCATATGATTAATGCAGCTTAAATTTAAGTAATTTTGATTAATTTATTCATTAAATACTTTCTAACAGCAAATGATGAGCCACAAAGAACTTATAAGACAGTATTTGCAGGAGATTAAAAAGAAATGAGACAAGTTGCATTGAGTTCAGGATTCTTTGAGATTACTAGAGTTTGGGTGGCTAGGAAAGACATTGAGTAAGTGGCGTCTAAACTGTGGAGGAGAGGTGTCAAATAAAAATATTGGTGAGGAAATAAAATCATGGCATATCATGCAAGTTTTCAGAATATTTAGAGGATAAAAGATTGAAGGTGAAAATGGGGAAAAGATGGATCTTTACATTAAATAAATATAGAAATCTTCAGACCACAATAGCAGAATGAAAAATAAACTCTAAGACCTCTTGGAACTGCAATCCAGTTCCTTAATTGCAAGGAATCCTTGTAATCTTTGGCTTCCCATGTTATAATTTTCAGGTGCACTCAGAAAAAGAAACAAATAATGGGTAAATATCCTTGAACTCAAAAGACTGCAACTCTCTCCTGGAAAGAGCCAGTTATGCAAACATCTTTCAAGGATTAAATGTCTGATTTTCTGTTTATCATCTTGATATCCTTCACTGAAGTTGTTCTTTCATTTTAGATGTTACTAAGTTAACACCAGGAGGACCCCATTCAGTTCAGTTCAGTCGCTCAGTCATGTCCGACTCTTTGCGATCCCATGAATTGCAGCATGCCAGGCCTCCCTGTCCATCACCAACTCCCAGAGTTCACTCAAACTCACTTTCATCAAGTCAGTGATGCCATTCAGCCATCTCATCCTCTGTCGTCCCCTTCTCCTCCTGCCCCCAATCTCTCCCAGCATCAGAGGCTTTTCCAATGAGTCAACTCTTCGCATGAGGTGGCCAAAGTACTGGAGTTTCAGCTTTAGCATCATTCCTTCCAAAGAACACCCAGGACTGATTTCCTTTAGGATAGATTGGCTGGATCTCCTTGCAGTCCAAGGAACTCTCAAGAGTCTTCTCCAACACCACAGTTCAAAAGCATCAATTCTTCGGCGCTCAGCTTTCTACACAGTCTAACTCTCACATCCATATATGACTACTGGGAAAACCATAGCCTTGACTAGATGGAACTTTGTTGGCAAAGGACCCCATTAATAGCTCTTAATCTTTCTAGGAATGACCTGACAAGACCCTTATGTTATCTCACATTTCTCTCTACATGCTACATTTTATTTGTCAGATGAGAGAAACCCATATAGAGCGAGCTTAGAGAATTGATTTTCCATGAAGGGAATCTATCTTTCTTACCTCTCTTGCAATGGAATCATCACTTTATTTACATTTGAGATACAGCATCTTTTCTATTCATTGTACAAGAAGAAATATACCGTAGCAAGGAGGAGATGCACTAAGTGATATAGAAATCTAGAACAATAATCAGATCACTTCCATCTCCCAAACTTTTTCTCTGCTTTTTCTTCATTGTATGCCTTATAATTCCAATATGAAATATCTACAGTTATTCCCTTATTAATTTATAATTGTTAATGATTCTTAACATATTAGGAAGATAAGAAAAGACCAGCTGACACACCCTTGTTGCTTATTAATGTATTTCTTTGTTGGATTATGCCACTTTGAACTAAACAGCAACATAGGCAAGTTAGTTTTTCAACATAAGGGTATAAACAATTCCATAAAAATAGTTTACTTGCTTATATAGAGACAATAACAGTTATTTCAGTTCCCAGTTGAATATTTTTACTCAACATGTATACACATATGTATACATGTACATGGCCTAGAACTTATATGTTTGTATATGATCCATATATTTGTGTATATATGAATATATTTATATACATACTTTTATATGTATATATGCACATATGTGTGTATGTGTGTGCAATCACTACTTGTTTAGGTCACTAGATTAAAAGCTCTGTTACTAGCTTCAGATGAAATTTCTACTAGGCATAATGATATTTTAAATGTATAATCTAGAAATGACAATCTCATATTTTTCAGTGTGGAGGTTTAAAATGTCCATATCTTCATATCTTTCTTAACTCTTACACACACACATGACATATGAGAATGCATATACTTCCATTTTATTGATTATGTATACATAAATATCATTAAATGTCAAAAAAAGGAGCTTTAAGGGAATTATCACAACTGTGGTAAACTTATTAGTGCAGAACAGTCCTGATATACTTCTGTTACTTACATGTAATTATCAATAACTTCAACCCAAATGAAAAAGAAGGTTTGACATGAGTGGGGCTTTTAAAATAGAAAATAATACAAGATGAAAAGCGAATCCTGGTCTACCAAATGTGCACCAGTCTCCTGTAAGAGGGAATTGAAAGTCAGCTCTGGTGGGAATTGTGTACATATGCTCCCTTGTCTCTGATGCAAGGCTTAGTGGACTATCATTTTCATCTCCATATCATATCATATAAAATTATAGAAGGAGTGTTTATAGAATCTTTAAATCACCTTAGGACCAAAGAATACCATTTCACAGATGTAATCCAAAATATGACTTTCTATTCTGAGGATCCAGAATTATAATACACTGAGTCAGAACTGCATTTAATTATGTATACTTGTGGCCAAATTTTTTTTAAAGAAATCCTGCCAAGGTCTATTTATGATGGCATTGACAAAAATTTTGGATCCTTTTCGATCAGATTCCCTCATCAATCTGAAGAGTCATTTACTGTTATGGATTTTGAGGATCTCTAATTAGGAAGATAAGAAAAGACCAGCTGACACACCCTTGTTGCTTATTCAAAACATGTCCTGCACAACCAGGCCCAGAATGCCTCACAATCTACCAGTTTCTACTTGCTGATTCCTATTCCCCTCAGACGCATCTGCAAGACATGCAGATAGAAATGTTTTTAAAGAATCAGCACAATGTTATGTATTGACCTGAAGAAGATGGATGTTAATGAGTTACATTGTGGTCAAAAAACAGTACAGTCAGCAGTATATCTTGCTGCCATGTTCCATTGTCTGGGAAACATGATATGTGAATCTGTGCTGATGGCTAGAGGAGTACAAAACTGAATCAAAATTATTAGCATTTTGTCCAGGGAACTAGAAACAGAGAGTGACTCCAGTGTTGCCGATTTAAGCAAAGGTCGACAAAAGGTATACAGGTAGCACAGATTATCTGGTGAGATCTGTGACTTAGATAAGAGCTCTCCATCCTGTCTTACTGAAAGTTTTCTTCTGAAACATAAATTGACACATTGATAATCGATTTTTGTTTTAAAGTTCTGGACTAGTTAATCCTACTCTATGTCCAAATTTATTTTTTTTCTTAAAGTAAGGGAATTTAAAACATTACTTTCTATGTCTTTAATGTTGCAGCATAGACAGAATCATGTCATTCTGATTCTACTTGAGGTTGTCCTGAAAATCCTTAACTTGGCTGCTGTTCCTGTTGCTTTATACAGACCCCAGGCCCTTTCCACATCCTGTCATTTTGCCCCTTTCTTCTTCCTTGTCCTCATGTTTCTTTATGTTTCACTCCCAGTTTTTCTAGATAAAGGATTCTGATTGTAACTTCCCCCTCTCTCTATGGTTAGACTACTGCCTATGAGCTCTAATGCTGTGGATTCACATTCTTTGATGTCAGACATCCCTGAGGCAGTGTCTAGACAATCAATTAAGTCACTGCTTTACTTGCCATTGGACTTCCCTAGTGGCTCAGATGGTAAAGTGTCTGTCTACAATGTGAGAGGCCTGGGTTCGATCCCTGGGTCAGGGAGATCCCCTGGAGAAGGAAATGGCAATCCACTCCAGTACTATTGCCTGGAAAATCCCATGGACAGAGGAGCCTGGTAGGCTACAGTCCATGGGACTGCAAAGAGTCAGACATGACTGAGCAACTTCACTTTCACTCACTTTACCTGCCATTAGGCATTCCTTATCCTTGGCCTCTCTCTTTACTTTAATCCCTAGTGAACACCTTTTCTCACCTAACAAATTTCTATTAACACAGCTCAGTTCTTTCTAGTCTCACAGCCTGCAGTGCCGCATAAGGTGTGATATTCTCTCATTCCCTGCCCCAAGCCAGAACTCTAGGAAGATGCACTCAGAAAGTTCAGTTCAGTCGCTCAGTCATGTCCGACTCTTTGCAACCACTTGGACTTCAGCATACCAGCTTCCCTGTCCATCACCAACTTCCGGAGCTTGCTCAAACTCATGTCCATTGAGTCAGTGACGCCATCCAACCATCTCATCCTCTGTCATCCCTTTCTCTTCATGCCCTCAATTTTTCCCAACATCAGAGTCTTTTCCAGTGAGCCAATTCTTCACATCAGGTGGCCAAAATATTGGAGTTTCATCTTCAGCATCCGTCCTTCCAATGAATATTCAGGACTGATTTCCTTTAGGATGGACTGGTTTGATCTCCTTGCAGTTCAAGTGACTCTCCAGAGTCTTCTCCAATACCACAATTCAAAAGCATCAATTCTTCAGCACTCAAGGCAGAGAGGGTAACAGGTTGAAGTCTCATGTTAGTGTTTTAATTGATATACTGCTGTGGCCATGGTGAAAATCACTTTTGGTGCCACTCAACATGCATCAGCATAGCAAATAACTCCTGTTGTGAAAATAATATTAGAAGCCTTATTTTGTATGAATAAGGAAAAGCTTTTTCATTGTTTCATTGAAGGTAAAAGGATAAAATGAGATGGAATTAGGAGTTTCTAAAATAAATTTAAACCTTCTTCTCATCTAACTTTTACCCCAAAAATGTGTTTTACTTCATCTCTATATTGAATATGATACTTGAGGTCAAGGTTAGATATTGGATTCATGAAAGTTATGCCATTAAGGATACTTTCTGCCTATGTGTGTTCCTTGTAAAGGCTCATTCCCACACATAATGCACAGAAACTACTGATTATGGAAGAAGAACTGCAGCATTGCTATTTAAGGTTTCTGTGTGATTCAGCTGGAGTTTCTTTCTCTTTTTATTTACCTTAGGCTGCAAGTCAGAAAACAGAAAAAAAAAAGTATTTAAGTAAATGGAGTTCATCAGGAAAGTTAATTTACTTTACTGTAAAAATATGAAAAATATGCCAAGATATCAAATAAAAAGACTAAATTATATTTCTCTCTCCATCCTTTCTTCTTTCCCTCCTCTGTCTCTCCTACTCTCCAGGTGGAACTGGGGTTTTATATAAGGAGGAAAATTTTTCCTTTGTTTACTTTTAAAGCAAACACCTCAACTTACACATTTGCTTCCTAGGCTGATTCTCAGTCTGTGAATTATTTCAGATATTCAGTGTTAAAAATAAGAAAATATTTTTTCACATTTTTAAATTGATTCTAATTCACTGTTTGATGTTCTTAACACATTGAGCCATGCCAGTGACTTTTTTTTTACAGGATCTTATCATTTTTCTGACTCTTATAGTGGACATATATAAATTTAACATGTTTCACATAAAGAAAAGCTTTGAGGCAAATTGAGGGACTGCTGAATTACTTGGAGTGATAAAAATCACAAAAATTCTATTTTCAAAATTAATTACTTTTCACTCATTACAGATTGCTGGGTTTTCTGAGTTTTGCCTCTCCTTAATATTATTGTCATTTATTACTTGAAAGAAGCTTTTCACTTGGATGATTTTCTATCATTTATTCAGTTAAGTCTGTGAGCAGACTCCCATCAGGAAAAGTACTTGCGTGGATGATGGATGATAGAGTTTCCAAATGGAATATTAACATTCAATTGTCCAATATCAGACTTTCTGAGCTACCCATATGCAAATTTCAAGAATGGTGTATGCTTGTCCAAAATATATGCTTTCAGATATCTTAGAGAGAGTGTATCTTGCATCATGAAAACATCCCATGAAGGAAGATACTTAAAAAGGAACTGACCACAAAGAAAATCATGAAAATTTACCACACACTGTTATACTACAAAAACATTTTTAATGTACTTGGCATGGCACTAAGGTTTGTAATGTGGTTATTCTGTAATATATGATGTAAGTAGTTCCCACTGAACTCAACCATTTTACTCATGGAATGCTTGCACAAGTTCTTCTTAAAAAAATTTTATTGATTTGCAATAATGTTTAAGTTGCAAAAATTTACAATCAATTTTTAGTTGATTTCCAGTATCGTGTTAGTTTCAGGTGTACAATAAAGTGAATCAGTTCAGTTCAGTTCAGTCGTTCAGTCATGTCCTATTCTTTGTGACCCCATGAATTGCAGCACACCACGCCTCCCTGTCCATCACCAACTCCTGGAGTTCACTAAGACTCACGTCCATCGAGTCAGTGACGCCATCCAGCCATCTCATCCTCTGTCGTCCCCTTCTCCTCCTGCCCCCAATCCCTCCCAGCATCAGAGTCTTTTCCAATGAGTCAACTCTTCGCATGAGGTGGCCAAAGTACTGGAGTTTCAGCTTTAGCATCATTCCTTCCAAAGAAATCCCAGGGCTGATCTCCTTCAGAATGGACTTTTTACATTATTTTCCCATATAGGTGATTACAGAGTACTGAGTAGAGTCCCCTGTGCTCTATGATAGGTCATTATGGGTTATCTGTTTTATATATGATAGTCTGTATATGTCAATTCCAATCTTATATGTGGAACTAAAATCCCATAAGTCATGCAATGTGACCCCCCAGAAAAATTAAGATACAGATATAAAAAACAAACTTATGGTTACTATGGGGAAAGTGGGAGGGGAGGGATAAATTCTGCAAGTTCTTTTCATGAAACAGTGAATATCTCTAGCTTTTAATGTGAACCTTGTTAAATAAATATTTGTATATTTAGTTGTTTATAAAATAATATATACTACGTGGTTTATATATATACATTCCCAAAAAAATCAGCAATGTCAACTTACTAAGCAATTACTGATAATTATATTGCAAATATTTTACAAAATTGTACAATCAATTATTAATAAATCAATCTTTGTAATATTTCAAATTTAAATAAGTTTATGCTATTTAAATTTAAAATAGATTTATGCTAAATTCTTACATTTGAGAATTTCACATTGTAATGGGAGCCCACCACAGGGTAGCTTACATCATTGCTGCCTTTTCCTCTTCCTCTGAAAGACAGTAATCTGAAACACCATCTCAATTATAGCAAATGATAGAAAAGTAATTAGCTAATATCATCTACCCAGGGAAGCTGAAATAAAATCATGCTTCAAATTAAAGAAGAAATCTACATAATCATTATTAATCCATGAATGTACAGTAAAACTTTGGCTGTTTTCCTATGGAAATTTGTTTCCACAAGAACATTCTATCATCTTCTAAATTACTGTATATTTTTAAAATTTCCATGGCATGAAAATCTTATTTATTATTGAATAACTCTTGCTCATCTTGTAAAATCAAACTTTGCAGAATTTTCCAGAGCAAACATCTTGGCTTTCAAATTTTTGCATGTGTGTTTTTTTAAATGTTAAGCATCAGAAGAAATATATATTTTCTTAACACTTTGTTTTTGCTTTAAATTGACGAGGCACAACACCACATTTATCCCCTGCTGCTGCTGTTGCTAAGTCGTTTCAGTCGTGTCTGACTCTGTCCGACCCCATAGAGGGAGCCCACCAGACTCCCACGTCCCTGAGATTCTGCAGGCAAGAACACCGGAGTGGGCTGCCATTTCCTTCTCCAATGTATGAAAGTGAAAAGTGAAAGTGAAGTCTCTCAGTCGTGTCCGTCTCCTAGCGACCCCATGGACTGCAGCCCACCAGGCCCCTCCCTTCACGGGATTTTCCAGGCGAGTACTGGAGTGGGTTTCCATTTCCTTCTCCTTATCCCCTGAGAGAGATAATTTATTATGTTATGTTCTTAATTAAGTGTGGTTCAGTTCCCCTTTTAAAAATGTTAGTTCAGTTCAGTTCAGTCGCTCAGTCGTGTCCGACTCTTTGTGATCCCATGAATCGCAGCACCCCAAGCCTCCCTGTCCATCACCAACTCCCAGAGTTCACTCAAACTCACGTCCATCGAGTCAGTGATGCCATCCAGCCATCTCATCCTGGGTCGTCCCCTTCTTCTCCTGCCCTCAATCCCTCCCAGCATCAAAGTCTTTTCCAATGAGTCAACTCTTCGCATGAGGTGGCCAAAGTACTGGAGTTTCAGCTTTAGCATCATTCCTTCCAAAGAAATCCCAGGGCTGATCTCCTTCAGAATGGACTGGTTGGATCTCCTTGCAGTCCAAGGGACTCTCAAGAGTCTTCTCCAACACCACACTTCAAAAGCATCAATTCTTTAGCGCTCAGCCTTCTTCACAGTCCAACTCTCACATCCATACATGACTATTGGAAAAACTATAGCCTTGACTAGACGGACCTTAGTCAGCAAAGTAATGTCTCTGCTTTTGAATATGCTATCTAGGTTGGTCATAACTTTTCTTCCAAGGAGTAAGCGTCTTTTAATTTCATGGCTGCAATATTGATATTAATATGAACAGCTAATGAAAAAAATCATTACATAGAGCTTAGTTTTTAAAATTCAGACATCTACTCTTATGTCAAAATTTAGGGTGATACAGCTGTTGGAAGCATGAAATGAAATGAGTTGGTAATATGCCTTTTCATATTATCTTTGCCTCCATTTCCAAAAAATATAAAAAAGTCTCTCACCTAGATATGAGGTTTGGCATTAAAACTGTCCCTTGTGGTATTTATCTCTCGTCATTATCTTCTAAACAGTACACCTACACATATATAATCCGCACATAGACACATACAGCTCCTATGTTTGCTTTTCAAGNCATTATCTTCTAAACAGTACACCTACACACATATAATCCACACATAGACACATACAGCTCCTATGTTTGCTTTTCAAGGTTTGCTTCAAAATCATTCTGAATACTTGAGGTTCTGCACTGTTGAACTGTAGACTGCTCTTGAAAGTCACATTAAATTATTTTCTCAGACTGTCAGAGGATAAGATGTGTTGATGGAAAAATTTTTTTTCCTCCATTGACACAAATACCATGCATCAGTGAAGTAAATGCAATGTTTGGCTCTATCACAGATGCCAAAGACATTCTTTGAATGTGCAGATTTTGTTTTTGGAACAAGATAAATATTGACCTTTACATAATATATATATATATCAATTTTCTGGCACTGTCAAGTCATTTATCAATGAACTTGTATCTAAGAAAGTGAGTTTATGAAAAAGAGATGATTCAATCTGGTGCTGAAAAAGAAACATCGGAAGCATGAAATTATATTATTGACCCAGAAAATTAGTCAAGTATTTGAAAAGCTTATGTATCTCAATTTTTTTATTTCTTTAAAAACTATTCATTTTAATATTCTATTTCATATTTTTGAATTAATATTGAGTGGTAGCTCTGCTTTTAAGTAGTTTTGATAACTTTCTTTCTGAAACATTCTTCACTCTTTAATAAAGCACACCCTTAGAAATTCTCACCACTATTCTTCATCTCAGTTCCTGCTGAAATCCTAAACTTAATTTAACTATAATGCCATTTCTGTTAACTTGCTCTCCATGTGATAATGCAGCCATGTAGATGATGCATTTTGCTGATGGTTGAATATTTATATTTCCTCACACATATTCCAGCTCTCTTGCAACTACCCAGGACCAACAGGTTATGAAATACCCTGAATCTCTGAGTCAAATTTAGAGGTATGCCCAATGAGTAACTAAAGTTCCATGAGTAAAGAGTAGGCATTTATTTGTTAAGTCATTGAGATTTGGGGGATTATACATAAATGTAGATCACCCTTATTTATGTGAGTCCTAGACCCTAGATAAGCTAGATAACTTATAGAAGATAGTCTATAAGTAGAATATCTTCATACTTCAGTTCCAGTCTTGATCTGAAGAGTAGGAAAGCATGGAAAAGAGGAGTAACTTACCCAGACCAGTGATATTTAAAATTCTAAGAGCTCTCAGTCAAGCTTCATTCAGAAATTCTGCTCGAAAAGCAAATTTACATCACTGGTTGCCTCTTTATACACACTGCTGCTGCTGTTGCTGCTGCTAAGTTGCTTCAGTTGTGTCCGACTCTGTGCGACCCCATAGATGGCAGCCCACCAGGCTCCCACGTCCCTGGGATTCTCCAGGCAAGAACACTGGAGTGGGCTGCCATTTCCTTCTCCAATGCATGAAAGTGAAGAGTGAAAGTGAAGTCGCTCAGTCATGTCTGACTCTTAACAACCCCATGGGCTGCAGCCTACCAGGCTCCTCCACCCATGGGATTTTCCAGGCAAGAATACTGGAGTGGGTGGCCATTGCCTTCTCCGTTTATACACACTAGTATATATAAAACATTTGACCAATAAGATCTACTGCATAACACAGGGAACCATACTCAATATTTTGCAATAACCTATATGGGAAAAGAATCTGAAAAGATTCTGATTTACTTTCTATACACCTAAAACTAGCACAACATTGTAAGTCAACTATATTCAATTAAAAAATCACATAGAACAGAAAAGTAAATAAAATTTTTTAAAATATTCCTAAACATTGTTGTCCCTTGAGTGTATTTAAAAAGTAGGCTCCAAGGGGGCAAGGGCTATCTCCTCTTTGCTCTATCTACAGTATCTACTCCAATACTTGGAATAAAGGATGAAAAGTAAACATTGCTTACACAAATTAATGATTACTTGATAGCTCTGCCTATGAGTAAAGTTCCTAGGACAATGGTTGGGTTGAATTTTGCTCTGAGTTGCTCTCGGCTCAAAATATTTAAAAAAGGAGATTTGCTCTTCAAACAACAGGTAAATAGATAAAATTTAAAGTTATACTAATCTTTGTTAACTAAAGAAGGCTGAGCACTGAAGAACTGATGCTTTTGAACTGTGGTGTTGGAGAAGACTCTTGAGAGTCCTTTGGACTGCAAAGAGATCAAACCAGTCAATCCTAAAGGAAATCAATCCTGAGTATTCTTTGAAAGGACTGATGGTGAAGCTCCAATGCTTTGGTCACCTGATGTGAAAAGCCGATTCATTGGAAAAGACCCTAATTCTGGGAAAGACTGAAAGCAGGAGGAGAAGGGGACGCCAGAGGATGAGATGGCTGGATGGCATCAGTGACTCATTGGACTTGAGTTTGAGAAAACTCTGGGAGATGGTGAAGGACAGGGAAGTCTGGTGTGCTGTATTCCATGGGATTGCAAAGAGTCAGACATGACTGAATGATTGAAAAACACCATTTTTTTTTATTTGCATAAATTGAACTTTTACTGAGTGTCAAGCACTGAGCTAAGGGTACTTTACATAGAATAATCATGTACCCATCTTGCTCAGAAAATCTTACATTATGCATCTTACCCCACAGTGATTATTAGTATGCCCCCTCTTCAAAACTTATAAGAGAGAAATGAGAACAAAAACTTATATGGTGTACCTAGCCTTACAGATTTTCTCATTTGATTTTCAAAGCATTTCCATACCATTATTATCTCCATTTGAGAGGTAAGAAAACCAAGATCTAAAAAGAAAAGTAACTTATTTCTAACATTCATATTTTAATGATAAGTCAGGAAGCATAGCTCCTTAATACATGCTTTTAACCAGTTAGCCTTACCACCTTTCACTTTTCAGGACTATGTCTATTGTGTTCAGTAATGAACATTCACTGTGATTGATTCAGTTTTGTTAGATTAAAAAACTATACTTTGTCAAAAGCTGAAGAGTCTCAGAAATAAATGTGTGAAATGATGTCTCAGCAATGTTGCATGCTCTATCCATCACTGAAAGATTTTGATCCTTAATAATGAGAAAGCAGGACTGAAAGAAACTATGTGTCTTTGCCAACTCATAAACCACTGCAAATCATAAAAATGGAGTTAGTCAGTGACTTACCAGCTGCACTGATATTATTAATGTCTATATAATTTTCCTTCATGAAGAAAGTAGATACTCTCCATGGTTTGAGGCTATAGTTTTTTCAGTATATTTCATCAATATTAGTACTTAATGTTCCTAGACCAAACTATAATTTAATAATGTTTGCAAATAAGACTAACACTTTATTTTCCAAGGATAGTTTATCAGATTTTTTTCTCACCAAAGTGACATAAAATGGACCTTCCTCCCAGTGACAGCGTCTCTACAAAACTTTCCCAATTTCTAGTAATGACAGCCCAAGATAGAAGGTCTGGCCTTATATATATAAACGAGGTCAGTGTGATTAGGAACATTTCCTGAAGACAGCAAATTTACCTCCTAGTTGCGATCTCTACATTATTGAATTTAGAACATAGGAAGTAGTAAGTTAGTTGTGAAATTCTACATTTTAGCAATTATAAATGCTCTGGGTACAATGCAGAAATTTTGAACCTCATAAGTGCTAGAGTTTTGCAGATGGAAATTACCTTCCATAGTGCTAGAATCACATCTATCTGAACAGTATGCAGTCAGACCAAATTAACTTTTGAATTCTAAGGCAGAAATAAGCTCTAGAGCCTAGAATATATCTGTACTCCATAATTGTTTTAGAATGTTTGAATAAATTAAACCTCTTATAAGATTTTTTTCATTTTTATTTTTTAACACCAAAAACAATTTTGTATTGGGATATAACCCATTAATAATGTTGAGGTAATTTCAGATGAACCGTGAAGGGACCCAGCCATACATATACATGTATCCATTCTCCCCCAAACTCCCCTCTTATCCAGGCTGGCACATAACATTGAACAGAATTCCATGTGCCATGCAATAGGTCTTTTTTTGGTTATCCATTTTAAATGTAGTAGTATATACATGACTTTCCCAAAGTCCTTAACTATCCCTTCCCCTCAGCAACTGTAATTTCAGTTTCTAAGTCTGTGGGTCTCTTTCTGTTTTGCAAGTAAGTTCATTTGTATCATTTCTTTTTAGATTCCACATATAAGGAATGTCATATTATATTCCTGCTTCTCTGACTTACTTCACTCACTATGACAATCTCTAGTTCCATCTATGTTGCTGCTGATGGCATTATTTCATTCTTTTTAATGGCTGAGTAATATTCCATTGTGTGTGTGTGTGTGTGTGTGTGTGTGTGTGTGTGTACTACATTTTCTTTATCCACTCCTCTGTTGATGGACACTGTAAACAATGCTCCAGTGAATGTTGGTGCATGCATCTTTGGGGGCCATGTTTTTCTCTGGCTATATGCCCAGGAGTGGATTTCAGGTTCGTATGCTAGCTCTACTTTTACATTTTTAAGAAATCTCCATACTCTTCTCCATAGAGGCTGTACCAATTTACATTCCCACCAATGGGGCAGAAGGGTTCCCGTCTCTCCACACCCCCTCCAGCATTTGGTTTCTGTGGATTTTTTGATGATAGCGATTCTGACCAGCGTGAAGTAATATCTCATTGCGGCTTTGATTTGTGTGTCTCTAATAACTAGTTATGGTCAACATCTTTTCATATGTCTATTGGCCATCTCTATGTTCTCTTTGGAGAAATGTCTATTCAGATCTTCTGCCCATTTTTGAGAGGGTTTTTTGTTTTGATGCTATTAAGCATTATAAACTGTGTGTAAATTTTAGATACTAATCCCTTATCAGTCACATCATTTCCAAATATTTTCTCCCAATCTGTGGATTGTCTTTTCATTTTGTTTATGGTTTCTTTTGTGAAAAAGCTTTTGAGTTTAAGTAGGTCATATTTCTTTATTTTTTCTTTTATTTTCATTATTCTGAGAGACAAATTGAAAACGATGTTGTTGTGATTTATGTCAAAGAGTGTTTTGTGCGTGGTTTCCTCTAAGAGTTTCATAGTGTCTGGTCTTCACATTTAGATCTTTAATTCATTTTGAGCTTATTTTTGGGTATGGAGTTAAGTAATGATTTAATTTTTTTGTACATGTGGCTATATAGTTTTCCCAGCAACCTGTGTTGAAGAGACTGTCTTTTCAACATTGTAAAGTCTTGCCTCCTTTGTCATAGATGAATTGGCCATAGGTGCCTGGGCTTGTTTCTGGGTTTTCTAAACTGTTCCATTGATCTATACTTTTATTTTTGTGCTAGTACTGTACTGTTTTGATGACTATAGTTTTGTAGTATAGTCTGAATTCAAGAAGACTGATTCCTCAATTCCTGATTTTCTTTTGCAACATTGCTTTGGCTATTCATGGTCTTTCATGTCTCCATAAAAATTTTGAGATTTTTTGTTCTAGTTCTGTGAAAAATGCCATTGGTAATTTGACAGGGATTGCATTGAATCTGTATAGTCATTTTAACAATATAGATCCTTCCAAAACATGAATATGGCATGTCTTTCCACCTTTTAATGTCTTCTTTGATATCTTTCATCAACTTCCTGTAGCTTTTGGAGTACAGGATTTTTTTCTCCTTAGGTAGGTTTATTCTTAAGTATTTTATTATTTTTGTTTGTTTGTTAAGCTTTTCTTTGTCATGTTTTATTTTTTAATATTTATTCATTTTTATTGATTGATGATAGATTTATAATATCGGTTTGATTTCTGTCGTACATCAACATGAATTAACCATCAGTGTATATAAGTCCCCTCTCTCTTGAATCTCCCTCCTACCTCCCTATTTTATTCTTCTTGATCCAATGGTAAATGGTATTGCTTCTTGAATTTCTCTTTCTGATCTTTCATTGTTAGTGTATGGAAATGCAACAAATTTCTGTGTATTAATTTTGTAACCTATAACTTTACCAAATTGATTCATGAGTTCTAACAGTTTTCTGGTAGCATCTTTAGGATCTTCTAAGTGTAGTAGCATGTCATCGGAAAACAATTTAACTTTTCTTCCAATCTGAGTTCCCATTATCCTTATTCTTCTCTGATTTCTATATTGTAGCTAGGACTTCCAAAATTACATTGAACAAAAATGGTGAGAGTGGACATCCTTGTCTTGTTCCCTGTCTTAGAGGGAATGCTTTCAACTTTTCTCCCTTTATGTTTGTTAGTAATTGCCTTACATATTGATGTTTTCCCATATTGGGTGCATATGTATTGCTTAGCCAACAAGGGTCCGTCTAGTCAAGGCTATGGTTTTTCCAGTGGTCATGTATGGATGTGAAAGTTGGACTGTGAAGAAAGCTGAGCGCCAAGGAATTGATGCTTTTGAACTGTGGTGTTGAAGACTCTTGAAAGTCCCTTTTACTGTAAGAAGATCCAACCAGTCCATCCTAAAGAAGATCAGTCCTGGGTATTCGTTGGAAGGACTGATGCTGAAGCTGAAACTCCAATACTTTGGCCACCCGATGTGAAGAGCTGACTCACTGGAAAAGACCCTGATGCTGGGAAAGATAGAAGGCAAGAGGAGAAGGGGACGACAGAGGATGAGATGGCTGGATGGCGTCACCGACTCAGTGGACAGGAATTTAAGTAAACGCCGGGATTTGGTGATGAACAGGGAAGCCTGGCATGCTGCAGTCCATGGGGTCACAAAGAGTCAGACACAACTTAGTGACTGAACTGAACTGAACGGATATTTATAATTGCTATATATTCTAGGATTGAACTGTTGATCATTATGTAGTGTCCTTCTTTGTCTCTTATAACAGTTTTTGTTTCAAAGTCTATTTTTTTCTGATGTGAGTGTTGCTACTCTGGCTTTCTTATGATTTCCATCTGTGTAAAATACCTTGTCCCATCCCCTTACTTTCAGGTCTGAGGTGGGTGTCTTGTAGACAACATATATATGGGTCTTGTTTTTGCATCCACCCAGTCTATGTCTTTTGGTTGGTGCATTTATTCCATTTAGATTTAAGGTGATTATTGACATGTATAATCCTACTACTGTTTTGTTCATTGTTTGTGGTTTATTTTTTTAGATCTTTTCCTTCTTTTGTGCTTCTTGCCTAGAGAAGTTCCTTTGTATGTGTTGTAAAACTGGTTTGCCTGTGTGCATGATAAGTCACTTCAGTTCTGTGATTTAGTGGTGCTGAATTCTTTAATTCTGCTTATCTATAAAGATTTTTATTTCTCCATAAGGTCTGATTGAGTATCTTGCTTGGTAAGGTATTCTTGGTTTTAAGTTCTTCTTTTTCATTACTTGGAATATACTTTCTATTATTTTTCTGTTGCCTAATCATAACAAAATGGTTTTAAGTATTAGTTACATAATCACAATAGTAAATTATGTTTATCAGTTTTCACAATCAATAGCCAGATTAAAAATAAAAGATAATTACAACTGTAAGCCATAATGGGAACATGACTATCTAACAATATAAAATAATTACTTACAATTTTGGGGGTCAAGCAGAGTGATGTGGTAAGTGGAAGTGCATACATGCACAACAGTTCTATGTTTTTTGCTTGGTACATTTGATCCTATTAATGATTTCTTAATTATTTTGGGTTTATTTTCTGTTGGTCTTTCCTTTCTCTAGTGTTTCCTGCATAGAGAAGTTACTTTAGTATTCGTTGTAAAACTTGTTTGGTGGTGCTAAATTCTCTTAACTTTTGCTTGTCAGGAAAGCTTTAAATTTCTCCGTCAAATCTGAATGAGAGTCTTGCTGGGCACATTTTTCTTGGTAGTAGGCTCTTCTTCTCCATCACTTTAAATATATCATACCACTCTTTTCTGGCTTGTAGAGTTTCTCTCGAGAAATAAGCTGTTAGCCTAATAGGCGTTCCCTTGTATGTTGTCACTTACCCCTTGTTTTTAATATTTTATCTTTGTCTTTAATTTTTTCAGTTTGATTACTATGTATCTCCATGTGTTCCTCCTTGAGTTTATCCTGCCTGGGACTCTTTGTGCTTCCTGGACTTGGCTGACAATTTCCTTTCCCATATAGGAAAGTTTTTAGCTGTTATCCCTTCAGATATTTTTTCAGGTCCTTTCTCTTCTTCTTCTGGGATCCCTATAATGCAAATGTCAGTGCATTTAATCTTGTTTCAGAGGGGTCTTAGGCTATCTCATTTTTTTTCTATACTCTCTTCTATGACGATTTCATTTCCCCCATTTTCTCTTCCAGGTCATTTATCCATTCTCTCTGTTATTCTGCTGTTGATTCCTTCTAATGTATTATTTATCTCTGTTTGTTTGTTACTTAGTTCTTTTATATCTTTGGTAGATACCTTTTGCATCTTTTCCAGTGTTTTCCTGAGATCCTGGATCATCTTCATTATCATTATTCTGAATTCTTTCTCTGGTAATTTGCCTATCTCCACTTCATTTAGTTGACTTTCTGGGATTTTATCTGGTCCCTTCATTTAGGTTTTTTTTTTTCCCTCTGGGATTATATCTGGAACATAGTTCAGTTCAGTTCAGTTCAGTCACTCAGTTGTATCCAACTATTTGCAACCCCAGGGATGGCAGCACACCAGGCCTCCCTGTCCATAACCAACTCCCAGACCCTACTGAAACTCATGCCCATTGAGTCGGTGATGCTATCTAACCATCTCACTCTCTGTCATCCCCTTCTCTTCCTGACTTCAATCTTTCCCAATATCAGGGTCTTTTCAAGTGAGTCAGTTCTTCCAATCAGATGGCCAATGTATTGCAGTTTCAGCTTCAGCATCAGTCCTTCCAAAGAATATTCAGGACCGATTTCCTTTAGGATGGATGGGTTGGATCTCCTTGCAGTCCAAAGGACTCTCTAGAGTCTTCTTCAACACCACAGTTCAAAAGCATCAATTCTTTGGTGCTCAGCTTTCTTTATAGTCCAACTCTCACATCCATACATGATACTGGAAAAACCATAGCTTTGAATAGATAGGCCTTTGTTGGCAATGTCTCTGCTTTTTAATATGCTGTCTAGGTTGGTCATAACTTTTCTTCAAAGGAGCAAGAGTCTTTTAATTTTATGGCTGCAGTCACCATCTGCAGCAATTTTGGAGCCCCCCAAAAATAAAGTCAACCACTGTTTCCACTCTTTCCACATCAATTTGCTGTGAAGTGATGAAAACAGATCCCATGATCTTTGTTTTCCGAATGTTGAGTTTTAAGCCAACTTTTTCACTCTCCTCTTTCACTTTCATCAAGAGGTTCTTTAGTTCTTCCTTGCTTTCTGCCATAGGGTGGTGTCATCTACCTATCTGAGGTAACTGATATTTCTCCCAGAAATCTTGATTCCAGTTTGTTCTTCATCCACCCCAGCATTTCTCATGATGTACTCTTCATATGAGTTAAATAAGTAGGGTGACAATATACAGCCTTGATGTACTCCTTTTCCAATCTGGAACCAGTCTGTTGTTCCATGCCCAGTTCTAACTGTTGCTTCCTGACCAGCAAACAGATATCTCAAGTAACAGGTCAGGCGGTCTGGTATTCCCATTTCTTTCAGAATTTTCCACAGTTTGTTGTGACCCACACAGTCAAAGGCTTTGACATAGTCAATAAAGCAGAAGTAGATGTTCTTCTGGAACTCTCTTGCTTTCTTGATGATCCAACGGATGTTGGCAATTTGATCTCTGGTTCCTCTGCCTTCTCTAAATCCAGCTTGAACATCTGGAAGTTCTCAGTTCATGGATTATTGAAGACTATCTTGGAGAATTTTGAGCATTACTTTGCTAGCGTGTGAGATGAGTGCAATTGTGCAGTAGTTTGAGCATTCTTTGGCATTGCTTTTCTTGGGATTGGATTGAAAACTGACCTTTCCAGTCCTGTGGCCACTGCTGAGTTTTCCAAATTTTCTGGCATATTGAGTGCAGCACTGTCACAGCACCATCTTTTAGGATTTGAAGTACCTCAACTGGAATTCCATCACCTCCACTAGCTTTGGTCATAGTGATGCTTCCTAAGGCCCACTTGAATACTTGTCTGGCTCTTGGTGAGTGATCACAACATCATGATTATCTGGGTCATGAAGATCTTTTTTGTATAGTTCTTCTGTGTATTCCTACCACCTCTTCTTAGTATCTTCTGCTTCT
Source organism: Redunca redunca (assembly GCA_006410935.1). Lineage (NCBI taxonomy): Eukaryota > Metazoa > Chordata > Mammalia > Artiodactyla > Bovidae > Redunca > Redunca redunca. The sequence goes on along the minus strand of SJYQ01000400.1, from coordinate 19,707 downwards.
GTTAGGTCCATACCGTTTCTGTCCTTTATTGTGTCCATCTTTGCATGAAATGTTCCCTTGGTATCTCTAATTTTCTTGAAGTGCTCTCTAGTCTTTCCCATTCTATTGTTTTCCTTTATTTCTTTGTATCGATCACTGAGGAAGGCTTCCTTATCTCTCCTTGCTAATGTCTGGAACATAACTTTACTTTTTCATCCTGATTAACTTTCTGTAATGTGGCTTTTGTTTTAGCCACTGTTAGACTGTAGTTTTTCTTTCTTGTTCTGTCTGCTTCTGATGGAGGAGGCTAAGAGGCTTATATAAGCTTCCAAATGAGGATTGGTTGTGGGAAAATATGGCTCTCTTCCGGTGGGCAGGGCCTTGCTCAGTAAAGCTTTAATTCAATTATGTGCTGATGGGTGTGGTTGTGCTCTCTCATTTGCAGTTGTTTGGCCTGAGTTAACTCAGCCCTGGGATCTACAGGCTCTGAAAAGTGAAAGTGAAGTCCCTCAGTTGTGCCTGACTCTTTGTGACCCCATGGACTATAGCTCACCAGGCTTCTCTTCCATGGGATTTTCCAGGCAAGAATACTGAAGTGGGTTGCCATTTTCTCCTCTAGGGGATATTCCCGACCCAGGGATCCAACCCAGGTCTCCTGCATTGCAGGCAGACGTTTTATCCTCTGAGCCACCAGGGAAGCCTGGTAGGGTTAATGGTGAACTCCAAGACGGCTTATGCTAAAGGGGATCTTTCCCTATGTTTTGCCAGTGTCCCTGCTCCTCTGGTGAGCCCCTGCCCCTGTGGCGAGTCTCACCTGCCCCGCACCTCCACAGGAGACCCTCCAACACTAGCAGGCAGTTTTGCTTCAATTTCCTATGGGGTCACTGCTCCTTTCCTCTGGGTCTTGGTGCACACAAAATTTTGTTTGTGCTTTTCAAGACTGGAGTCTCTGTTTCCTTCAGTCCTATGGAAGTCATGCAATCAAATCCAGCTGGCCTTCAAAGTCAGATTCTCTGGAAATTCCTTCTTCTGCTGGACTCCAAGACTGAGAAGACTGATGTGGGGCTCAGATCCTTCACAAGAGTGGGAACACTTCTTTTATATTATTGTTCTCCAGTTTGTGGTTCACCCACCTGGTGGGAATGAGATTTGAGTTTGTCATGATTGTGCTCCTCCTACCACCTTGCTGAAGCTTCTTCTTTATCTTTGGATGTGGTGCCTTTTTTTTGTTTCAGCATCCTCCTGTGGATGGTTGTTCAATAGCTAGTTGCAATTTTGATGCTGTTTGCAGGGGGAGATGTGTGTACATCATACATACCCTGTCTGTTTAAACACAGTAGTGATTCCTGACCATTGTACTTAAAAATCAATACAATATTTTGTGTAACACTGCAAAGCTGTAGATTTACCAATTGGAAAAGTTATATAAAAGGGAAAGGGAAAATCTTTTTTATCTGCAAGTATGACTTTTCAATATAATGTCTATGCCTAGATTTATATTCATATATGGACTAATTTTAAGTAAAAATTATAAGATATCACATATTTTTGGTACTTTGGAATCCATTTATAATCTCAGTCGAAACTGGTAGCTTAATTTCTTCTTGGTCATGCAATAAAAAATTATTGCAAGTTCTATTTTCAATGAAAACTTAAATAAATAGAAATAAACAGTAGCAATCATCAAATATAGCATTTACTAAAAGTCAGTATTTATATGCTTACAATGCAGACCTCTAGATAAGTTATTATATCTTGAGATTAGTTAGAATATACACAATTTCCTTATAAAGAGCCTTCAATTTCCCTGATTAGCCTATTCTTCTCAGTTTTTCTCCTCCTGCCTCACACATTTCTATACTTAATTATGTCAGAGTAAAGGTCATGGTCCATTGCAGAAAAACTCTCTTAACACTTCCTTCACTCACAAGCTAATAAAAACAGCTATTTCATGCTCTTAGATGCCTTCTTCAAGTTCTGTGTGTTCACAGTTTCAAAAACTGAGGCTATATTTATACCCAAAGATAACACTTATTTTTGATAATATTTCTTCTGAGTATAAAAGCAAATGGTAATTGTAGAATTAATTTTAAGATACAGGCAGGCACAAAAATGCAATTTGAAATTCCATTGACAAAAATAATTTTAATATTTTGAAAGCTATGCCTCTAGTAATATTTCAATAAAATTATATTCAAACTTTATAAAGTAGTGTAGACTTCATTTGAAAATAATATAACTTTGATACATATTCAGGCCTTTAGACAGATGTCTCTCTATAAAAACATGATTAAAGATGGTATAACATTTAAATATTTTCCAAGTTCCTTTTATTGGATGTCAAAAATATTTCTGACTTTAATATTAGGAAAATAAAATTTTCTTATAGGCAAACATTTGCACATAACCATGACAAAATTATTAAGATAAAACTAATAAATAAGAAATTTCTGGTGCAAATGATGTAAACCTTAAACATTTTTAAAATATATAATAGCAATTTATGTTTGTATCAGTGTAAAGTTCCATCCTTATTGGATTCAATGTTATTCTCCATAGGCAATACAGGAGGTATTAATAGTTCAGCAAAACTAGGTTGGTAAATCTGGATTTGACTGACTATTCTATTTTTATTTGATTTGGTTATTTTATTGGTTTTAACATGATAGTTTAGCTGAGTATAAATTCTAAGTTGCCACTATTTTTTCCTAGTATTTTAAGAGTTGATACAGTTGTGGTTTCTTTATAAGTGCTTAGTTGTTTCCCACTGATCAACTTTACCCATTGTTTTAGTGTTCAGGAGATTTACTTCAGTTTGATTAGATGTGGAGTTTGCTTTCTTTATGTCATCTCTTTTGTGTGTGTATAGGATGCTTGCATCCAATTATTCCTATCTTTATTCAGTTATGAAAATGTGAAGTCATATCACTTTGCATTTATCTCTCCCTCATGTTCTCTGTCCTCTATTTCTTAAACAATTAGACATATTCTATTTAAATCTCTTTAGTGACTTCTGCTGCATTGTGCATAATTTCTTAACATCCATATACTGTTTATTGATCCTGTCTTCAGTTCTTTAAAACATACATTTTGCTTTATATTTTAGTTATTTTTCAACCCAAAAAGTTGAAATTTTTCAGATTTCCCTGACTTTCTGTGTGCTCACCTGTTTTGAGTCATCTCTGCTCTCTTTAATGGTTTTATGCATGTTTGTTTCCAACCTCTTCTGTGATGTTCTGCTTATCTGAAAGGAAAATGGCCACTTCAATCCTTCACTCACCTCCTCTTCACTCACCTCCTAATTGGACTGGGTTAAACTCATCTATCTCATTCTCAGCTGCCATCATCAAATTGGCTTCACCATGCTTTCCAGTGAGGACTTCTTGTGCTCTTTTCAGTTTTGTTTGATACTGTACTTCCTTCTGCGTAAATGCTGATAAATCTGGTTCTTTAGCTCTTAGCAGTTTTTCACTGCCTGATTTATATTTTGAGGTTTGTATGAATATGTTAACATTTAGCTTTGTTTTACATATTGTGTGTGGGTTTGAGGTTTTGCTATCCTTGCCCACATGTTTTAAGGGAGTACTCATGAAATTAAAATCTACCACACCACTGCCTTCAAATTCCTGCAGTTTATTTTTCCAGAAGGAACTAATTAAGGATTTTGGTAGGACAGTGGTAGATCAGATTTACATTTTTAAAAGATCACTCTGATTGCCATGTAGAGAATGTATTGAAGGACAGAATGGAAACAGGAATGATTGCAAGACTTTCATATCAGTTCAAATGAGTGAAGATATTGACCTGGACCAGGGAGGCAGAGGTGATTTGGGTGATACAAATAAATTTGTGTTGATGTTGCTAAATTTCAGATCCTTATTAGATATTCAAGTGAAATTGTCAAATAAGCAGTAAATGCTTGAGTCTGGAATTCCAGTGACAGTTAATACACAGAGGTCCCCGGGAGTTGGTGATGGACAGGGAGGACTGGCATGCTGAAATTCATGGGGTCGCAAAGGGTTGGACATGACTGAGTGACTGAACTTAACTGAACTGTCTTACTTACCTTTACTTTTACCTAAATTTCAGAATTGCTTTAATTAATTAATATTTTGAGTTTCCTGCAATTTGCAATCTACTATTTACTGTCTCCACTGTATTTTAAAATTGGGTGACATTTCCACCTGAATCAGTTTCCCTCACTAAGTGTGTTGTCTTGCCCTAGCTGCCTATCCTGTTACATATTATGCTGTTATGAATTATGTTGGAGGACAATTACAGATACCAAAAAGTTTACATCTTTCACACTGTAAGTTCATTTCTAAGTGGATATTAATATAGAATTCAAAGACTGTCCCCCCTTTTTTTTAAACTACTGAATCCAATTCATATGCCCAGTGAGAAAAATGATTTCTTATTCTAATAGATGTATGGCTATTTTTTACACTATCAAGAATTCTCTTACAGATTGCATTGAGTTGTTTATATCTTCCATGACATGTGAGATAGAAAAAGTTTAGGTTCAGTTTGCCAGTTTAAATCTTCAGTTGTCTGTACCACCTTTTTACAATGTGTGCTAGCCTTGGAGGACAAAATGATTCTTTTATTTCAGTGATTTAACCCAATTTATTATTAAATAGTCCTTTGGCCACCTCATACAAAGAGTTGACTCATTGGAAAAGACTCTGATGCTGGGAGGGATTGGGGGCAGGAAGAGAAGGGGACGACAGAGGATGAGATAGCTGGATGGCATCACTGGCTTGATGGACGTGAGTCTGAGTGAACTCTGGGAGTTGGTGATGGACAGGGAGGCCTGGCGTGCTGCGATTCATGGGGTCGCAAAGAATCGGACACGACTGAGTGACTGAACTGAACTGAACTGATTATTAACAACTATTAATATCATTTTTGTGATATCTTAACTTTCCAGATGTCATGATACCCATCATTAGCAATGACTTATGTCAGTGGACTTCACCTTTCATGTTCAACCTGTTGCACCCCCAAATTAAATCTGTGGTGAATGAAACTTTCAATGTCTTATCTGTGTAAACTCTTGCACCAGGTCTAATGTTTGGAATTAATCTGGGGAATAAACTTTGTTCAATGCATATAGCACCATAATTTACTTGTGGATATACTGTCAATCACATTGCTAATTTTTTACAATAAAGGGCTAAATAGTAACTTTATAGTACAAAAGCAGCCATAAGCAATGTTGCTGTTGTTCAGTAGTCTTTAATTTTTGTGACCTCATGGAGTGCAGCATGCCAGGTTCCTCTGTCTTCCACTATCTCCTAGAGTTTGCTCAAATTTATGTCCATTGAGTCAGTGATTTATCTAACCATCTCATCTGCTGCCACCAACTTCTGTTTTTTGCCTTCAATCTTTCCCAGCATCAGGGTCTTTTTCAATAAGTCCACCCTTTACATAAGTAGCCAAAGTATTAGAGCTTCAGCATTAGTCCTTTCAGTTGAAGTGACTTAACACAGCACAGCACAACATTATGTAATATTATGGAAATTCCACTGGAGGACATTCTTTCTGCATTCAGAGTTTCTTGGTTAAGCCCAATAATTCCAGAATTCCACTCTTTTTCCTGAATCCAAAATAATACCCCCAAATTTCGATTTAGAGCTAACATTATTTGCCAATACCATTGCCAAGTATTACCTTTCTTTGTTCACTTAAATAATAATATGAAATTATAGAAGGTATAAATATGTACTAAGATCCCCATCTTAGAATATGTTTTACTTAGAATATGTTTCAGAAAAACATTGCATACTTCACACAAAGGAAATCTGTTTACCCTGATTTTGGAAGTTTGAAAGATCAGAAAAGAACTCTGAAGTAACATAGAAATTCATAAGTGCCAAAAGCAGCACTCACCTCTATAGCTGGTGAAAAAAAAATCAAAATATATGGATTCAACCAAATCTAGGAACAGAAATAATTATACCAAAGAAGTTCTCCCATTGTTGTTAAAGTTCTAGGGCCCAAAACAGATTTCCCAACCTGGGGGTCTGCGAAGGGATTGAGAACCACCAGGGATTTGACTTTGAAGACCAGTGGGATTTGATTACAGAACTTCCACAGGATTGGGGAAACAGTATTGGAGGGCACAAACAAAACCTTGTGTGCAACAGGATCCAGGAGAAAGGACCAGTGACCCCACAGGAGACTGAGCCAGATATCCCTGTGAGTGTCCAGTGGTCTCCAGTGGATGCATGGGTTGACAGTGGTCAAGGGAACTGAGCACAACAGACTTGGCAAGTCCTTGTGAAGGAGGTTGCCACTACTACCATTACCTCTACTATAGTTTGGCCTCAGGCCAAACTACAGAGAGGGACCACAGCTCTGTGAATCAACAGAAAATTGGATTAAAGGTTTACTGAGAATGACCCCGCCCATCAGAGCAAGACCCAGATTCCTCTATAGCCAGTCCTCCCATGGGGAAGCTTCCACAAGCCTCCAATCCTTATCCATCAGAGGGCAGAAAGGAAAAAACAATTACAAAAAACTAACCAAACTGATCACTTGGATCATCAGTTCAGTTCAGTTCAGTCGCTCAGTCATGTCCAACTCTTTGCAACCCCATGAATCGCAGCACTCCAGGCCTCCCTGTCCATCACCATCTCCCGGAGTTCACTCAGACTCGCGTCCATCGTGTCCATGATGCCATCCAGCCATCTCATCCTGGGTCGTCCCCTTCTCCTCCTGCCCCCAATCCCTCCCAGCATCAGAGTCTTTTCCAATGAGTCAACTCTTCGCGTGAGGTGGCCAAAGTACTGGAGTTTCAGCTTCAGCATCATTTCTTCCAAAGAAATCCC
>SJYQ01000400.1:0-11452 GCA_006410935.1 Redunca redunca | reverse complement strand
TTTTTGCTGACTGTATAGAGCTTCTCCATCTTTGGCTGCAAAGAATATAATCAATCTGATTTCGTGTTGACCATCTGGTGATGTCCATGTGTAGAGTCTTCTCTTGTGTTGTTGGAAGAGAGTGTTTGCTATGACCAGTGCCTTTTCTTGGCAAAACTCTATTAGTCTTTGCCCTGCTTCATTTCGCATTCCAAGGTCAAATTTGCCTGTTACATAGCATTGTCTAACTCAGTGAAACTATGAGCTATGTCATTGAAGGGCCAACCAAGACAATGGGTCTTGGTGGAGAGTTCTGACAAAACGTGGCCCACTGGAGAAGAGAATGGCAAACCACTTCACTATTCTTGTCTTGAGAAGCTCATGAACACTATTACAAGGCAAAAAATATGACACTGAAAGATGAACTCCCCAGGTCAGTACATTACCAGTATGCTATTGGAGAAGACTAGAGAAATAGCTCCAGAAAGAATGAAGAGGCTGAGCCAAAGCCAAAAAAGAAGTCTAGTTGTGGATGTGACTGGTGATGGAAGTAGAGTCTGATGCTATAAAGAACAATATTGATAGGAACCCAGAATGTTAGATCCATGAATCAAGGTAAATGGAAGTAGCAAAACAAGATGGCAAGAGTGAACATCAACATTTTAGGAATCAGTGAATTAAAATGGACCAGAATGGGTGAATTTAATTCAGATGACCATTATATCTACTACTGTGGGAAAGAATCCCTAAGAAGAAATGGAGTAGCCCTCATGGTCAACAAAAGAGCCTGAAATGCAGTATTTGGGTACAGTCTCAAAAACAATAGAATGATCTCTTTTTGATTCCAAGATAAGCCATGCAATATCACAGTAATCCAAGTCTATGCCCCAGTCATTAATGCCAAAGAAGCTGAAGTTGAATGGCTCCATGAAAACCTACAAGACCCTCTAGAGTGAACACCAAAAACAGATGTCTTATTTATCATAGGGAACTGGAATGCAAAATAGGAAGTCAAGAGATACCCTGGGTTACAAGTAAGTTTGGCCTTGGAGTACAAATGAAGCAGGGCAAGGGCTGACAGAGTTTTGCCAAGAGAATGCACTGGTCATAGCAAATATCCTCTTCCAACAACACAAGAGACAACCCTACACATAGACATCACTAGATGATCAATACCAAAATCAGATTGATTGTATTCTTTGCAGTGGGAAATGGAGAAGCTCTATACAGTCAGCAAAAACAAGACTTGAAGCTGACTGTGGCTCAGATCAAAAACTCCTTATTGCAAATTCAGACTTAAATTGAAGAAAGTAGGGAAAACCACTAGATCATTCAGGTAGGACCTAAACAATCCTTTATGATTATACAGTGTAGGTGGCAAATTGATTCAAGGGATTAGATCTGATAAATAGTGTGCCTGAAGAATTATGGCTGAAGTTTTATAACATTGTACAGGAGGCAGTGATCAAAACCAACCCCAAGAAGAAGAACTGCAAAAAGGCAAAATGCTTGTTGAAGAAGGTGTTACAAATAGCTGAGAAAAGAAGAGAAGCAAAAGGCAAAGGAAAAAATGAAAAAATATATATATATCCATCTGAATGCAGAGTTCCAAGAATAGCAATGAGAGATAAAGTATTTCTAAGTGATCAATGCAAAGAAATAGATGAAAACAATAGAATGGGAAAGACTAGAGATCTCTTCAAGAAAATTAGACATTTTCTAATTGTGGAAAGATGGACACAACAAAGAGCAGAAGAGGTATGACCCTAACAGAACCAGAAGACACTAAGAAGAGGTGGCAAGAATATACAGAAGAACTATACAAAAAGATCTTCATGATACAGATAACCACAATGGTGTGATCACTCACCTAGAGCCAGACATCCTGGAATACGAAGTCAAGTGGGCCTTAGGAAGCATCACTATGAAAAAAGCTAATGGAAGTGATGGAATTCTGGTTGAGTTATTTCAATCCTAAAAGATGAGAAAATTTGGAAAACTCAGCAGTGGCCACAGAACTAGAAAAGGTCAGTTTTCATTGCAATCCCTAAGTAAGGCAATGCCAAAGAATGCTCGGACTACTGCACAATTGCACTCATCTCACACTCTAGCAAAGTAATGCTCAAAGTTCTCCAAGCTAGTCTTCAATAGTCCGTGAACTGAGAACTTCCAGATGTTCAAGCTGGATTTAGAAAAGGCAGAGGAACCAGAGATCAAATTGCCCACATCTTTTATATCATTGAAAAAGCCAGAGAGTTCCAGAAAACATCTACTTCTACTTTATTGACTCCGCCAAAGCTTTTGACTATGTGGATCATAACAAACTGGAAAATTCTTAAAGTGGTGGGAATACCAGACCACCTTACCTGTCTTCTATGAAATCTGTATGCAGGTCAAGAAGCAACAGTTAAAACTGGACATGGAACAACAGACTGGTTCCAAATCAAGAAAGGAGTTCATCAGGGCTGTATAGTATCACCCTGCTTATTTAATTTATATGCAGAGTACATCATGCAAAATGCCAAGCTAGATGAAGCACAAGCTGGAATCAACACTGATAGGAGAAATATCAATAACCTCAGATAAGCAGATGACACCACCCTTATGGCAGGTAGAAGAGGAACTAAAGAACCTCTTGATGAAAGTGAAAGAGGAGAGTAAAAATGCTGGCTTAAAACTCAACATTCAAAGAATAAAGATCATGCCATCCAGTCAAATTCAGTTCAGTTCAGTCACTCAGTCATGTCTGACTTTTTGGGATCCCGTGGACTGCAGCACACCAGGCTTCCCTGTCCATCACCAAGTCCTGGAGCCTGCTCAAACTCAAGTCCATCAAGTCGGTGATGCCTGGTCCAATTGCTTCATAACAAATAGATGGGAAAACAATGGAAACAGTAAGAGACTTTATTTTCTTGGGCTCCAAAATCACTGCAGATAGTGAGTGCAGCCTTGAAATTAAAAGACTCTTGCTCCTTGGAAGAAAAACTATGACAAAACTTGACAGCATATTAAAAACATTAGTCATTGCTTTGCGAAAAAAGTCCATTTGTTCAAAACTATGTTTTTTTCCCAGTAATCGTGTATGGATGTGAGTGAGTGACAGTTGTTCAGTCATGCCTGACTCTTTGCAACCCCATGGACTGAAGCCTGTCAGGCTCCTCTTTCCATGGATTTCTCCAAGCAAGATTACTGGAGTGGGTTGCCATTTCCTTCTCCAATAGATGTCAGAGTTGGACCATAAACAAAGCTGAGTGCTGAAGAATTGATGCTTTTGAATTGTGGTTTTGGAGAAGACTCTTAAGAATGCCTTGGACAGCAAGAATATCAAACCAGTCAATCCTAAAGGAAATCAGTCCTGAATATTCAGTGGAAGGGCTGATGTTGAAGCTGAAACTCCAATACTTTGGCCACCTGATGCAAAGAACTGACTTGGAAAAGACCCTGATGCTGGGAAAGATTAAAGGCAGAAGGAGAAGGGGACCTTAAAGAATCAGAAGGTTGGATAGCATCACTGACTCAATGGAGATGAGTTTGAACAAGCTCTGGGAGTTGTTGATGTACGGGGAAGCCTGGTGTGCTACAGTCCATGTGGTTACAAACAATTGGATATGACTGAGTGACTGAACTGAACTGAACTGAAGGAGTAGCATGATGGATGTCCACTCAGTTCAGTCACTCAGTCGTGTCCAACTCTTTGAGACCCCGTGAACTGCAGCACGCCAGGCCCCCTTGTCCATCACCAACTGCCAGAGTCCACCCAAACCCATGTCCATTGAATCAGTGATGCCATCCAACCATCTCATCCTCTGAATGTCCACTAGAGCAGAGATTTAATTGGAGTAGCAGGGCAGGCATGGGGAGCAACACTGAACAGATGCTTGGGCTTCTGAGGAAAGGCCTTACTGGTACTTAGACCACATAGCCAGTGCAAGGCTGCCTGCAGTGCTTGGTATACTAAATGCCACGAAGACATGGCAAACCTGGGTTTTAAGGGCTGAAAGAAGCTTTAGCCTGGAGTCAGTGGTCATCTGCCACTGGAACAGTATATTAACAGATAGTAACTACTAGAAGACAGGAAAGAAATCCGTTTATATGTACTATAATCTCTACTTCATTCCTGCAGTTAGCATCATCTAATAGAATGCCAACAGACTTAGGAAATGTTGGAAGCATATTTTGCAGAATCACATAAAAAGGAGGTTCTGAAGGAGGCTTTTGCAAGACAATAGCAAATGACCTGAACAAACTAGATTTTAGGTATCTTTGCCTCAATATTTTCGAAGGCTAATTATGTTGTTTGGGCATAGTACTGTCATATTTAGAAATATCATTTATTAGAATATATACTAAAAAGAAAAAACTTTACTATTAGTCTAATGATATTGCTTAGTTTTTATAGTTTTTGTCTAATTTTACCTTCCCTATTTTGTATACAGAATACATTTTTAGATAAGCCAGGTTTCTTATAAAAAGAATTTCTGATATGAAGAATGGGCACTTAAGGATAAGTATATGCATATATATATGTATACATACACACATACACATTGTAATATATGCATATGCACATTAGCATAGGTATTTTAAGATATTGTTACTTATATTGTGTGTTATATCTTGCTGTGTATCTTATATATTATATCTATATTATATAATTATTATAGACTGATTACTATAGGTATAGTGTGTGTGCTGCTTAGAAAGCAAATACTTCATTTACCTATAGTCAAGATTGTTTTACTCATTTATTTATTTAAATATTTTTCATTGTCTTCAGTGGTTATAGCACTCTACTAAAACCTAAGGGAATCCAGAATATTATNAAAAGCATCATGTACATAAAATACATTCATAAAACATTGTAATTTCTATTGGAATTTCCTTGCCAACATTTTCAACTGCATCCAATTTTCCTTTCTCTGTAGGTAATTATATAAAATATATATATATATGTATGTATACATGCATATATTTGTAGAATATTTATTTCCGTAAACCATTTGTAATATTGATGCACATAATTTCTATACATGTACATAAACTTAAAATAAGCATTATTCTCCAACTTTTATGCATAACAGTATATTTGTACAGTTCAGTTCATTCATTTTGGCATATATGTGTGTAATTCATTCATTTTCACTGCTATATCATACATACACATAAAAAGATCATGGTTTATTTTTCCTTATCTATAGAGGGACAAAATTGGATATAAATACTCTGCTATCAGAAAAAATAGACTTCCCTGGTGGCTCAATTGTACGGTAGTCTGAGCATTCTTTGGCGTTGCCTTTCTTTGGGATTGAAATGAAAACTGACCTTTTCCAGTCTTGTGGCCATTGTTGAGGTTTTCAAATCTGCTGGCATATTGAGTGCAGCACTTTCACAGCATCATCTTTTAGGATTTGAAATACTTCAACTAGAATTCCATCATCTCCACTAGCTTTCTTCATAGTGACGCTTCCTAAGGCCTACTTGACTTCACATTAAGGATGTCTGGTTTTAGGTGAGTGATCACACCATCATGATTATCTGGGTCATGAAGATCGTTTTTCTATAGTTCTGTGTATTCTTGCCACCTCTTCTTAATATCTTCAGCTTCTGTTAGGTCCATACCATTTCTGTCCTTTATTGTGCCTATCTTTGCATGAAATATTTCCTTGGTATCTCTAAATTTCTTGAAGAGATCTCTAGTCTTTCCCATTGTATTGTTTTCCTTTATTTCTTTGCACTGATCAACGGAGGAAGGCTTTCTTATCTCTCCTTGCTATTCTTTGGAACTCTGCATTCAAATGGGTATATCTCTCCTTTTCTCCTTTGCCTTTCACTTCTCTTCCTTTCACAGCTATTTGTAAGTCCTCCTCAGACAACCACTTTGCCTTTTTGCATTTCTTTTTCTTGGGGATGGTCTTGATCCCTGCCTCCTATACAATGTCATGAACCATAGTTCTTCAGGCACTCTGTCTATCAGATCTAATCCATTGGATCTATTTCTCATTTCCACTGTATAACTGTAAGGGATTTTATTTAGGTCATACCTGAATGGAATGTTCAAACTACCACACAATGGCACTCATCTCACACAACAGCGAAGTAATGCTCAAAATTCTCCAAGCCAGGCTTTAACAGTACATGAACTGTGAACTTTCAGATGTTCAAGCTGGATTTAGAAAAGGCAGAGGAACCAGAGATCAAATTGCCAACATCCATTGGATCTTTGAAAAAGCAAGAGAGTTCCAGAAGAACATCTACTTCTGCTTTATTCACTATGCAAAAGCCTTTGACTGTGTGAATCACAATAAACTGTGGTAAATTCTGAAAGAGATGGGAATACCAGACCATATGACCTGCTTCTTGAGAAATCTGTATGCAGGTCAGGAAGCAACAGTTAGAACTTGACTGGTACCAAACTGGGAAAGGAGTACGTCAAGGCTGTATATTGTCACCCTGCTTATTTAACTTATATGCAGAACAGATCATGAGAAATGCTGGATTGGATGAAGCACAAACCGGAATCAAGATTGCTGAGAGAAATATCAATAACCTCAGATATGCAGATGACACCATACATATGGCAAAGAGTGAAGAAGAACTAAAGAGCCTATTGATGAAAGTGAAAGAAGAGAGTTAAAAAGTTGGCTTAAAACTCAACATTGAGAAAACTAAGATCATGGCATCTAGTCCCATCATTTCATGGGAAATAGATAGGAAAACAGTAGAAACAGTGACTGACTTTATTTTGGGGGGCTCCAAAATCACTGCAGATGGTCACTGCAGCCATGAAATTAAAAGATGCTTGCTCCTTGGAAGAAAAATTTTATGACCAACCTAGGCAGTATATTTAAAAGCAGAAACATTACTTTGCAGACAAACGTCCACCTAGTCAAAGCTATGGCTTTTCCAGTAGTCTTGTATGGATGTGAGATTTAGACTATAAGGAAAGGTGAGCACCAAAGAATTGATATTTTTGAGCTGTGATGTTGAAGACTCTTGAGAGTCCTTTGTACTGCAAGGGGGTCCAACTGTCAATCATAAAGGAAATCAATCCTGAATATTTCTCTTGAAGGACTGATGCTGCAGCTGGAACTCCAATACTTTGGCCACCTGAAACGAAGGGTTGACTCATTGGAAAAGACCATGATGCTGGGAAAGATTGAAGGCAAAAGGAGAAAGGGACAGAGGGTGAGATGGTTAGATGGCATCACCAACTCAATGGACATGAGTCTGAGTAAACTCCGGGAGTTGGTGATGGACAGGGAGGCCTGGCATGCTGCAGTCCATGGGGTTGTAAAGAGTTGGACACAACTGAGGGACTGAACTGAACTGAACTGATGGCTCAGATGGTAAAGTGTCTGCCTGCAATGCAGTTTCATGCCTGGGTTGGGAAGATCCCCTGGAGAAGTAAATGACAACCCACTCCAGTACTCTTGCCTGGAAAATTCCAGAGACAGAGGAGCCTGTTAGGCTACAGTCCATGGGATCGCACAGAGTTGGACATGACTGAGTGACTTCACTATGAGAAATACTGCTATTCTGAATATTCTTAGCCATGTCCCTCTGCTTTCAAATATTGTATAATTCTACATTTTGTGTTCCTTTTAAGTTCTTTAATAAAATAAATATAGAAATATTGTTGGCATATATTTTTTCTATTTTGAATTAGGCCTAAAATTACTATTTTTAACTGAAGAGTTTAATACAATTACACTAAATAGATAATATATATTTGGAATTATTTCTGTCAATATAAATTTTCTCCTTACTCTGATTTCCTAAGCTGTATTTTACATTTAAAAATTCTTCCTCCTTTTAGATTAATAGCTTATCTAATTTTTCCCAGTGATAGAAATTATATAATCTATTTTCTATTGTTAATCAGTTCAGTTCAGTCGCTCAGTCATGTCAGACTCTTTGCAACTGCATGAATCGCAAGATGCCAGGCCTCCCGGTCCAGCACCATCTCCTGGAGTTTACTCAAACTCATGTCCATCAAGTCCGTGATGCCATCCAGCCATCTCATCCTCTGTTGTCCCCTCTTCCTCCTGCCCCCAATCCCTCCCAGCATCAATGTCTTTTCCAGTGAGTCAAATCTTCTCCTGAGGTGGCCAAAGTACTGGAGCTTCAGCTTTAGCATCATTCCTTCCAAAGAACACTCAGGGCTGATCTCCTTTAGAATGGACTGGTTGCATCTCCTTGCAGTCCAAGGGACTCTCAAGAGTCTTCTCCAACACCACAGTTCAAAAGCATCAATTCTTCGGTGCTCAGCTTTCTTCACAGTCCAACTCTCACATTCATACATGACCACTGGAAAAACCATAGCCTTGACTAGATGGACCAGAGGCAAAGTAATGTCTCTGCTTTTGAATATACTATCTAGGTTGGTCATAACTTTCCTTCCAAGGAGTGTCTTTTAATTTCAATAGTTAATCTTAAACATGCAAGCATTCATATTTGATTTGACAATACCTATATCTAGTATAAGCAAAGAGATCAAATTAGTCAATCCTAAAAGAAATCAACACTGAGTATTCATTGGATATTGAGGGTTGAATAGCTGTGCCATTCAAATCTTAAAAGTCAATGTTGTTAAAGTGCTGCATTCAGTATGTCAGCAAGTTTGGAAAACTTAGCAGTGGCCACAGGACTGGAAAATGTCTGTTTTCATTCCAATCCCAAAGAAAGGCAATGCCAAAAAATGGTGAAACTAATGCAGTTGCACTCATGTCATATGTGAGCAAAGTAATGCTCAAATTCTCCAAGCTAGCCTTCAATAGTATATGAACTGAGAACTTCAATGTTCAAGATATTCAAGCTGGATTTAGAAAAGGCAGAGGAACCAGATATCAAATTGTTAACATCCGTTGGATCATAAAAAGACAAGAGAACTCCAGAAAAGCATCTACTTTTGCTTCATTGACTGTGCTAAAGCCTTGACTTTGTGGGTCACAACAAACTGTGAAAAATTCTTAAAGAGATGGAAATAGACCACCTTACCTGTCTCCTGAGAAACCTGCATGCAGGTCAAGAAGCAACTGTTAGAACCAGACATGGAACAATAGACTGGTTCCATATTGGGAAAGGATTACAACAAGGCTATATGTTGTCACCCTGCTTGTGTAACTTCTATGCAGAGTACATCATGCAAGTACAGGCTGGATGATGCACAAGGTGGAATCAGGATTGCAGGGAGAAATATCAATAATCTCAAATACGCAGATGATACCTCCTTTATGGCAGAAAGAGAAGAGGAACTAAAGAGCCTCTTGATGAATATGAAAGAGGAGAGTGAAAATGCTGGCTTGAAATCAACATTCAGAAAACTAACATCATGGCATCCAGTCCAATCACTTCATAGCAAATAGATAGGGAAACAATGGAAACAGAGACTTTATTTTGGGGGGGCTGTGGCCATGAAATTAAAAGATGCTTGCCCCTTGGAAGAAAATATATCACAAAGCTAAACCACATATTAAAAAGCAGAGTCATTACTTTTCCAACAAAGGTTCATATAGTCAAAACTGTGGTATTTCCAATAATCATATATGGATATAACAGATGCACCCTAAAGAAGGCTGAGCACCTAAGAACTGATGCATTTGAGCTGTGGTGTTGGAGAAAACTCTTCAAAGTCCTTTGTACTGCAAGGAAATCAAACCAGTCAATCCTAAAGGAAATCAACACTGAATATTCATTGAAAAGACTGATGCTGAAGCTCTGATACTTTGGCCACCTGATGGGAAGAGCCTACTCATTTGAATAGACCTTCTTGCTTGGAGAGACTGTAGGCAGGAGTAGAAGTGGATGACAGAGGATGAGATGATTGGGTGGCATCCTCAATTCAATGGACATGAGTTTGAGGAAGCTCTGGGAGATGGTGAAGGACAGGGAATCCTGGCGTGCTGTAGTTCATGGGGTTACAAAGAGTGGGACAAGACCTAGTGATTGAACACACAGATATTTATTATCGGTGTGTTCAGTCGCTCAGTCATGTCCAACTCTTAGCAATCCCAGGGACTATGAGGACCCACCAGGAGATCCCATGGAACCCACCAGGCTTCTCTGTCCATGAAACTATCCCAGCAAGAATACTGGAGTGGGTTGCCATTTCCTCCTCCAGGGGATCATCTTGACCCAGGGATCAAACTGTCATCTCCTGTGGTTGTTGCCTTGTCAGGTGAATTCTTTACCACTGAGCTACCTGGGAAGTCCTCTATTGTCTCTACCCCCACTCTAAAGTTAATTCAGAAAATATATAGTATTTTAGCTTTTATAAATCCCTTCCATTGGATAGAACTTCAATTTTGTCTTTTTTCCAATATTTTCATTATAAACATTTGTATTATTATCAAATAATAATATTTGTATACTCTATTTTGTTTATATTCTCCCATGTTATTCAATATTTTTGCTCATTAGTCTTATGCCTCGATATTTTCTTATATGATTTTTTCTTCTTCATAGAGAACACCCTTTTATAATTATTTTACTGAAAATCTTTTATTGGTATTTTTTTTTACTTGAACAGATCATTTTTCCTCATAATATAGAGCGGGTTGCCATGCCCTTCTCCAGGTGATCTTCCCAACCCAGGGATCAAAACTGTGTCTCTAGTCTCCTGCATTGGCAGGTGAGTTCTTTACCACTAGTGTGACTGGGAAGCCTGGTGTCACCTCCATATGACATCAATTAGCTGAGCATTAGACTACCCTTGTCCTCTAACACAGGGAGTATTTGTAGATATTTATTTTCAGGAGACAGTTCACAGGCAGCTAGATTCAGGATGTGTTTTGCCTCATAGTATGGTCCAAAGGCTGGTATGTGCTGCTTCTTTCTCTGTCCTGGAGCCAGGTCACTATGACCATCATCCCCACAGCTTGAGGGATCTTCTGAGGCTTTGTCTCCCAAGCCCTTCTACCACTGAATGATTCAATGAATAATATCAAATGGTACTAACATCATCCTCTCATTTGTCCCTCTTGTCTTCACCTCAGGGCTTCCAGTGGCTTCTGAGGCATAAGACTCTGTGGGATCTGTTTCATATCTATACATCTGCAACTGGAAAGTATATGGACTTAACTCCTTAGGTCATAAACTTTCGCAAATAGAAGAAATCCAGTGATCAAGATCAATTCTCCTCTCTTCTTGCTCCTGTTTGAGGCAAGACCAATCATTTCACTTGTCATGAAGTTGTAGCCTCCTCAGCAATCCACTTGGTTATATCTCTTGTTGCTTTTTCCCTGCTTCACTTCCCTTTTTCTCTTCAGCTTCCCTGGTATTACACTTCCCAATGAAGTGTATGTGTATGATGTTATCCCTCAAGAAGAAGAAAATGGGAAATGAAATATATTGACATGTTGTCATATTTCTATTTTTATTTCTGCACATATTTACTAACAGTTCATTAAATTAAATGATTATGTTTTCTTTTGTAAATATTTTTTCACAGCTGCTCATTCTCTTTTTTTAATTT
>SJYQ01000398.1:360559-393983 GCA_006410935.1 Redunca redunca | reverse complement strand
ACAAATTTCTACATAATATCTGATAGTCTCATCTGTACAGGCAATATATCTTTATCTGATTAATTCAAACCAGTGTTATTTATGAAACTTGTCAGTGCTTATCTCTTTATCAAATGTGGAACTCAATTTTTTCTTCACTTTCATTTGAATATTTGCAGAATGTTACATATTCTCCTCTCCATTCAGAAAGCTTTCTTCCTGTCAGATATTCTTTTTCTTCCCAACTATATAAAATTTTCCCAAATCTGATTCTATAACGCCTTTAGTTATATAACAACTACAATAGCTTCCTGCCACAATATTTTATTATAAAGGACTTAAGTTTTACATTTGTGTCTCGTGCTTATATTAGACTCTTCAAGAGCACATTTTTTTTAGCTCTTGACATGTTCCATTTTTAGTTCTCCATTGTAATCTCTGTTTGCAAAAAATCATATAAAATAAAAAACAAGTTAATATATTATACCAACGTAACACTGTCATCACGTTTGGCATGTCACCTGTCATCCATTCTTCTTATATTAAAACTTTTAATTTAAAATAAGAAGTCTACAAAATAGCACAACTGGTAATGTATACTTCTTTTATTATAAAGATATAAATAAGTAGCTAAAAGACACTTCTATGTGTAAGATGGATAAGAGGAAGTAATGCTGAGACAAGGAAACTGAGTGCTTTAAAATACATGGCTTTTTTGAGGCTGACATTTTAATAATACTTCTTTGGAGTTGCATTGTCCCCCTTTTCTTTGCAATTCCCATAAAGAGAGATTATTATCCTAATTAGAGCTGTTAAATGTTAGAGGAGAAAAATGTGTGAGCAAGCTCTTTCTTTTTCTTCTCCCAAGGAAAGCAAGTCTTCTAAGTCATGAAGATAAACTCAGTAAAATTGCTCATAGAAAAGAAAAGTTGTTCCCTTAGAAACAACTTGGGTGTCTAACATGAAATTTAGAGTAGAAAAAACTGTATAATACTTCATGCTTAAAACTCTCTTTGGCTGAAGCTGTTAAGGAAATTATTTCCTATTAAGCCAGTCCTTGAAAGCGTATGTATGTTCTAGAGTTTATTGTATTTAAATATATGGTCCATACTGAGAAGCAAACAAAAGTACTATTATTCAAACATAAAGATCAAGCATACTTTAATTTAGCACTCTCAACTTTTTAAATACTTTAATGCAATTCATTACAAACATGGTGTTAATATATATTAACTTATATATGTCATACCTAACTGTTACTTTCTCAAAATCAGCTCCAGAATAGTACCAAAAAGGGATCAGAGTTATTTTATATACCAAAAATTCATTTGGAGGCATTTTAAAATAATTTAAGACTTCCCCTGTGGCTTAAAGAATCCGCCTGCAATGCAGGAGACCTGGATTTGATCCCTGGGTTGGGAAGATCCCCTGGAGAAAGGAAAGGCTACCCAGTACATTATTCTGGCCTGGAGAATTCCATGGACTATACAGTCCATGGGGTCAGAGAGAGTCAGACATGACTGAGAGACTTTGACGTGGCTAAAATAATTTAAAGTTTTATTGTCTGTACAGTGAAGCTGGTTAAAAAATACTCTAGCAATAATTTTTTGCTTATTAAATACATGGAAAAAATCTATGTCACCAGACTTTGAAAGATATATTTCCTCCTTTACTTCACCTTCCATTAGCACACGAGTCTGATCTCCCTCTGTCTCTCAATATACCCACTAAGGCTGAGAAAAACTTTTGAGATTTTATTTACAAACCCACAAACATTTTCTCTAGTGTGTTAGTAAATATAAAGATAAAGTAATTGGTCTCAAACAAAAAAGAAAATGCACTGCCTAGTGAAATAAATGGAAATAAAAATTAAAACAGACACACTAATTTTTAAAATACTAATACAAAAATTGTTAATATCTTATTTTAGCCATCAAACATCTTCCTCTCCACTAAATTTTTTAATAATACATATTTTTAAAATTTAGTCATTATTTAATTTTTTTCTTTATTCAACTATTAGATGCATGTGTGCATGCCAAATCACTTCAAGCATGTCCAACTCTGCAAGATCCTATGGACTGTAACCCACCTGGCTCCTCTGTCCATGGGATTCTCCAGAAATGAATACTGGAGTGAGTTGCCATGCCCTTCTCCAGGGGATCTTCCCAACCCAGGATCAAACCCACATCTCTTTCATCTCCTGCATTGGCAGGCAGGTTCTTTACCAATAGCAACACTGGGGAAGTCCCAACTATTAGATATTTAGCCCCAAATAGGGGCTGAATAGAGCCAAATAACATCAGACAGTGTGCTACATATGCATGGTAAATCAAGAAAAACTCAATGTGATATTTCCAAGAAACCAACTGTCTAGCAGATTTCATTTATTAAAGTTCGATCATTATGAAATCTTAAAGATTAGAGTTGTATATGGTTTACACTCAAATTGTTTGACCAAGCAATTTTCCACCCTTCAAGTGTGGTGGTCTTTGTTTTTTATTTTGTATTATAATACAATTTTTCTCATTTTCAAAAAAAAAAGATTCAAGTGCCCAGTACATAAAACATGAAATGTTTTCTTTATCATGCATTGAGTAGTAACAAAGCCAGTAGTTACTGTCTTTGGCTTTTACACATACTTATTATATTATTGCTTTTAATAAGCATTCAACATTTTTTAATCAACTTATTTATTCAATATATTTTAATTCATTTATTCTTTTTTGATATGGTTTATTTTCTTCTTCATATTTTTAATTAATTTTTAAAATTGGAGTATAGTTGATTTACATTGTTATTTTAGTTTCTGCTGTACAGCAAAGTGAATCAGCTTTATATATATATATAGGCTTTCCAGGTGGTACTCGTGGTAAAGAGCCTGCCTGCCAATGAAGGTAGATGTAAGAGATGTGGGCTCAATCCCTGAGTTGGGAAGATCCCTGGAGGAAGGCACAGCAACCCGTTCCAGTATCTTGCCTGGAGAATTCCATGGACAGAGGAGCCTGGTGGGCTATCATCCAGGGGACTGCAGAGTCAGACATGACTGAAGCAACTTAGCACACACACACACACACACACATTCTATTCCCCTCTAAGTCATTAAACAGTGTTAAATAGAGTCCCCTGTGCTATACCTCAGGTTCTTAGTTATCTATTTTACGTACTGTGTGAATAAATCTCCCAATTTATCCCTAACTCCCCTTTCCCACTTGGTAACCATAGTTTGTTTTCTTACCTGTAACTCAATTTCTATTTTTTAGGTAGGTTCAGTATGGCAATCTCTGAGTCCCAGGAGTGAGATTGCTAGATCATAGGTAGCTCTATTTTTTTGTTCTTTAAAAGGAAACCATCAACCAAACAAAATTAAGACAACAACAAAAACCACAGAATGGGAGGAAACATTTGTAAACAAAGTGACCAAAATAAAGAATTAATCTCTAAATTATAAAAACAACTAATGCAGCTCAATATTAAAAATAACAAATAATCCAATCACAAAATGGTTGAAAGTTCTGAAAAGACATTTCTCCAAAGAAGACATACAGATGGCCAAGAGGCATCATTAATTATTAGAGAAATGCAAATCAAAACTACCATGAGGTATTACCTCACACCCATTAGAATGGCCATCATCAAAAATCCTCAAACAATAACTGCTGGGGAGGATGTGGAGATAAGGGAACACTCCTACACTGCTGGGAATGTAAATTGACACAGCCTCTATGGAAAACAGCATGGAGATCCCTTAATGAGCATGCAGCATGGTTTTATAAATCCTATTTTCTTTTAGGTACTCATCTAGGCCATAGATGTTTGCATGTTTAGTTGGAAACAAAACAGTATGTGCCTTCACAAAGGCTCATATTTAAGCCTTGATGATGACTAAATTCTAAGTGAAGAAGTGAATATAATACTACAATAATTTATGTAAATTATCATAACGAAGATATATACAGAATGTGACAGAAAGTCAGTGTGTTCAAGTAGCCCTGATGCTTTAGATGACTCTTAAAAGATAAAATTTGAGTATATCAAATAGATAGAGTAGTTCAATCAGGGGAGAGAGATGGACACTTGTGAGGGCCTGGCCTAAAATCTTCTTTAGCACTCTCAATGATAGTGTAAAACTTACTTTCCTATATTATGTCTCTTTAAGGTAACTAGAGAGGTTTGTTTCTTCAAATTGAAACTAAATAAATAAATAAAGTAAACACTTACTTTCCTATATTCTGTCTCTTTAAGGTGACTAGAACGGTTTGTTTCTTCAAATTGAAACTAAATAAATATTTAATCTAATATTACAGACTCAACATGTTATCCATAAAATTAGAGGTAAGATATACTCAGAAATAACATGGAGTTATTGATAATTAGAAATCAAGACCNAGGCCACACATGAAGAAGCAGAAGTAGCCCTTTGAAAATTATATAAGATAATAGAGGAACATTAGAAAACAGGGTTATCTAAGAACATTTAGATTTTATAGTCGATGATCAAATGTCATTGATACATGTTAAACATTTCAGTAACATACACAAGATGCATTTAAGAATGAGAGTTTGGAAGTAGCACTATAGATTTTCTGAAGAGAAGAAAACCTAGAAACCTGGTATAAAGACCAGCTACCTATTGAAAAGGTCCTAAAAAGGAATGATAATAAGTTCTAAATGGATTAAAATCCTAAATGTCTCACCAAGGAAACCAGAATTGAAACAGACACGTGTACCCCAATGTTCATTGCAGCACTGTTTATAACAGCCAGGACATGGATGCAACCTAGATGCCCATCAGCAGAAGAATGGATAAGAAAGTTGTGGTACATATACACAATGGAGTACTACTCAGCCATTAAAAAGAATACATTTGAATCAGTTCTAATGAGATGGATGAAACTGGAGCCAGTTATACAGAGTGAAGTAAGCCAGAAAGAAAAACACCAATACATTATACAAACACATATATATGGAATTTAGAAAGATGGTAACGATAACCCTGTATGCGAGACAGCAAAAGAGACACAGATGTATTGAACAGTCTTTTGGACTCTGTGGGAGAGGGAGAGGGTGGGATGATTTGGGAGAATGGCATTGAAACATGCATAATATCATATAAAAAGCGAATTGCCAGTCTAGGTTCGATGCAGGATACAGGATGTTTGAGGCTGGTGCACTGGGATGACCCAGACAGATGGCATGGGGAGGGAGGTGGGAGGGGGGTTCAGGATTGGGAACACGTGTACACCCATGGCAGATTCATGTTGGTGTATGGCAAAACCAATACAATATTGTAAAGTAAATAATAATAATAATAATAAATTTAATGTAAACAACAACAAAAAATCCTAAATGTCAGACCATGAAACTTCTAGAGATGAAAATAAGCAGAACACACTTTAATTTAAATAATATTAATATTTCCTTTGACCTATTGATACTGAGCCCAAGCTCACTCTGCTCACTGTAGGAAAGGCCAATTAATCCAAGGGGCAAAGTATTAAGGCAAGGAAGAGAACTTTATTTGGCAAGACAGCTGACCAAGAAGATGATAAACTAATACTTCAAAATAACTGTCTTTTGGGGCATGGATGCCTGCTTTTTTTGTATGGATCAAAGATTAGGGCAGGTGAAGAAGCAAAATAAAAAGACTGTTTAATTCTTGCAAATACCTTCTAGAATGGCAAGCCTGTGGCAGGGGATATAGTAATTCCTTCTCTTTTTTTACAGTTATTCACAGGGAGGCAGGTCAAATTATCTCCCTGTGAGCTAAACAAAGTCACTTTAGTTTAAAACTTCAGGAAGAGGGGGAAGACTTCTCTGAGTCAGGCCACTATGTATAATTATAATGGCAAAAACAGAGAAAACAAGGGTTAAAGTCATAGAAATAGATCCATCATGGAGTCAAAATTAACCCTTCCTGGTTATACTATCTCCAAAAGCAAGAGAAATACAAGCAAAAATAAACCGATGGGACTTAATTAAACCTAAAAGCTTTTGCACAGCAAAGGAAACTTTTGATAAAATGAAAAGTCAGCTTACTTAATGGTAAGAAATATTTGCAAGTCATATGACCAATAAGGGGATAAAATTCAAAATATTTAAATGGCTCATACAATTAAAAATCAAAAACATACAAACAGCCCAATTAAAACACGGACAAAAGACCTGAACAGATATTTTTCCAAAATGAAAAAGCAGAAGGCCAACAGGCACATGAAAAGATGCTCACCACTGCCAATTTTCAGGGAAATTCAAATCAAACCACAATGAGCTGTCACCTCACACCTGTCAAATGGCTATCATAAAAAAAATAATAAATATTATCAAGGATATGGAGAAAAGAGAACCTTCATACACTGTTGGTGGAAATGTAAGTTGGTGTAGTTTCTGTGGAAAAATAGCATGGGGATTTCTCGAAAAAATAAAAATATTAGAGTAATTTCACTCCTAGGTGTATATCCAACAAAACAAAAACAAAAACATGCACTCCAAGCAACTTTCATAGCAGCATTATTAATGAGTGTCACTATATAAAAGCAACCTAGGTATCCATCAACAGATGAATGGATACAGAAGATGTGATACATTTATACAGTGTGATGTCTCTGCTTTTTAATACACTACTGAGATTTGTCATAGCTTTTCTTCCAAGGAGCAAGTCTTAATTTTGTGGCTGTAGTCACCATCTGCATTGATTTTGGAACCCAAGAAAATGAAATCTAACACCACTTCCACTTTTCCCCCATTGATTTGCCATTAAGTGATACAACTTGATGCCATGATCTTAATTTTTTTAATATTGAGTTTTAAGTGAGCTTTTTCACTCTCCTCTTTCACCTTCATCAAGAGGCTCTTTAGTTCTTCTTTGCTTTCTGCCATTAAAGTGGTATCATCTGTATATATGAGGTTGTGGATATTTCTGCTGACAATTTTGATTCCAGCTTGTGAGTTAAGGCTTTAGTGTAATTAGTGAAGTAGAAGTAGACTTTCTGTCTTTTTAATTCCCTTATGTTTTCTATGATCCAGTATATGTTGAAATATTGATCGCTTGCTCCTCTGCCTTTTCTAAATGCAGCTTGTACAACTGTGAAGTTCTCAGTTCACATACTGCTGAAGCCTAACTTGAAGGATTTTGAGCATAATCTTGCTAGCATGTGAAGTAAGAGCAATTGTACAGTAATTTGAACATTCTTTGGCATTGCCTTTCTTTGGGATTTGAATGAAAATTGACCTTTTCCAGTCCTGTGGCCACTGCTGAGTTTTCCAAATTTGTTGGTACTATGAGTGAACTTCCTGATGTTCAAGCTGGTTTTAGAAAAGGCAGAGGAACCAGAGATCAAATTGCCAACATCCACTGGATCATCAAAAAAGCAAGAGAGTTCCAAAAAATATCTATTTCTGTTTTATTGACTATGACAAAGCCTTTGACTGTGTTGATCACAATAAACGGTGGAAAATTCTTCAAGAGATGGGAATACCAGACCACCTGACCTGCCGCTTGAGAAATCTGTATGCAGGTCAGGAAGCAACAGTTAGAACTGGACATGGAACAACAGACTGGTTGCAAACAGGAAAAGGAGTATGTCAAGGCTGTATATTGTCACCCTGCTTTTTTAACTTCTATGCAGTGTACATCATGAGAAATGCTGAGCTGGAAGAACCACAAGCTGGAATCAAGATTTCCAGAAGAAATATCACTAACCTCAGATATGCAGATGACACCACCCTTATGGCAGAAAGTGAAGAACTAAAAAGCCTCTTGATGAAAGTGAAAGTGGAGAGTGAAAAAGCTGGTTTAAAACTCAACATTCAGAAAACGAAGATCATGGCATCCGGTCCCATCACTTCATGGTAAATAGATAGCGAAACAGTGGAAACAGTGTCAGACTTTATTTTTGGGGGCTCCAAAATCACTGCAGATGGTGACTGCAGCCATGGAATTAAAAGACACTTACTCCTTGGAAGAAAAGTTATGACCAATCTAGATAGCATATTGAAAAGCAGAGACATTACTTTGCCGACTAAGGTCCATCTAGTCAAGGCTATGGTTTTTCCTGTGGTCATGTATGGATGTGAGAGTTGGACTGTGCCTGGGATTTCTCTGGAAGGACTGATGCTAAAGCTGAAACTCCAGTACTTTGGCCACCTCATGTGAAGAGTTGACTCATTGGAAAAGACTCTGATGCTGGGAGGGATTGGGGGCAGGAGGAGAAGGGGACGACAGAGGATGAGAGGGCCGGATGGCATCACGGACTCGATGGACGTGACTCTGAGTGAACTCCGGGTGTTGGTGATGAACAGGGAGGCCTGGCGTGCTGAGATTCATGGGGTCACAAAGAGTCGGATATGACTGAGCGACTGAACTGAACTGAACTGATGAGTGCAGCATGTTAACATAATCATCTTTAAGGATTTGAAATAGCTCAACTGGAATTCCATCACCTCCACTAGCTTTATTTGTCATAATACTTCCTAAGGCCCACTTGACTTCACACTCCAAAATGTCTGGCTGTAGGTGAGTGACCACACCACTGTGGTTTTCCTGGTATTCTTCCAACATTCACTCCAGCCTTCCCTGGACCCACTCCCAGGCCTTTTCCTTGACCCCCAATTGCCTGACACATGACAGCCAGTGAACTTTTATACATTCAATGAGGATCAGCAGTGGAACAACCAGGATGCCAGACATATAATCCGACTACATGAGCAGCTGAAGGCCTGACAAAATGCAGCCCACTGGAGAAGGGAATGGCAATCCACTTCAGTGTTCTTGCCTTGAGAACCCCTAGAATATTATATATGGGTTAAAACCTTAAAAATTGTGAATCACTATATTATACAGCTATAAATTATATAATACTGTAGATTAACTTTACTTCAATTTAAAAATGAAAAGGCTCTGAATGATGCCACCAATGATTACATTGTAGAAATGAGATGGCTTTTGATACAGAAAGTGAGAATTAAAGTAAGATGAAGTGATTATGAGTGAAGAGGGAGAAGTGTGCCTGTAAGTAACAGTTCCAGTTCCTTTCTGGCCTGAAGAGAGAAAAATGGGGAGGAAGGCAGTGGTGATTTGCCAGGAAGGACAGAGGAAGTGGTGGGTGATGTTGTGCAGCTGAAAAAGATAATAATGAGTTCAGATTTGATTATGATTCAGTCATCATTCATCTGAACTTTTCTGGTCTCTCCAGCAACCAAAAACAATAGTTCTGTTCTTCTAAAAAGATATGATTTTCTTAAAAACAAACAAACAAACAAATCCACAAGGACTTTAATGTCTGTGTTTTAGATCTTCAACAAGGAGTCACTTTTCTGACCATCTGTTTCACCTGCTTACCTGCATGGAATATGCAGTCCCATTTCAGCTACGAAGTTTCAAACACTATATTCACAGGGGACTCTGGAAACTGATGTCAGAACACAGTGAGATTTTTTTACATTATGGCTTACCATTCAAATGGAAGTAAAAGTTTTGAGGGCTATTGAACAGTAAATGTTCCCCGTGTATCACATTACATGTGTTAAAGAATCTGATGTCAACTTGCTATGAAGATTCAGTGTTCAATTTCCCAAAGATGTCAGATTCTACACCTATGTAAGATTTTCTAGTACTTACACAATGCACTACGAAAAAAAAACAGAAAATGACAGACACTGATGAAATATTTTTAAAGAACATATTTAACTCTGCATTTGAAGTATGTTCATCCATCTTTTTCCAACAGTCTTGACTTCTTTAGTTTTATGTAACATTCAGACACATTTAAGGGCAACTGTGGGATAGTTCAGGCTTTCCAAGCTTAGTTGTAAAGAACCCACCTGCCAATGCAGGAGACACAGGAGATGTGGGTTCCATCCTGGGTTGGGAATATCCTCTGGAGGAGGAAATGGCAACCCACCCAGTATTCTTGCCTGGAAAATCCCATGGACAGAGGAGCCTTTTGGGCTACAGACCATAGGGTTGCAAAGAGTCTGAGACAGCTGAGCAACTGAGCACACACACACACACATGAGATATTTCAAGGTTAAAATAATGTCATGGAAAAGATAAGGGTTCTTCTTTTTTTTTCCTTAATATATATATTTTATTGAAGTATAGTTTGCTTACTGTGTTTCAGGTGCACATCAAGGTGATTCAGTTATACATACACACATATATTATTTAAAGATTATTTTCCATTATAGGTTATTGCAAGATATTAAATATAGTTATCTGTGCTATGCAGTAAACCTTTGTTACTTGTTGCATATCCATTTTCCTTAAATTAGAAATCTAGCATTCTATTCACATTAAAAATTATTTCTTTATATATATAACCAAATATGCACAAATTATATGTCCATTATGTACGTAAGGAATAATAAGGGGCCATGTTAAACTTCCACTTTAGAGCACAGCATGTATTAAATTAAGAGAAGAGATATGGAGTTCAGTCTTCACTCTGAATATTTGTTTTCTTTTGCCTGTCTATCAATTCATGACCTCACTTTAAGGAGCTTGTGTTTATAACATCTTGGTCAGCAGTACACTTACTAATGCAGAATTCAACATCAACACAAATATGCCAGATGCTTAAAAAGATTTTCTAACACAGAAATTATCAGAGAAATGAGGTCATTCTGAAAGGGAAGATACAATTCAATCAATGTTCAATCAAATATGTGAAAGCAATTATAGGTAGAGAGCATCACAGAAATAGGATGTTGTAGCAAGTCCTGAAAATTTACAGGACCAGAAAGCAAAGACTCAGTTTAAAATATGGAACTGAGGATGTGCTTGAAAGAATATGTGATTTGGGATAAAATATTCATAGTATTTCTTTCATCTCTTTCCTATTACATTGATGTTGTGCTGAGAAAGTATGTATTATTTTGCTAATTAAACTATTAAGATACTTTACTCCAAAAATATTTCAGTAACCTGAAATGTTATAAGACAGAAAATATAAAATGTTAAGTATCATAATCTAGTGGAGTTGAATTGTGTGTTTAATCAGAATATTTCAAAGTAACCTACAGTTATAACAGGTAACTGTCTTAATTTATTTCATGATTATATTAATATGGACAATGCCAAAATATATGTTAATGGTTACATACATATTAGCTTTGTTTTCATTATCAGAAATAACATAAGTGTCGAGGTTTTTATTTTTTCCCATTAAGTAATGAAGACAGTAAAGTGAAAGAAATCTTAAAGTTATTCAACTATAAATGTTTTTGTCATAAAATGTAGATTTGAAAAACTTGGATATTTTATAACACATATACACTTCCTTGAAGGATAATACACGTCTTTTACTGATGGTAAAGTAAATGGAACCAGGAACCACGCATTATTAAAAGGGGTTGCTAAATTTTCAAGTTATAGATAATGATCTAAAATCTATTTCATTTTTTAGAGTAGATAAAAAGTATAGCCTATGAAGGGCTATTAAAGGTCTTTTAAAATATATATTTTTTAAGTTTCTCTTGAAAAATATACAAAACACATTAGTTCTTTTCAGTCGCTCAGTCGTGTCCAACTCTGCGACTGAATGGACTGCAGCACACCAGGCTTCCCTGTTCATCACAAACTCCCTGAGTTCACTCAAACATTAGTCCATTGAGTCTGTGCTGCCATCCAACCATTTCATCCTCTGTCGTCCCCTTTTCCTCCTGCTTTCAATCTTTCCCAGCATCTGGGTCTTTTCAAATGAGTCAGTTCTTTGTATCAGAGGCCCAAAATATTGGAGTTTCAGCTTCAGCATTCATCCTTCAAATGAATATTCAGGACTGATCTCCTGTATGATGGACTGGTTGGATCTCCTTGCAGTCCAAGGGACTCTCAAGAGCCTTCTCCAACACCACAGTTCAAAAGCACCAATTCTTTAGCACTCAGCTTTCTTTAATGTCCAACTCTTACATCCATACATGACTATTGGAAAAACCATAGCCTTGACTAGACACACCTTTGTTCAAAGTAATGTCTCTGCTTTTTAATATGTTAAGTTAATCATAACTTTTCTTTCAAGGAATAAGCATCTTTTGATTTCATGGCTGCAGCCACAATCTGTAGTGGTTTTGTAGCCCCCCAAAATAAATTCTCTACTGTATCCATTGTTTCCCCATCTATTTGTCATAAAGTGATGGGAAATGGATGCCATAATCTTAGTTTTCTGAATGTTGAGCTTTAAGCCAACTTTTTCACTTTCCTCTTTCACTTTCATCAAGTGGCCTTTAGTTCTTCTTTGCTTTATGCCATAAAGGTAGTGTCATTCAAAGTTATTGATATTTCCCCCAGCAATCTTGATTCCAGCTTGTGCTTCATCCAGCCCAGCATTTTGCATGATATACTCTGCATAAAAGTTAAATAAACAGGGTGACAATATACAGCCTTGATGTACTCCTTACTGGTTTGGAACCAGTCTATTGTTCCATGTCCAGTTCTAACTGTTGCTTCTTTACATGCATACAGGTTTCTCAGGAGGCAGGTCAGGTGGTCTGGTATCCCGAACTCTTTAAGAATTTTCCAGAGAGGGGGGAGAAGATGGCGGAGGAATAGGACCAGGAGATTACTTTCTCCCTCACAAATTCCTCAAAAAAACATTTCAACGCCGAGCAAACTCCACAAAACAACTTCTGAATGCTGGCAGAGGACATCAAGCACCCAGAAAAGCAGATCACTGCCTTCAAAAACAGGTAGGGGAAAAAATATAAAAGACGAAAAGAGAGACAAAGGAGGGGGGGAGGGAGCTCCGTCCTGGGTAGGGAAACCCGACCCGGGAAAGGAACTCTAAGAAGAGAGGTTTCCAAACACCAGGAAACACTCTCCCTGCCGAGTCTGTGGCGAGCCCTGGAAGCACAGAGGGCATCNGTGTCAATGTTTGGCAAAACCAATACAGTAATGTAAAGTAAACTAAAGTTAAAATAAAAATTTTAAAAGTTAAAAAAAAAAAAGAATTTTCCACAGTTTGTTGTGATCCGCAGAGTCAAAGGCTTTGGCATAGTCAATAAAGCAGAAGTAGATATTTTCCAGGAACTCTCTTGCTTTTTTGATGAACCAGTGGGTGTTGACAATTTGATCTCTGGTTCCTCTGCCTTTTCTAAATTCAGCTTGAACATCTGGAAGTTCACTGTTCATGTACTATTGCAGCCTGGCTTGGAGAATTTTGAGCATTACTTTGATAGCATGTGAGATGAGTGCAATTGTGTGTTAGTTTGAACATTCGTTGGCATTCCCTTTCTCTGGGATTAGAATGAAACTGATATTTTCCAGTCCTGGGGCCAATGTTGAGTTTTCCAGAGATGCTGGCATATTGAGTGCAGCACTTTCACAGCCTCTTCTTTTAGTATTTGAAATTGCTCAACTGGAATTCCGTCACCTCCACTAGCTTTTTTCTTAGCGATTCTTCCTAAGGCCCACTTGACTTCACATCCAGG
The DNA here is from genome assembly GCA_006410935.1 of Redunca redunca. Classification (NCBI taxonomy): domain Eukaryota; kingdom Metazoa; phylum Chordata; class Mammalia; order Artiodactyla; family Bovidae; genus Redunca; species Redunca redunca. Next base: position 380,579 of record SJYQ01000398.1, on the reverse strand, counting down.
ATGTCTGGCTCTAGGTGAGAGATCACACCATCTTGGCTATCTAGGTCAGGAAGATCATTTTTGTATAGTTCTGTGTATTTTTGCCTGCTCTTCTTAATATCTTCTTCTTTTGTTAGGTCCACACTGTTTCTGTCCTTTATTTGACTCATGTTTGCATGAAATGTTCCCTTGGGATCTCTAATTTTCTTGAAGACATCTTTAGTCTTTCCCATTCTATTGTTTTCCTCTATTTATTTGCATTGATTACTAAGGAAAGCTTTCTTATCTCTCCTTGCTATTTTTGGAACTCTATATTCAAATGGGTATATCTTTCATTTTCTCTTTTGCCTTCGTTTCTCTTACTTTTTCAGCTATTTATAAGGCCTCCTCAGCAATCATTTTGCCTTTTTGCATTTCTTTTTCTTGGGGATAGTTTTGATCACCACCTCCTGTACAATGTCACAAACCTCTGTCCATAGGTCTTCAAGCAATCTATCAGATCTAATCCCTTGAATCTCTTCATCACTTCCACTGTATAATTGTAAGGGGTTTGATTTAGGTCATATCTGAATGGTCTAGTGGTTTTCCCTATTTTCTTCAGTTTAAGTCTGAACTTGGCAATAAGGAGTTCATGATCTGAGCCACAGTCAGTTCCCAGTCTTGTTTTTGCTGACTGTATAGAGCTTCTCCATCTTTGGCTGCAAAGAATATAATCAATCTGATTTTGGTGTTGACCATCTGGTGATGTCCACGTGTAGAGTCTTCTCTTGTGTTGCTGGAAGAGGGTGCTGGCTATGACCAGTGTGTCCTCTTGGCAAAACTCTGTTAGCCTTTGACCTGCTTAGTGAACATTGACATTTTAGGAATCAGCAAACTAAAATGGCCTGGAATGGGTGAATTTAACTCAGAACACCATTATATCTACTACTGTGGGTAAGAATCCCTTAGTAGAATGGAGTAGCCATCATATTCAACAGAAGAGTACAAAATACAAAACAGAGAAGTTCACAGACCTGATTTGCATAGCCTGATTATCACAAATGAATATAACTGTGTAATCACCACCAAAGTTAGAAATGGAACATTATCACTAGCTCTCTAAAATGTTCTGTGCTCTGTTCCAAAGTTTGTCCTGTCCTACTGAAAGTAATCAGATTTTTGACTTCTAACTCCATACATTAAATATTTTTGCCTTTTTTAAACATGGAATTGTACCATCTATTTTTTTTGTTGTTGCACTGCTTTTTTACTAGCTTCTATTTATTTGTAAAGTCCAAGCTGCTGTATATAGCAGCAATTCCTTCATTTTTGTTGATGCATATTAATCCTGTGAATGAATATATAAAGATTTATTTACTAATATTTTTGATGGTGATATAAATGCTATATACTGGAGTATGCTCCCATCATATACTGAAGCCCTAAACCTTCAGTGTGACTGTTTCTGATGATAGGATCTTAGGAGGTAATCAAGGTTAAGTGAAGTCGTTAAGGGTAGCACCCTTAATCTGATAGGACTGTCACCTTATAAGAGGAAGATATTTCTGTCTCTGTCTGTTACTCTATCTGCCATGTGAGAACACAGCACAAAAAGAGCCACATGCAAGCCGGGAAAAGTCTCACCAGAAACCAAATCCTTCAGAAATATTGATCCTGGACTATATTGCTTCCACAACTCTGAGAAATTAAATTTTAGTTTTAAACAATTTAAATGATACCCAGCCTATGTTACTTTACTATTGCAACATGAGAAGCAAACTAAAAGAGACATACAGATTGCTTTTAACTGGGGGCTATTCAGAACAATTATTTTATTTGGAACATTCTTCTGCTTTGGAACATATGCATAATTTCTGTTGTGTATATTTCAGAGGGCATATGCATGTTCAAATTGAATAGATAATTGTTGTTTTTCAGTAGCTAAATCATGTCTGACTCTGCAACCCCATGGACTGTAGCATGCCAGGCTCCTCTGTCATTTACTGTCTCTTAGAGTTTGCTAGATTCATGTCCATTAAGTTGGTGATGCTATCTAACTATCTCAGACTTTCCCACTCTTTTGATAATAAGGGTTCAAAAAAAGTTATATTTTTAAACCCTCACCATCTATTACTGTTGACTGTTACAACCGATCTACATTCTAATTACAATGTGTTACTAGAAATCTCTATAGTTTCAACTGTTTTGATTTGTATATTCTTGTGTCTTCAATGACATAGTGTGGAACACTTTCTCATGATTATTGGCTATTTGGATGTCATTTTATATGAAGAATCCCTTGAGTATTTTAACATTTTTTTCCTATTAAATTCTTTTTCTAAATAATTTATAGTCATTTTTAACATTCTAATTTATTGACAAATGATATCTTTCCTAAAGATTTTCTGATGGAACCTCATATATTTGAAAATAATGACCTTTAAAGTTCAGTTCATTTCAGTTCAGTCACTCAGTCGTGTCTGACTCTTTGCGACCCCATGAATCGCAGCACACCAGGCCTCCCTGTTCATCACCATCTACTGGAGTTCACTCACACTCACGTCCAATGAGTCTGTGATGCCACCCAGCCATCTCATCCTCAGTCGTCCCCTTCTCCTCCTGCCCCCAATCCTTCCCAGCATCAAAGTCTTTTCCAATGAGTCAACTCTTTGCATGAGGTGGCCAGAGTACTGGAGTTTCAGCTTTAGCATCATTCCTTCCGAAGAAATCCCAGGGCTGATCTCCTTCAGAATGGACTGGTTGGATCTCCTTGCAGTCCAAGGGACTCTCAAGAGTCTTCTCCAACACCACAGTTCAAACGCATCAATTCTTCGGCGCTCAGCCTTCTTCATAGTCCAACTCTCACATCCATACATGACCACTGGAAAAACCATAGCCTTGACTAGATGGACCTTAGTAGGCAAATTAATGTCTCTGCTTTTGAATATGCTATCTAGGTTGGTCATAACTTATCTTCTAAGGAGTAAGCGTCTTTTAATTTCATGGCTGCAGTCACAATCTGCAGCGATTTTGGAGCCCCCCAAAATAAAGCCTGACACTGTTTCCACTGTTTCCCCATCTATTTCCCATGAAGTGATGGGACCGGATGCCATGATGTTGATTTTCTGAATGTTGAGCTTTAAGCCAACTTCTTCACTCTCCACTTTCACTTTCATCAAGAGGCTTTTTAGTTCCTCATCACTTTCTGCCATAAGGGTGGTGTCATATGCATATCTGAGGTTATTGATATTTCTCCCGGCAATCTTGATTCCAGCTTGTGCTTCTTCCAGCCCAGCGTTTCTCATGATATACTCTGCATGTAAGTTAAATAAGCAGGGTGACAATATACAGCCTTGATGTACTCCTTTTCCTGTTTGCAACCAGTCTTTTGTTCCATGTCCAGTTCTAACTATTGCTTCCTGACCTGCATACAGATTTCTTAAGCGGCAGGTTAGGTGGTCTGGCATTCCCATCTCTTTCAGAATTTTCCACAGTTTATTGTGATCCACACAGTCAAAGGCTTTGGCATAGTCAATAAAGCAGAAATAGGTGTTTCTCTGGAACTCTCTTGCTTTTTCCATGATCCAGCGGATGTTGGCAATTTGATCTCTGGTTCCTCTGCCTTTTCTAAAACCAGTTTGAACATCTGGAATTTCACGATTCACGGATTGCTGAAGCCTGGCTTGGAGAATTTTGAGCAGTACGTTACTAGCCTGTGAGATGAGTATAATTGCGTGGTAGTTTGAGCAATCTTTGACATTGCCTTTCTTTGGGATTGGAATGAAAACTGATCTTTTCCAGTCCTGTGGCCACTGCTGAGTTTTCCAAATATTTTGGCATATTGAGTGCAGCACTTTCACAGCATCATCTTTCAGGATTTGAAAGAGCTCAACTGGAATGCCATCACCTCCACTAGCTTTGTTCGTAGTGATGCTTTCTCTGGCCCACTTGACTTCACATTCCAGGATGTCTGGCTCTAGATGAGTGATCACACCATTGTGATTATCTGGGTTGTGAAGATCTTTTTTGTACAGTTCTTCTGTGTATTCTTGCCACCTATTCTTAATATCTTCTGCTTCTGTTAGGTTCATACCATTTCTGTTCTTCATCAAGCCCATCTTTGCATGATATGTTCCCGTCTTTCCCATTCTGTTCTTTTCCTCTATTTCTTTGCATTGATCGCTGAAGAAGGCTTTCTTATCTCTTCTTGCTATTCTTTGGAACTCTGCATTCAGATGCTTATATCTTTCCTTTTCTCCTTTGTTTTTTTGCCTCTCTTCTTTTCACAGCTATTTGTAAGGCCTCCCAAGACAGCCATTTGGCTTTTTTTGCATTTCTTTTCCATGGAGATGGTCTTGATGCCTGTCTCCTGTACAATGTAACAAACCTCATTCCATAGTTCATCAGGCACTCTATCTATCAGATCTAGGCCCTTAAATCTATTTCTCACTTCCAGTGTATAATCATAAGGGATTTGATTTAGGTCATACCTGAATGGTCTAGTGGTTTTCCCTACTTTCTTCAATTTGAATCTGAATTTGGCAATAAGGAGTTCATGATATGAGCCACAGTCAGCTCCTGGTCTTGTTTTCGTTGACTGTATAGAGCTTCTCCATCTTTGGCTGCAAAGAATATAATCAATCTGATTTCGGTGTTGACCATCTGGTGATGTCCTTGTGTAGAATCTTCTCTTGTGTTGTTGGAAGAGGGTATTTCCTATTACCTTTAAAGTAAGTACTAGCAATTCCTGATATTTCCTTTTGTGTACAGTGAGGACATTTAAAAAAAATGTGTGTGTTCATTGGAGAAACTGCAATGGCCTATAACATCCTTAAAATGGAGAAAATTTTCTTTATTTAGCAAAGTCTAATGTGATGGGTAGAGGTTCTGTAACTACACACAGCTGAGAAATCTGTGAGGTTTAGTTACATAGCTACTATTTTATAAAAGGAAACACTATTTCCCAGAACTCATTTATTGGATTCCTACAGTCATTGTTTGCAAAATCTTATCCTGCAGTGCTTAGTAGGAGTCTCTTTTACTGGCAAAACAGTTATCAACTCTTTGAGAGAGAGTAGATGTGTTAAATATAATTCTATTTTATACATTTTATAATGAAATGGGATTCAGTTCAGTTCAGTTCAGTTCAGTCACTCAGTCATGTCTGACTCTTTGTGACCCCATGAACCACAGCGTGTCAGGTCTCCCTATCCATTACCAGCTCCCGAGTCCACCCAAACCCATGTCCATTGAGTCGATGAGGCCAACCACCCATCTAATCCTCTGTCTTCCCTTTCTCCTCCTGCCTTTAATCTTTCCCAGAATCAGGGTCTTTTCAAATCAGTCAGCTTTTCACATCAGGTGGCAAAAGTATTGGAGTTTCAGCTTCAACATCTGTCCTTCCAATGAACACCCAGGACTGATTTCCTTTAGGGTGGACTGGTTGGATCTCCTTATAGTCCAAGGGACTCTCAAGAGTCTTCCCCAACACCACAGTTCAAAAGCATTGGTTCATCTGTGCTCAGCTTTCTTTATAGACTCTCATATCCATACATGACCACTGGAAAAACCATAGCCTTGACTAAAAGGACCTTTGTTGGCAAAGTAATGTCTCTGCTGTTCAATATGCTATCTAGGTTGGTCATAACTTTCCTTCCAAGGAATAAGAAATTTTAATTTCATGGCTGCAATCACCATCTGCAATGATTTTGCAGACCCCAAAAATAAAGTCAGCCACTGTTTCCACTGTTTCCCCATCTATTTTCCATGAAGTGATGGGATTGGAGGCCATATTCTTAGTTTTCTGAATGTTGAGCTTTAAACCAACTTTTTTACTCTCCTCATTCAGTTTCATCAAGAGGCTCTCTAGTTCTTCTTCACTTTCTGCCATAAGGGTGGTATCATCTGCATATCTGAGGTTATTGATATTTCTCCTGGCAATCTTGATTCCAGCTTGTGCTTCATCCAGCCCAGTGTTTCTCATGATGTACTCTGCATATAAGTTAAATAAGCATGGTGACAATATACAGCCTTGACGCACTTCTTTTCCTATTTGGAGCCAGTCTGTTGTTCCATGTCCAGTTCTAACTGTTGCTTCATGACCTGCATATAGGTTTCTCAAGAGGCAGGTCAGGTGGTCTGGTAGTCCCATCTCTTTCAGAATTTTCCACAGTTTATTGTGATCCACACAGTCAAAGGCTTTGGCATAGTCAATAAAACAGAAATAAATGTTTTTCTGAACTCTTGATTTTTTGATGATTCAGTGGATATTGACATTTTGATCTCTGGTTCTTCTGCCGTTTCTAAAACCAGCTTGAACATCTGGTAGTTCACAGTTCATGTACTGCTGAAGCCTGGCTTGGAGAATTTTAAGCATCCCTTTACTAATGTGTTAGATGAGTGCAATTGTTAAGTAGATTGAGCATTCTTTGGCATTGCCTTTCTTTGGGATTGGAATGAAAACTGACCTTTTCCAGTCCTGTGGCCACTGCTAGTTTTCAAAATTTGCTGGCATACTGAGTGCAGCACTTTCACAGCATCATCTTTCAGGATTTGAAAAAGCTCAGCTGGAATTTCATCACCTCCACTAGCTTTTTTTGTAGCGATACTCCCTAAGGCCCACTTGACTTCACATTCCAGGATGTTTGGCTCTAGGTGAGTGATCACACCATCATGGTTATCTGGGCCATGAAGATCTTTTTTGTACAGTTCTTCTGTGTATTCTTGCCTCCTCTTCTTAAATATCTTCTGCTTCTGTTAGGTCCATACCATTTCTGTTCTTTATTGAGCCCATCTTTGCATGAAATGTTCCCTTGGTATCTCTAATTTTCTTGAAGAGATCTCTAGTCTTTCCCATTCTGTTGTTTTCCTCTATTTCTTTGCGTTAATCACTGAGGAAGGCTTTCTTATCTCTCTTTGCTATTCTTTAGAACTCTGCATTCAAATGGGTAATCTTTGCTTTTCTCCTTTGCTTTTCCCTTCCCTTCTTTTCACAGCTATTTGTAAGGCCTCCGCAGACAGCCATTTTGCTTTCTTGCATTTCTTTTTCTTGGGGATGGTCTTGATTCCTGTTTCCTGTACAATGTCCTGAACCTCTGTTCATAGTTCATCAGGCACTCTGTCTATCAGATCTAGTCCCTTAAATCTATTTCTCACTTCCACTGTATAGTCATAAGAGATTTGATTTAGGTCATATCTGAATGGTGTATTGGATTGCTCCACTTTCTTCAATTTAAGTCTGAAATTGGCAATAAGGAGTTCATGATCTGAGCCACAGTCAGCTCCCAGTCTTGTTTTTGCTGACTGTATAGAGCATCTCCACCTGTGGCTGCAAAGAATATAATCAATCTGGTTTTGGTGTTGACCAACTGGTGATGGCCATGTGTAGCGCCTTCTCTTGTGTAGTTGGAAGAAGATGTTTACTATGACCAGTGTGTTCTTTTGGCAGAACTCTATTAGCCTTTGCCTGTCTTCATTCTGTACTCCAAGGCCAAATTTACCTGTTACTCCAGGTGTTTCTTGACTTCCTACTTTTGCATTCCTAACACCTATAATGAAAAGGATATCTTTCTTGGGTGTTAGTTCTAGAAGGTCTTGTAGGTCTTCATAGAACTGTTCAACTTCAGCTTCTTCAGCATTACTGGCTGTGGCATAGACTTGGATTACCATGATATTGAATGGTTTGCCTTGGAAATGAACACAGATCATTCTACCGTTTTTGAGACTGCATCCAAGTACTGCATTTCAGACTCTTTTGTTGACTATGATGGCTACTCCATTTCTTCTAAGGGACTCCTGCCCACAGTAGTAGATAGAATGGTCGTCTGAGTTAAATTCACCTATTTTAGTCCATCTTAGTTCAATGATTCCTATAATATCAATGTTTACTAGTGTCATCTCCTGTTTGACCACTTCCAATTTGCCTTGATTCAAGGACATAACATTCCAGGTTCCTATGCAATATTTCTCTTTACTGCATTGAACCTGTCTTGTATAAGTAGTCCCATCCACAACTGGGTGTTATTTTTGCTTTGTCTCCATACCTTTATTTTTTTTTCTAGAGTTATTTCCCCACTGACTCCAATAGCATATTGCGTACCTATCGACCTGGGGAGTTCATCTTTCAGTGTCCCCATCTTTTTGCCTTCTCACAGTGTTCATGGGTTCTCAAGGCAAGAATACTGAAGTGGCTTGCCATTCCCTTCTCCAGTGGACCACAGTCTGTCAAATGGGATTAGGATATGACATTTTCTTCAGTAAAGTTTATTAACATATCTGAAGTTAAGTCTGGAACCCTAAGTCCTAAGTTGGAAATTTGGGACATGCTTTTGCTTTTACTTTTTTCCCCCAGAAAAGTGGAAATGCCACTCTCAGAAAGAGTAGAGAGATAGGAGTTTATTTAGTGCCAAGCTTACCTGAGTTGTATCCATAGGCATATGATTCAATCAATGTCTTACCATAATCATTACAGATGCTCCTGAAAATAGGACCCATTTTTGCTGAGTTCTTACTTTGAAGATAAGATTGTGGGTACAAAACTATGCAAAATTTTCAAAATTATATGAATTATGGTTGTAGGCTAGAATTGAGAGTGACAAAAGATTTTCCTGTTTTCAGCCTGAAAGCTGAAATTTACAAAAATTTTAAACATTGCAGAATTCTTATGAAGGCACTTCTGATGAGTTTAAACTCAACATAGAGATGTCTTATTATTTTCTTCCTAAAACTTTCACTAACAGTATTATATACTTTGTAAGGATGACAATTGGATTGAGGACAAAGCAAATGATTTCACTCTGTCTCAATTTAAAGCCTTAGAGGCTGCTGGTATTTCTTGACCCAAGATGAATCAATTTCTGGCAAAACAAGCTAGGAGAAATCTGGTTTTGTTTACCAAAATTTATCTTTGAGAATTAGTGTTTTGCACTAATTTATATTAAAAAAACAGAAAGCTAAAATGACTGAAGTTTAAATGATTATTATTTACAATTTTTAGTCAAAAACCCTAACATAATTCAGGTGCAAATTCCATCCAAATTATGGAAACTAAATTCATTTTAAACTAAATACAGTAGTGTTTTGGTTCTAGCAAAAATTTTATTGATTTTCTCACCGATTATCTAATAGGGTATTCATGAAAAGTGACAATGTCTTCATAATGGTTATTTCACGTTAGAAAAATAATTTCTTTATTCAACAAAATAAATTGCACAATAATTGGCCTATATGTTCACATGTAAATTTCATTAGGAAAGTCCATTACATTGATTATACTAAATGAACCTAATAAAAGAGTATTTAAAATCTGTAGAGTGAAGAAAGAATAACTGCATTTTTTGCATGGAAAAATTTACACTATTGATAAGATCTAGAGACATATCATTGAACAACATTTTTAGGTTTCTGTAAGACCACTTACAAAAGATATTGTATGTAGGACTTATAAGTAGGACATTTGGTATTTTAATAATGGAAAAAGAGTAGATGAGTTTAAAAATACTGTCACATCTTGAGTTATGCTATTAGTGCAAGTGATATCATTTAGTGTGGACTTAGGATATCATTTTATATGAGAAATTTTACAAGAAAAAAAATTGTATACTTTGCATATCCTGAGCAAATGAGAAAGTATACAGTTAATTTGCTATTGGGATTTTTTAATTATTTTAGGCACAAGGTCAAAGCTATGAATCCAGAATTCATTCTTGTCAAGAGTTTACCTATTCCCTGTTCCCTTCTTCAAAATTAATGACATTTTGAAAACTATACCCACAGAATGCAATAAACCTCCAAATCTCTGATTGTTTTCTGTCCCGTTTTATTCTGAGAATGGCTGTCACTAGGAGGTAGCAAGATGACTAAAGACGAAAACAAAGGGTAGGGTAATGCTATTTTGAAACTTTAGCCCTCATGATGAAGAAGGATCACCATGCAAGATGTTGTTATTGTTCAGTCACTAAGTCGTATCTGACTCTTTGGGACCCCATGGACTTCAGCACGCTAGGCTCCTCTACCTCCATTATTTCCTGGAGTTTGCTCAAGTTCATGTCCATTAAGTTGGTGATGCTATTTAATAACAATCTCTTCCTTTACCACTCCTTTCTCCTTTTCCTTCAATCTTTCCCAGCATTAGAGTCTTTTCCAAAGAGTTGGCTCTTCACACTAGGTGGCCAAAGTACAGGAGCTTCAGCTTCAGCATCAGCCCTTCCAATAAATATACAGGGTTGATTTCTTTTAGAATTGACTGGTTTGAACTCCATGCAGTGCAAGACACTCTCAGGAGTCTTCTTCATCACTATATTTAAAAAGCATCAATTCTTGGGCACTGAAACTTCTTTATGATCCAACTCTCACATCTGTATATGACTACTGGAAAAATGTCTTTTTCTTTTTTTGTATGGACCTATGTGGCTAATGTTTTGAAAGTGATGTCTTAGCTTTCTAATATGCTTTTAGGTTTGTCATAAGTTTCCTTCCAAGTAACAAGCATCTTAAATTTCATGGCTGCAGTCACCATCCACAGTGATTTTTGAAGCCCAAGAAAATAATGTCTGTCACTGCTTCCACTGTTTCTTCTTCTTTTTGACATGAAGTGATCAGACCAGCAGCCATGATCTTGGTTTTTTGAATGTTGAGTTTTAAACCAGCTTTTTTAACTCTCCTCTTTCACTCTCATGAATACACTATTTTGTTCCTCTTCACTTTCTGCCATTAAAGTGGTATCACTTTAGTGGTATCACTGAGATTGATGGTATTTCCTTCAGCAATCTTGATTCCAACTTGTGATTCATCCAGCCAGAACTTTGCATAATGTAGAGACATTACTTTGCTAACAAAGGTCCGTCTAGTCAAGGCCATGTTTTTTCCAGTGGTCATGTATGGATGTGAGAGTTGGACTATAAGGAAAGCTGAGTGCTGAAGAATTGATACTTTTGAACTGTAGTGTTGGAGAAGACTCTTGAGAGTCCCTTGGATTGCAAGGAGATCCAACCAGTCCATCCTAAAGGAGATCAGTACTAAATATTCATTGGAAGGACTGATGCTGAAGCTGAAACTCCAATACTTTGGCCACCTGATGCAAAGATCTGACTCATTTGAAATGACCCTGATGCTGGGAAAGATTGAGGACAGGAGGAGAAGGGGCGACAGAGAATGAGATGGTTGGATAGCATCACTGACTCAATGGACATGTGTTTGGGTGAACTCTGGAAGTTGGTGATGGACAGGGAGGCCTGGCGTGCTGTGGTTCACGGGGTCACAAAGAGTCGGACACAACTGAGTGACTGAACTGAAATGACTCTGTATAGACATTTAATAAGAAGGGTGACAATATACAGTTGGCCATACTAGATTCCCAGTGTTGAACCAGTCAATTGTTCAATGTCTAATTCTAACTTTTGCTTCTTGACCCACCTATAGGTTTCTCAGGAGAGAGGTAAGATAGTCTGGTACTTCCATCTCTTGAAGAATTTTCCAGTTTGTTATAATCCACACAGTCAAAGGCTTTAGCATAATAAATAAAACATAAGTGAATGTTTTTCTGGAACTCCCTTGCTTTCTCCATGATCCAGTGTATGTTGGCAATTTGATCTCTGGTTCCTCTGCCTCTTCAAAGCCCAGCTTGTACATTTGGAAGTTCTAAGTTCATGAAAGTTCTCAGTTTATGTACTGCTGAAGACTGGCTTCAGGGATTTTGAGCATAAACTCGCTAGAATGTGAAATGAGGTCAACTGAAATGAGGGAAATTGTACAGTAGTATGAACAATTTTTAGAATTGTCCTTCTTTTGGATTGGAATAAAAACTGATCTTTTCCAGTCCTGTGGCCACTGCTGAGTTTTCCAAATTTGCTGACAAATTCCAAGCAGCATTCTAACAGATTTTAAATAGCTTGGCTGAAATTCCATCACCTCCACTAGCTTTATTCACATAATACTTCCTAAGCAGCCCTGGGATTTCTTTGGAAGGAATGACGCTAAAGCTGAAACTCCAGTACTTTGGCCACTTCATATGAAGAGTTGACTCATTGGAAAAGACTCTGATGCTGGAAATGTTTTGGGGCACGAAGAGGAGGGGATGACAGAGGATGAGATGGCTGGATGGCATCACCGACTCGATGAATGTGAGTCTGAGTGAACTCCAGGAGTTGGTGATGGACGCGATTCATGGGTCGCAAAGAGTCGAACACAACTGAGCAACTGAACTGAACTGAACTGAAGGTCCACCTGATTTTATACTCCAGGATGTCATGCTCTAGGTGAGTGATCACCCCATCATGGTGATCTGGGTCTTTAAGACCTTTTTTGGATACTTCTTCTGTGTATTCTTGCCACTTTTTCTTAATCTCTTCTATTTATATTAGGTCCTTACTATTTCTGTCCTTTATTGTGTCCATCCTTGAATGAAATGTCCCCTTGGCATCTCCAGCTTTCTTGTAGAGATCTCTAGTCTGTCCCATTCTATTGTATTCCTCTACTTTTTTGCACTGTTCCTTTAAAAAGGCTTTCTCATCTCTCCTTGCTATTCTCCAGAACTCTACATTGAGTTGGGTATATCTTTCCCTTTCTCTCTTGACCCCATCATATTCACAAAAATGTTTCTAATAGTTGGAAGAAACTTCTTGGGTGGCTCTGTTTAGAGTACATTTCAAAAAATTACATGGCATATTTTTAATCAGGATAAAAAATGTAAAGCCAATTGGAAGCACAAAAATAATTCCTGAGAGGAAATAAAGGAAATAATCTATATAGGGTCAGTTTTGTAAATTTGATGTATGTATTCAAAGTTTTGAACTCTTAAGCCAAAGGAAAATATATGATATATATAAACATAATTAATTTGCTAAATCATGCTGTTCNNNACACACATACATATATGTATGCACATGTATATTTTAAGTATTTGTATATATATAATATGAACTTCTCTGCTTGTTCAATAGTAAAAGAATCCACGTGCCAAGTAGGAGATGCCGGCTGGATCTCTAGATCAGGAAGATCCCCTCGTGAAGGAAATGGCAAACTGCTCCGGTATTCTTGCCTACAGTACATAGAGTTGTAAAAGTGTCAGACACAATTCAGCAACTATACAATAACAACAATACATAAAATATGTTACATCATAAGCGTTTTGATGATAAACTATAACTTATGGAAGAGAGAAGAACCTTTTATTGTAGTTTGTCACAACTTTAAAAGAGACTGCTCAGAAAGACAGATATCTTTGTGGCTAATCTGTTAAAAGGGACAGTTCTGGAGAGGATCGAGAGCAAGTCTCTTCCTGTCAGGGGAAAACTGGAGGCAGAGCTAGTCATTTCAGGAAGTCTCAAAATAGCCTAGATTTTTAAAAAGTAGCCAAATAGATCTCAAATAATTTGTGTCCAAGAGAGAAATTTTAGACCTACCATGAAAGAGTTTTCAGCATCACCAACATTTATCCTTTTTAAAATTAAGATGGATTATCTTTTTTTTTAAGAGAATCAAAGTTTGGGGTGTTTTCCTGCAAGATGAACCTCAAAGAATAGAGATTAAAAGATAATATGCGTAACTATGTCCAGAATAATCATCACTCATACCACAAAAGTGCAGATGGCATAGCCTCATCTACAGAGAATTCCTTAGAGTCTCTAAAATCTCATATCTAGAATTAATCTGCTTTAAAATTCCCAAGTACAGAGAAGGGACCTATCACTAAGAAATTCCCATCCAATTAGACATCTCCAGCCACTTATTTTCCCTACTCTCCTTTTTCAAACTTGAAAGGACTAGAGAATATTTAGGCTTGGTTTTTTTTTTTTTTCCCCTAAAATTGAGGACAAAAACCTCCAATCAGGGACAAAGAGAAGAAGCCTGTCACACATCCCCTTTCCACCCCAGCATCTCCACTAACTCATGCCATAGTTAAAGGAGAGAAGTTTTAAGTGAATTTTAGACTCTGATTATCATATGTAACCAGATACTTTAATTTCTTGAATGAAACTGCTTTTGTTTCTTGAAGTGACTAGAAGAGATTTTATTATCTGAGTATCCAGAAAAATTAGAAGTTTTGCTCAAAAATACAAATCATAAGAGAGAACTAGCCTCACAATAGATTGAGCTTGGATAAGCAATATGAGTAGAGTAGAGGAGAATAAAGTATTTTGTTGCTGTTGTTGTAAACCATAATCCCACTTGACACATCTCTGGATCATACATCATCTTTGTCAATCTTGTTATATAGCTAGATATGATACGTGCTAATCATCCTTTCAAAACACTAAATAACTTCCTTGGTATTACCCAGTGGTATGCCAGACCCTGGGAAGCGACTAATGAGAAACATTAATATGAATAAAACAGGCATACATAAAATTTAAAGATGTGACTATGACCTTGTCTATAATATAGTGGTTTCATTTTCTTCTTGTTGGTTACTGAAGGCATCCTTGAGAAAGCAACACCTAAGCTGAGAGCTGAGGTTAAGGAAGTAAAAAGTGAAAATTTAGGGTAGAATGGAAAACATTTGTAAAGCTCATGTTGTGGTAAGAAACAAAGAGAACGTGAGGAACTAGAAAAAGATCGTAGCTGGCAAAAGCAGAGAAGTGGAAGAATCTTAACATCCGAAACCTCCCTGGAAGTAGGCTAAACCTTTTAGGTCTTTGTATTCCTAGCATTCCTAGCGCAGCAGTTTGTTCAGCTCACAAAGTGACAATCTGACCCTGCTCACCAGTGAATGGCTGCAGAAAAGAAGAAATTAACACACCCTCTGAGACTGGCCATTCCAGGAGATATTTGCAAGACATGACCTTTTTTATTTTACTTCCTCACCTCCTCCCTACCTCTGTATAAAAGATACTGATATCCAGACCCAGATAAGATAGAAGATGGTTATTTTGAGACATTAGTCTGTCATCTGTCAGCTTTCCAAATAAAATCATTAATCCTTGCCTTAAAAGAAAAAAGTCTCTTTTTCCTTGCCTGTTAATTAGATTAAAGAGATGATCTCAAACTGCATCATGTTCAGAGACCTTTCTAGTTTTGACCACTTCAGCAAACATTGCTCTAAACAACGGCAGTTAGAAATGCGATTACCATTTCTATTGTGAAAAAGTGGTATGTCAGTCCCTACATTTTGTGTTATTGTCTAGCTTCCATCTCAGCAGCAGCAGCTTCCATCTACCCAATAGTGGTATAAAAAATTAAGTATTACTTAGACTGACAGTTTTACAAAGAGGAAGAACGAGAAAATGTGATTATTTTCTATTTTTCCTTTTTACTTTTTTTGAATATTTTTTAAATGACAGGCTAGAATTTATTGAACTTTTGAAAGGAAATAGTGAATGATGTTATGTGAAGAACTTTGGAGACTTATCAAATGAGGAAGGAGAGATTTGAAGAGTAGAAAGAAAAATGTTGCTTGTCTGAGGAGATGTTTACAGAGAATATCCTTAGAATTCAGGGATACTTGCATCAAATAAATTGGTAGTTGGGGAGCTGCTAAAAATAATTACTACTGTGCCACTTAAGATAATGCTTTAGACACATTAACTGTCAGTAGGAAAGAGAAAAGTCTATTGCCCTTGATGTGACCTTAAACATACTAATTTTTGTTTAATCAATGTAATCAGACTTTTAAATTTTTACTATTTATTTAAGGCATATATAATCTGTACAAGCTTAAGACATGTTAAATATTTGAGATTCTCATTTCACATTGCTTAGAGAGAAAAAAAAATCTTATAGAAAGAAGATTCCTAATTCACTGTTAGAAATAAATCAACAAAATCAATTAAATTTTCAAGACATACAAAACATAATCAATTCATGGGTAATGTTATAACACAATTTTGTGAGTGTGATTCATTTCTCATAATAATAAAAACCCCAGTGAACATATATATGGTGCATGATCAAGTTGGTTAGACAGGTATATTTTAACTATCTAGTTATAAGACAGCATTCAAATTCTCAAACACTTATATTTGCAGAGAAAGTGATTGGATCCTGATGACTTTGAGAACCTATCCCTCTGGAGAAGTCTCCCATTATTTAGTGACACAAGACCTCTAAGATTCATATAGGTATGACAAGTTTTATTGCCTTTATAATATTATTACTCACCAAAGAAACTGCATCCAATATAAAAGTGGACATTTTAATTTATATATTATAACATTAATATGCACTGTATATATACACAAGTTAAATATTGAAAACATCCCATACTTATCTCTGACAGTGCATAATATGATAGTATTTTTAATAAGATTTTTTATTAAATAAAATGAAATATTTCATTGTTAATCATTACATGGTTGGAGTCAAAGAAATGATCCAATATATAGCTTAGGGGAAATGAGCCTGTAAAGATAAAATTCTGGAAGGAAGTTGGCCTACTCTTGCCCACTTAGAATAACATAATTTTGATTATAAGTGACAAAGGATTCATCCCACTGAGATTCTTGGATGAGAACATTAAAACCTTGAATTTAATCAAAATGACAAAAGGATTTATCAAACCGGAAATAAAAAGCATTTTAAAAGAATTATGATTCATTGAAACTCTGATACCCACTTCTAATTCATTCTCATTGAAGAGTTGGTAGTGACCATTGCCCAATATGATTTCCTTTAGTCACTAAAACTAAAAGGAAATAATTTTAGTGACTAATATCTGCAATTCTTCCAACTCTTTTAGTACATTTGGTCACTTGGCATATTTCCCTGTTTCCATTATACTGGAACGTCACAGTCATACATAGGGCCCTTAGAAAGGCTAAGTTTATTTCTAGACTGAATTTTAAACCAACCAATTTATATATGGAAATTTTCTTCCTACACACAAATGCTGTAAAATGCTGATTGCCTATTATGTTGGGCTTCCCTGGTGGCTCAAAGGGTAAAGTGTCTACCTGCAATGTGGGAGACCCGGGATCGATCTCTGGGTCAGGAAGATCCCCTGGAGAAGGAAATGGCAACCCACTCCAGTATTCTTGCCTGGAGAATCCCATGGAGGAAAGAGCCTGGTAGGCCACAGTCCACAGGGTCTCAAAGAGACTGCCACGACTCAGCGTCTTTCTTTCTTTTATGTTAACTAAAGTAGCTGTCTAATCCTGGTGTTCTTATATTTTGTATTTCCTGGAGTTCTGTATTTCTAATCCTGGAGTTGTTGCATTTTTTACCTGAACGCACTGAGTATGAGTTTTCTTTGCATTTTATTTTCAAACAACTTTGGTAGTATTTTTTCATGCTCTGAATCAGAATCAAAAATATGTTGAATAACAGTCTCTACTATGTGTAGTAGAGATTACTGATTGTGCACACACACAAAAAAAAATTCTTCTCTTCCTTAATAATAGATATCNGTTGAATAACAGTCTCTACTATGTGTAGTAGAGATTACTGATTGTGCACACACACACAAAAAAATTCTTCTCTTCCTTAATAATAGATATCATTGAGGATTAGTTCAGCACACAGCCGCCTCTCTGAAGCCTATAAAATTTTTCCCAATGGGAAGTAAACAGAGGCAATTCATGACATTATCAGATTATGCTCCCAAGGTTGAATGCAGCATTCACACCTTTGTCATTTTCTCCTTCTGAATGTACTATACGGGCTTTCACTAAAAAATAATTTTAGTCCTTTTAATCGCCTTTTTGCAAAGTGTATTTTTACCAGTTGTATTACTCCTGTGTGTTTCTCTGGTGACTCAGCAGTAGAGAATCTGTCTGCAATGCAGGAAAGGCAGATTGGATCCCTGGTTTGGGAAGATCCCCTAGAGAAGGACATGGCAACCTGCTCTAGTATTCTTGCTGGGAAAATCTCATGGATTGAGAAAACTTGTGGACTACAGTCCAAGGGGTCCCAAAGAGACAGACATGAATAAAGCAGCTGAGCACAATTACTCTTATATCCTTCCTCACCAACCTTTTCTCCTTTTCTAACAGGTTATGCAGACAAAACTTTGGAGACTATTTCTACTGTAATTCTTTCAATATGTCTCATTCATCAATTTTGGAATTGGTCTAATCTGAATTTTCTATCAGTCCTCTGACCAAATGTATCCTTCTGATCTAAACCAATACATATCAAGGAGATTAATACATTATTATGTTCTGTTACACAAATTTCTATTACAGTTGTTTTATTATGCTAGGGTTGCCATAACAAAATACCAGAGGCTGGATGCTATGGTGTCCTCAATCACTCAGTTGTGTTTGACTCTGTGATGCCATGGAGTATAGCTCGTCAGGCTCCTCTGTCCTTGGGATTCTCCAGGCAAGAATACTGGCGTGCATTGCCATTTCCTCCTTCAGGGGATCTTCTGACCCAGGGATTGAATCTGTGTCTCCTAAATTGACAGGCAGATTCTTTACCAACTGCACCACCTGGATGGGTCAAACAATAGAAATTTATTTTATTTCAGTTCAGAGCCTAGAAATCTAAGATCAAGGTGTCTGCAGGTTTGATTTATCTAGAAGTCTTTCTCTTTGACTTGCAAAGTGAGCTTCTCACCCTGACCTTACATTGACCTTTCCTTTGTGCATAAACATTTCTAATATCTCAGTGTGTGTAAAGATTTCCTTTTCTTATAAGGACACCATTCAGGTTGGATTAAAGTCCACCATATTGCCTAATTTTAACATAAGTACCTCTTTATAGGCTGGCTCTATCTACAAATAAATTCACACTCAAAGGTACTGAAAATTAGGACTCCAAGACATGAATTTTGGGGGACCCAGTTCAACCTGTAGCAATAATCAATTAGGGTCATTGTTTGCATCAAGAGAAACAATCTTGGGCACATGTAAACAAATGTACATTTAGTAGAAAATAATAGTGAATCCAAAGTGTGTATAAGAAAACTAGAGAGCCTGTTCTGACAACGATCAGACCCAAAGGATTTCTGAAGAGTTAGAAAATAGGTAAGTATTTTAAGAGAAACATTTAAAAGAATATTTAATTGGTGGTTAAGTGGTTGAGTACCACCACTGGTATTAATGACTCAGGTATTTCATTTTTGTATTGATATTCAAGAAGAAAATGTGTTTCTTTGTGTAGGCTTAGGTCTCATTCTTACCACTTGTCATTGGTGGGATGCTAAGAGAAAAAAATCAAATATTAAAAAGGTTTTCAAATATGCATTTAAGTTTCAAAGGTGATAGAGCAAACGCCTGTGATATTCATTTGATTCAGTAAATGACTTAAATTTCAAGAAAAATAGATTATCAGTGATTAATTTAAGCAAAAGAGAGATTTATTGCAATGTAAGACATTGGTGGTGTCTTCAGAAAAATTGACACAGTTAGGGAAGTAGTTTCAGGCACCATGCAGCCAGAATTATAACCAAATTGCACTTTAGAATTATTTCAGTAAATATCCAGCTACTGCCACTGGTGACCCCAAAACATTTCACCTTGTACTACTAACGCTACAGTAAGATGTGTACTGTCAATCTCATTATTTCCACGGCTGCTCTAAAAACAGGACGTCCTATACACAGCTCTCTGTGCACCATCAATATGTACTTTTCCTGGGTTCTGGCTCTTGGTTTCACCAGAGCATGAATCAAAATTCAAGGGCAATGTTCTGATTGGCTGAATATTCCCCCACTTAAAGTGGTTTCTGGTATGTTTATATTAATAGTTTAAAGAGGGAGGCAAGGTGAATAGACCCTGTCATCTCCATGACCAACAAGTTAAGAAATTTCTCAATTGTAAGAAGGGAAATTATGTGAGGAAACAGTCAGAAAATTAAAAATAATCACTATATGTTTGTTAGCCATCCATATGTCTTCTTTGGAGAAATGTCTATTTAGGTCTTTGGCCCATTTTTTGATTGGGTCATTTATTTTTCTGGAATTGAGCTCCATAAGTTGCTTGTATATTTTTGAGATTAGTTGTTTGTCAGTTGCTTCATTTGCTATTATTTTCTCCCATTCCAAAGGCTGTCTTTTTACGTTGCTTATATTTTCCTTTGTTGTGCAGAAGCTTTTAACTTTGATTAGATCCCATTTGTTTATTTTTGCTTTAATTTCCAGAATTCTGGGGGGTGGATCATAGAGGATCCTGCTGTGATTTATGTC
>SJYQ01000398.1:336802-359855 GCA_006410935.1 Redunca redunca | reverse complement strand
CCAACCAGTCCATGCAGGATGGAGGATGCTTGGGGCTGGTGCAAGGAGAGGACCCAGAGAGATGGTATGGGGTGGGAGGTGGGAGGGGATTCATGTTTGGGAACGCATGTACACTTGTGGTGAATTCATGTCAATGTTTGGCAAAACCAATACAGTATTGTAAAGTAAACTAAAGTTAAAATAAAAATTAAAAATAAAAATATAAATATAAAAATAATCACCATATTATTCTAATAATACCCAATAAAAGAGTTAATTTCACACATACACACACACACACACACACACACACACACACACAAATGAGATTTCCTTAGGAAAAATGAATAAATATTGGCAATTAGAAAGTGTCAACAATGCATTTTTAAGTGTGAAATGTATATACAATGAATTACTATTCAGCTGTAAAAAATAGGAAATTTTGAAATATGGGACAGCATGAATGATCCTTGAGAATATTATAGTATGTGAAATAAGCCAGGAGGGCCAATACTGCATGATTCCAGTTTATGAATTATCTAAAATAATCAAATTCATAGAATCAAAGAGGGCAGTGATGGCTGCCAGAAGCTAATGGGAAGCAGGAAATGGGAAATGACTAGTCAGTAGGCATAAAGTTTCAATAAAGCAAGATGGATAGATTCTATAGATCTGCTGTAAAATATTGTTCATTTTGTCAACAATAATATGTTGTACACTTATATGTTTAAGAGGGTGGATGTCATGTTAAGTGTTCTTTCCACAATAAATTAAAATAAAATAAAAACAAATTGCTCAGCTAACACATTGAAAAATATAAAGACTTTACTTTCACCTCCACCAGGAAATGCTAAAGCTATTGGCGAGAACAGAGCTTGAATAGAGATATTTTCTGCAGACCAGAAACAGATCCTAAATGCCTTTGAGCTGGAAAGTGTAAAAAGTTCAATAATTTCAGAAGAAGCAGCATTTTGTTCTTTGATTGTGGCAGCTCTCCAAGGGAGGAAGCAACATTTTAGAGAATAAATGACCAAATAATGCATCCAAGAGAGAAGAGGCACAACCATAAGCCAAGCTTACCAAAATTGTACAATTTCCTGTGCCCCAAACTTGAATGAAAATATCAGAATGAGTAGACCCCTGGGACCCATGCCAGAAGACATTGTTTGTCTATCCCAGTGATAACCACACTGAGCTAGCAAAGGACTTTCCCAAATAGCCTGTACTTTGTGAAATTCCAATAATTTCACATATCAGTGCAAGAGGAAGTTAGAGTATCATGAGTTTTCAAATTTCTGCCAGTCTGTTAGGATGTAGGCTGTGAAAAAAAAGAAAAATCTAACTTATTGAAACCCCAAAAAATGTGAAATTCCTTGAGCACAAGTTTGTTGACTGTGATATTATAAATACCCCAAGCCTGAAACTTTCAGTTTTATTTCTAATCAAAGGAAATGATTCATGCTTCTATTCAATTGAATAAGCTATATGTAGTGTAGGGGTTGCATCTTTCAACATACCAGATACAGCTCCAGGAGACAACTGAGGATAGCTCTGGTAGGTTGTAAGTGATGAACATTGGGTTTGGCTGTGTGACATGTTTTGACCGGTGAGACCTGGAAAAAAAAGCAGACTTGAATAGTGCTTATGCTTTAGGGTTTGTCCTCTCTTGCTTCTCTGAAACCTGGGACTGTCCTGTGAAAATGGCTGGTGTATCCTACTAGAGGATGAGACCACACTGAGCAGAGGAGTGCCAACCAAGTGAGGCCTGTCCACATCTGCTTAGACACATAAATGTGGCCACACTTCATCATCTGGGCTACTTTTCCCAGACTAGGAAAACTGCTGAAGCTGGGAGAACCACTTAGCCAACCCACAGAGAATGGTGTATCACTGTTGATTCAAGCCGTATACTTTGTCTTTATGTAGCAAAGCTACCTGAAGTGATATTCTAGAAAGGTTGGTTAATTATTGATAGTGTGTCATTTTATTCTTAAGCATCCGGGTGTGGATGGTAAATTACATGGATAACATAGCTAAGAAACAAGAACTGCTCTCTCAAGGTACAATCAGAAGTGATGTGTTCTATGCATAGTTTGTGAAGTTCATATGTAAAGCTACTCATTTCTTCATGAATTAAGAACTAATAAATACAGAAATCAGACAGATAAAAATAAATATATTAGCTTCATCATTAGTAAAGACTTTTAGAAAGTGTGATTTATGAGTTTGAAATGAATGAGCTGGCTAACTCTTCACCTCGAAATTAAATGTACCCACCCTGCCAGAGGTAGAAGAGGAAAACTACATAATCACAGGGCTATAAAATAAGTCAAAATAAAATAACAGCAGTTGCCAAGAACAAAGACCACATCACCCAATATTTGAAAAATAAATGCAGTATTAACTCACAAATTGTATTTTTGTGGTATTTCACCTGTGTATTTGGGGAGAAGCTCAAAGAACAAGTTGAGAAGCTGCTGTCCTGCTATGAAACTGGAGAGATTTCATGAAAGAATCTGGATGTCATGAAGGAGGCAAATGTTGGGGCAGGAGAAGTGGCTGCTGAGATTACTAGGAAGCTGGAGAAACAAGAGAAGAAATACTTGAAGAAGAAGAAGAAGAAAAAAAATAAAATAAAATAAAAATGACTGGCAGCGGTTGCCTTGGCATCTTCAGGAAACAGCAGTAGTACCCTGGAGGAATGTGAGGAGACAAGTGAAAGATCCCCAAAGAAGAAAAAGCAAAACCCCCAGGAGGCTCCTCAGGAGAATGGAATGGAAGACTCATCTGTCTCCTTCTCCAAGCCCAAGAAAAAGAAATCTTTTTCCAAAAAGGAACAGGTTACAGAAAGGCCACCCCAATCGCAACAATATAAACAAGATGAAGAGACAGAGGAATACCCAGCACGTAAAGGAACAGGATAAATGCCCACCAAACCAAACAAAAGAGGGAGAGATAGGAAATCTACCTGATAAAGAATTCTGAATAATGATAGTGAAAATGATCCAAAATCTTGAAATAAAAATGGAATCACAGATAAATAGTCTAGAGACATGGATTGAGAAGATTCAAGAAAGGTTTAACAAAGGCCTAGAAGAAATAAAAGAGTCAATATGTAATGAATAATGCAATAAATGAGATAAACACTCTGGAGGCAACAAGTAGTACAATAATGGAGGCAGACAATAGAATTAATGAAATAGAAGATAGAATGGTAGAAATGAATCAGAGAGGAAAAAAGAAAAATGAATTAAAAGAAATGAGGACAATCTCAGAGACCTCCAGAACAATATAAAATGCTCCAGTATCCGAATCATAGGAGTCCCAGAAGAAGAAGACAAAAAGAAAGACCATGAGAAAATACTTGAGGAGATAATAGTTGAAAACTTCCCTAAAATGGGGAAAGAAATAATCACTCAAGTCCAAGAAACCCAGAGAGTCCCAAACAGGATAAACCCAAGGCAAAACACCCCAAGACACATATTAATTAAATTAACAATGATCAAACACAAAGAACAAATATTCAAAGTTGCAAGGGAAAAACAACAAATAACACACAAGGGGATTCCCATAAGGATAAAGGCTGATCTTTCAATAGAAACTCTTCAGGCCAGGAGGGAATGGCAAGACATACTTAAAGTGATGAAAGAAAATAACCTACAGCCCAGATTACTGTACCCAGCAAGGATCTCATTCAAATATGAAGGAGAAATCAAAAGCTTTACAGACAAGCAAAAGCTGAGAGAATTCAGCACCACCAAACCAGCTCTCCAACAAATGCTAAAGGATATTCTCTAGACAGGAAACACAGAAACAGAGTATAAACTGGAACCCAAAACAATAAAGTAAATGGCAACGGGATCATACTTATCGGTAATTACCTTAAACGTAAATGGGTTGAATGCCCCAACCAGAAGACAAAGACTGGCTGAATGGATAAAAAAACAAGACACCTATATATGTTGTCTACAAGAGACCTACCTCAAAACAAGGGACACATACAGACTGAAAGTGAAGGGCTGGAAAAAGATATTCCATGCAAACAGAGACCAAAAGAAAGCAGGAGTAGCAATACTCATATCTGATAAAATAGACTTTAAAACAAAGGCTGTGAAAAGAGACAAAGAAGGACACTACATAATGAGCAAGGGATCAATCCAAGAAGAAGATATAACAATTATATATGCACCCAACATAGAAGCACCACAATATGTAAGACAAATGCTAACAAGTATGAAAGGGGAAATTAACAGCAACAAATAATAGTGGGAGAATTTAATACCCCACTCACACCTATGGACAGATCAACTAAACAGAAAATTAACAAAGAAATGCAAACTTTAAATGATACTGGTCTAATAGACCAGTTAGACCTAATTGATATCTATAGGACATTTCACCCCAAAACAATGAATTTCACCTTTTTCTCAAGTGCACACGGAACCTTCTCCAGGATAGACCACATCCTGGGCCATAAATCTATCCTTGGTAAAGTAAAAAAAAAATTGAAATCATTCCAAGAATCTTTTCTGACCATAATGGAGTAAGATTAGATCTCAATTACAGAAGAAACACTATTAAAAATTCCAACATATGGAGGCTGAACAACACGTTTCTGAATAACCAACAAATCACAGAAGAAATAAAAAAAGATATCAAAATATGCATAGAAACAAATGAAAATGAAACACAACAACCCAAAACCTGTGGGACACTGTAAAAGCAGTTCTAAGGGGAAAGTTCATAGCAATACAAGCATACATCAAGAAACAAGGAAAAAGTCAAATAAATAATCTAACTCTACACCTAAAGCAACTAGAAAAGTAAGAAATGGAAAACCCCAGGGTTAGTAGAGGGAAAGAAACCTTAAAAATTAGGGCAGAAATAAATGCAAAAGAAACAAAAGAGACCATAGCAAAAATCAGCAAAGCCAAAAGCTGGTTCTTTGAAAGGATAAATAAAATTGACAAACCATTAGCCTGACTCATCAAGAAACAAAGGAAGAAAAATCAAACCAATAAAGTTAGAAATGAAAATTGAAAGATCACAACAGACAACACAGAAATACAAAGGAACATAAGAGACTACTATCAGCAATTATATGCAAATAAAATGGACAATGTGGAAGAAATGGACAAATTCTTAGAAAAGTACAACTTTCCAAAACTGAACCAGGAAGAAATAGAAAACCTTAACAGACCCATCACAAACAAGGAAATTGAAACTGTAATCAGAAATCTTCCAGCAAGTAAAATCCCAGGTCCAGACGGCTTCACAGCTGAATTCTACCAAAAATTTAGAGAAGAGCTAACACCTATCCTACTCAAACTCTTCCAGAAAATTGCAGAGGAAGGTAAACTTCTAAACTCATTCCATGAGGTCACCATCACCCTAATACCAAAACTTGACAATAAATTAGACAACATGGATGTGGTAGTCATGGGAATGCAGTAAATGACAAATTTATTTGAAGGAAGCAAGTCAGCAGGATCAGGCCTCATCATCCAGAATGCAAGGAATCATCAAGGATGATAATAAGAGCAGCAGCTGACAGAAAGTGATACAAGTGCTAAAATCTTAAGGAGATATGGGACAGTACTCCTAGAGTAAAAAATAATCACAATACAGAGGAATTGTTGATATATAAAATGATGATGCATATTTGGAGACTTGAACTGCTTTGTAAAATTTGTTTTTAATTTAAAATTTTAAAGTTTTATTTTATACGGCCTGGAAATGGCAATGAAGCCAGAAAACTCATTTTTCAACTTTATGTGAGACATGGAAGAAGTAAAAGTCCCTGCATGAGACAGTTGCAGGAAAATCCTGAGGTTCAGAGATCTCAGAGATGGTATTCATACATCAGCCACTTCTCATAGATGCTGCTGCATTGCTTTGCAGCTAAGGAAGGTGTCCTCTTCCCAGTAACACTGCCCTACTTCAGGGCCATCACATTTTCTTTAATATTTCAAAAAGTGGTGAAAGATCCCCTGCCTCCACTGTTACTCTCTGGCACTCTATCCCTACGCTGTAACCAGGGTGACATTTCCATACAGAAAATTTCAAATAACTACTCCTCCATAGAATTGATTATTTTCCCAATGAAATATAAAAGAATTTCCCATTTTTAGCATTATAACTGATTAGTTCTCCAAGATTCTGATACTCTGATTTGACCCCCTTTTCTATTTTTACTGTACCATCACTTTGCTCTAACATCAGTTCTGTGAATGTGTCAAAGTCTTTTATGTTGAGCTGCATTTTTGCTTCTATTCTTCTGTCTAGAATTCATTCCAAGTTATACAAAAGCTGGTATGCAATTAAAGCTATGGCACCCCTACACTAACATAGCCTTTTAGAAACATGACTTAGCCAAGCAGTATTTTGAGAACTAAGAAAATATCTTCTTTACTCTGGGTAGATCCAACTGCAATAGGTGCCATGAGTGCTACCATGGGAGCAATTGCTTTGGGTGCATGGGTTACATGGAACCTCTTGTCTTCAGAGACCTGAAAAGCAGGAATAAGATTAACTAACCTGTTTGTGAAAGAGGAGAGGGAAAAAGTTAGCTTAAAGCTCAACATCCAGAAAACCAAGATCATGGCATCTGGTCCCATCACTTCATGGGAAATAGATGGGGAAACAGTGGAAACAGTGTCAGACTTTATTTTTGGGGGCTCCAAAATCACTGCAGATGGTGACTGCAGCCATGAAATTAAAAGACGCTTACTCCTTGGAAGAAAAGTTATGAGCAACCTAGAGAGCATATTCAAAAGCAGAGACATTACTTTGCTGACTAAGCTCCATCTAGTCAAGGCTATGGTTTTGCCAGTAGTCATGTATGGATGTGAGAGTTGGACTGTGAAGAAGGCTGAGCGCCAATGAATTGATGCTTTTGAACTGTGGTGTTGTAGAAGACTCTTGAGGGTCTCTTGGACTGCAAGGAGACCCAACCAGTCCATTCTGAAGGAGATCAGCCCTGGGTGTTCTTTGGAAGGAATGATGCTAAAGCTGAAACTCCAGTACTTTGGCCACCTCATGCGAAGATTNCCATCTCATCCTCGGTCATCCCCTTCTCCTCCTGCCCCCAATCCCTCCCAGCATCAGAATCTTTTCCAATGAGTCAACTCTTTGCATGAGGTGGCCAAAGTACTGGAGTTTCAGCTTTAGCATCATTTCTTCCAAAGAACACCCAGAGCTGATCTCCTTCAGAATGGACTGGTTGGATCTCCTTGCAGTCCAAGAGACCCTCAAGAGTCTTCTACAACACCACAGTTCAAAAGCATCAATTCTTTGGCGCTCAGCCTTCTTCACAGTCGAACTCTCACATCCATACATGACCACAGGAAAAACCATAGCCTTGACTAGACGAACCTTAATTGGCAAAGTAATGTCTCTGCTTTTGAAGATACTATCTAGGTTGGTCATAACTTTTCTTCCAAGGAGTAAGCATCTTTTAATTTCATGGCTGCAATCACCATCTGCAGGGATTTTGGAGCTCCCCAAAATAAAGTCTGACACTGTTTCCACTGTTTCCCCATCTATTTCTCATGAAGTGATGGGACAGGATGTCATGATCTTAGTTTCCTGAATGTTGATCTTTAAGCCAACTTTTTCACTCCCCTCTTTCACTTTCATCAAGAGGTTTTTTAGTTCCTCTTCACTTTCTGCCACAAGGGTGGTGTCATCTGCATATCTGACGTTATTGATATTTCTCCCAGCAATCTTGATTCCAGCTTGTGTTTCTTCCAGTCCAGCGTTTCTCATGATGTACTCTGCATATAAGTTAAATAAGCAGGGTGACAATATACAGCCTTGACGTACTCCTCTTCCTATTTGGAACCAGTCTCTTGTGAGTGTTAGATGAGGTAAAATGTATAAAACATTTAGTAGGCTATTTAGCACATTGAAAAAGATATTAATGTTTGCTGTTACTATAATGATCTAAATTCCACAGTATCACTACGTTATAAGGGTATAGAAGTGAAAAAAAAGGGACTCTGTTTCTTTAAAAATAGAAACCTGTGTTGTTTGCTTGTTCTTTTAGAATAGGTAACAAGTAAGCAAAGAGGAACTAAAGAGTATCTTGAGAAATCTGAAAGAGAAGAGTGAAAAAGTTGGTTTAATCCTCAATATTCAGAAAACTACAATCATTGCATCAGGTCCCATCACTTCACAGCAAATAGATGGGGAAACAATGGAAACAGTGAGAGATTTTATTTTGGGGGGATTCAAAATCCCTGCAGAAGGTGACTGCAGACATCAAATGAAAAGATGCTTGCTCCTTGGAATAAAAGTTATGACCAATCTAGACAGCATATTAAAAAGCAGAGACATTATGTTCCCACAAAGGTCCATCTATTCAAAGGTATGATTTTTCCAGTTGTCATGTATGGATGTGAGAGTTGGACTACAAAGAAAGCTGAGCGCTGAAGAATTGATGCTTTTGAACTGTGTGTTGGAGAAGACTCTTAAGAGTCCCTTGGACAGCAAGGAGATCCAACCATCCTATCCTAGAGGAAACAGTCCTGAATATTCATTGGAAGGACTGATGAAGCTGAAACTCCAATACTTTGGCCACCTGATGCGAAGAACTGACTCATTTGTAGAGACCCTGATGCTGGGAAAGATTGAGGGCAGGAGGAGAAGGGGATGACAGAGGATGAGACGATTGGATGGCGTCACTGACTTAATGGACATGAGTTGGAGGGGATTCGGTAATGGACAGGGAAGCCTGGCATACTGCAGTCCGTGAGGTCACAAAGAGTCTGACACAACTGAGTGGCTGAATTGACTGACTGAAGCAGTAATACAGTATGACTGGGGATTTCAGTAAGAGTGGTGGTTTCAGCCACTTGTTCAGTTCAGTCACGCATGATGTCTGACTGTATGTGACTCCATGAACCGGAGCACGCCAGACCTCCCTGTCCATCACCAACTCCCAGAGTCCACACAAACCCATGTTCATTGAATCAGCGATGCCATCCAACCATCTCATCCTCTGCTGTCCTCTTCTCCTCCTGCCCTCAATCTGTCCCAGCATCAGGGGCTTTTCAAATGAGTCAGCTCTTCGCATCAGGTGGCCAAAGTATTGGAATTTCACCTTCAACATCAGCCCTTCCAATGAACACCCAGGACTGATTTCTTTAGGATGGACTGGTTGGATCTCCTTTCAGTCCAAGGGACTCTCAAGAGTCTTCTCCAACACCACAGTTCAAAAGCATCAATTCTTCAATGCTCAGCTTTCTTTATAGTCCAACTCTCACATCCATACATGACCACTAGTAAAACCATAGCCTTGACTAAACAGACCTTTGTTGTCAAAGTAATGTTTCTGCTTTTCAATATTCTGTCTAGGTTGGTCATAACTTTCCTTCCAAGGAGTAAGGGTCTTTTAATTTCATGGCTGCAATCACCATCTGCAGTGATTTTGGAGACCAGAAAAATAAAGTCAGCCACTGTTTCCACTGTTTCCCCATCTATTTGCCATGAAGTAATGGGACCGGCTGCCATGATCTTAGTTTTCTGAATGTTGAGCTTTAAGACAACTTTTGCACTCTCCACTTTCACTTTCATCAAGAGGCCCTTTAGTTCTTCACTTTATACTGTAAGGATGGTGTCATCTGCATATCTGACATTACTAATATTTCTCCCAACAATCTTGATTCCAGCTTGTGCTTCCACCCACCCAACATTTCTCATGATGTACTCTGCATATAAGTTAAATAAGCAGGATGACAAGATACAGCCTTGACATGTTCCTTTCCTGATTTGGAACCAGTCTGTTGTTCCATGTCTAGTTATAACTGTTGCTTCTTGACCTGCATATAGGTTTCTCAAGAGGCCAGTCAGGTGGTCTGGTATTCCCATCTCTTTCAGAATTTTCCACAGTTTATTGTGACCCACACAGTCAAAGGCTTTGCCATAGTTAATAAAGCAGAAATAGATGTTTTTCTGGATCTCTATTGCTTTTTCCATGATCCAGCAGATATTGTCAATTTGATCTCTGGTTCCTCTGCTTTTTTTGAAACCACCTTGAACATCTGGAAGCTGCTAAGTTGTCCAACTCTTGTGACTCCACGGATTGTAGTCTGCCCAGCTCCCATGTCCATGGAATTCTCCAGACAATAATACTTGAGGAGGTTGTCATTTCCTTCTCCAGGAGATCTTCACGACCCGGGAATCAAACCCGGGTCTCCTACATTGTAGGTAGATTCTTTACCCACTGATCTCTGAGGGAAGCTCTTCTGTAAGAGTAGATATATAAAAATACAGAAATAACTATAAAAAGAGAGTGATAATTTATTTCTGATATGTGATAATGGAGATACCTTTCAAAATGAGTAATTCAAACAGATTCTGAGGTGTAAGTGCAAATAATTATTTTAATTTTGGTCTCAGCCATTCACAGAGCATTCAGTGCTTAAATCTATCCCATTTATTATACAACAATTGTCAAGGAATTGTGTACTATGAGCTAAAATTATATGGGCCAATTCTCCATAATGCAAAGGAAAATAAGGGGAAGGGAAAGAAGGGTCACGCTGGAGCACACATAAACTCACAGAGAGAGACAGAACTCAAGAGCAAGAGAAAAAGGGAGAAAGAATACAAGTGCTGGGATGATGGGGAAACAGGTTGATACATATGAACCTGGTATGTCTCAAGATTCGGTAATTTCATCAGACGATAGCATGGAAAATTAGCTTCCAAGCTATAGTGTTTTAGAAGGAAGAAAAGAGTATAATAATATGCTAGTATCAAAGGTTTTCCTCAACTTCCTAGGCTCCCCTTAAGAAAAAATTTCTGGCCATGATAGTTCCCTAGAATGTGAAAGTACTCATGTCTGGCTCATAAACCACTCTGTCTTTGTTTTATCTTAGGTATTGTGATTCAAGAATTATATCATGAGTGATACTGATGTCATGTATCATGATACAGACATGCACGGTTCATTCTGAGACTATGATCTTGAAATATACATATATATATATATAACATGTATTATATGATATATATTACATATGTATATATTAATTCTCTCTCTGTGCCTTGATTTTATCACATATGCCCCTAGAGTAATGGTATCAGACCTATACAACCCATTGAATAGTGTTCAATTCGAGTAACAGAAAGTGTTTATAACAAAATATTCATTTGTATAATTAAATTAATATTAATAGTATGAGGAGGGGAAATAAAAGGGGCACATCTTTGCTATTTAGGATTTTAAATTCCTCAGTTCAGTTCAGTTCAGTCACTCAGCCGTGTCGGACTCTTTGTGGCACCATGAATTGCAGCACACCAGGACTCCCTGCCCATCATCAATCCTGGAGTTCACTCAGACTCACATCCATCGAGTCAGTGATGCCATCCAGCCATCTCATCCTCTGTCGTCCCCTTCTCCTCCTGCCCCCAATCCCTCCCAGCATCACAGTCTTTTCCTAAGGGTCAACTCTTTGCATGAGGTGGCCAAAGTACTGGAGTTTCAGCTTTAGCATCATTCCTTCCAAAGAACACCCAGGACTAATCTCCTTTAGAAAGGACTGGTTGAATCTTCTTGCAGTCCAAGGGACTCTGAAGAGTGTTCTCCAACACCACAGTTCAAAAGCATCGATTCTTTGGTGCTCAGCTTTCTTCACATGACACTTTAAAACTCTTATTGCTAGGATGTTGCCAGTTATATTATATGGCTACTTACACAAGTCACCTGAGAAAATTAAGACAGTTCAGTCTACTCTCACTCTGATTTCCATCATATACCAAAACTTTGTCTTGCCTCTTTGAATCCTGCAGGGTTCAGCTGGCCTTGGCCAAATAAAATAAGTTCAATGTTCAGTAAGGGAATAGATGTTTAAATGGAGCTAGACTAAGAGAAATCTTTTCACTAGAATCAATGTACATCACACTCCATTGACCAGTGATTGGTTATGACAGGTATTGAGAAAGAAATCCCAGTAAGAAGCAAAAGGAATATAAACCACAAAATGCACAGATGATGGTGAAATGAGGCTTTCAAAGTGCTAAAATACTAAGTAATTCTGACAGTACTGAGAAGGCTGAGCTGCTCATCACTCATTTTATCTGTGACATTCAACAGGTACACCTGCTTAACATGTATGATTCACAGTGTATATAGCTTCTTATTAATTAGAATGACATATTATAATTATGTGTGTGCTGATTAAAACTTATTCAAGAAAATCTGTACAAACAATTTTGTAAGAAGCCACACATATCAGCAAATTATATTTTGAGTTTGTAATTTGAATTTAATTATTAAATAGAACTANGTTTGTGTGACTTGATTTATTGCTTATAAATGTAAATATAATTTTAAAAAATACAATTCTTATCAATATCCCAATAGCTTTCTTTGAGGAAATTAAAAGAAAAAATATCCTAAAATTTATATGGAATCTTAAAGGACCCCACATAGTCAAAACAATATTGAAAAATAACAAATATGGGGAACTTGCACTTTCTGATTTTAAAATGTACTACAAAACTACAAATAAAAAAAAACTACAGTAATCAAAATAGTGTCATACCAAATAAAGACATAAGCCTTCACTTATGTGGTCAAATGATTTTTGAGAAGAGTTTCAAGACCATTCAATCTAGAAAAGTTAGTCTTTTCAACATGTGGTTCTGGGAAAACTGACTACCCTTATGCAAAAAATGAAGTTAAGCTCTTACCTAACACCACATAGAAAAATTAGAAAAATAAATGAAAGATTTATATGTACAACCTAAAATTATAAAATGCACAAGTGAGCCTACGGTGAAAGCTTCACAACTCTATATTAGATCTGACAATCTGGGGAGATATTACACCAAAGGCATAAGGGAAATAAAACAAATTAGACTTCAAGAAAAAAAAAGTACTTGTACATCAAAGGACAATATCAAATAGGATAAAAAGTAATCCACAGAATGCAAAAAAATTTATAATATTAATATGTAGGAAATACCTGAGATTCAACAACAAAAACTCTTACAGAAAACAAAACAAAACAAAAAGTAATGAGCAAATGATTTGAATACACATTTCTGCAAAGATGATTTATAAATAGATTTTAGATACATGAAATGTTGAAATCACTAATCATTAAGGAAATTCAAATCAAAGATACCATGAAATACCACCTTATACCCATTAGAAAAATTAGTATAAACATACACACGCAAATGCGTGCACACACGCACACAAAACAGGAAATGACGAGGAGTGTTGGTGAGGATGTGAAGAATCTGGAATCCATGTGCACTGTTGGAGAAATGTAAAATGGCAGAATGACTATGGAAAACATTTTGGCAGTTGCTCAAAACTTAAAAGTAGAATTTCTATATGATCCAGCAATTTCACTTCTGGTTATGTGCTCAAACCATATTAGGGCTTACTTTGTAGCTCAGACAGCAAAACATGTCTCCTGCTGTTCAGGAGACCCCAGTTTGATTCCTGGATAAGGAAGATCCATTGGAGAAGGGACAGACTACCCAGTCCAGTATTCTTTGGCTTCCCTCATGGCTCAGATCATAAAGAAACCATCTGCAATGTGGGAGACCTGGATTCAATCCCTGGGTTGAGAAGATGCCCTGGAGAAGGGAAAGGCTACCACTCCATAATTCTGGCCTGGAGAATTCCATGGATTGTATAGTCCATGGGGTCGCAAAGAATCAGATACAATTGAGCAACTCTCACTATGTACTCAAAAGGCTTGAAAGCAGAATCTTGAAGAGATATTTATACATGCATGATCATACAATAGCTAAACTATGGAAATTGCCCAAGCATCCATTGACAGAATGTATAAGTAAAATGTGGTATATGCATACAATTGAATATTATTCAGCTTTACAAAAGGAAGTAAATTCTGACATGCACTACACCATTGTTAAATCTTGAGACTATCATACTAAGTGAAATAAGTCAATCAGAAAAAGTGAATACTAAAAAATTATATTTGTATAAGGTACCTGTTATCAAGAACTAGAGGGAGGAGAAAAGGGAGATTTACTATTTAATGGGTATCAAGTTTCAGTTTTGCAAGATGGAAAGAGTTTTGGAAATGGATAGTGGCTATGGTGACACAGTGTGATTTACTTACTACCATTTACTGAATTGTAGGACTTCCCAGGTCTCTCAGTGGTAAAGAATCTGCCTGCCAATGCAGTAGACATGGATTCAATCCCCGGGACAGGAAGATCCCCTGCATCTCCACTGTAGAAGAAAACGGCAGCCCATTTCAGTATTCATGGCTGGGAAATCCCATGGACAGAGGAACCTGGTGGGCTACAGTCCATTGGGTCACAAAGAGTCGGACACAATATAGAGACTGAGTATGCATCCATGTATGCGTTGACTGAGTTGTACACATAACAATGGTTAAGATGGTAAATTTTATGTTATATATTTTACCAGCATAAAAATTGGAGGGAAAAGCCATGATGTAGATATGATGTAGAAAAGCCATGATGTCGATATGTAACATTACATATCGACATCATGGCTTTTCCCTCCAATTTTTATTATTGTTGTTTATTTATTGTTATTGTCATTTATTTATTATTATTGTCATTTAGCTATTATTGTTCCCCTCCAGTTTTTACTATGTTGAAATTATTGTCAACATTTTGATTATCCATGATTATGTATAACACATATAATTACTAGGCTTGCAGATTTGTCTCTAGCTTCTACAAGTTTACTTCAGTTCAGTCGCTTAGTAGTGTTCACGTTCCCATGGACTCCAGCACAACAAGATTCCCTGTCCATCACCAACTCCCAGAGCTTACTCAAACTCATGTCCATCAAGTCGATGATGCCATCCAACCATCTCATCCTCTGTTGTCCCCTTCTCCTCCCACCTTCAATTTTTCTCAGCATCAGGGTCTTTTTAAATGAATGAGTTCTTTGCATCAGGTGGCCAAAGTATTGGAGTTTCAGCTTCAACATCAGTCCTTCCAATGAATATTCAGGACTGATTTCCTCTAGGATGGAATGGTTGGATCTCCTTGCTGTCCAAGGGACTCTCAAGAGTATTCTCCAATACCACAGTTCAAAACCATCAAATCAGCACTCAGCTTTGTTGTTTTTTTTTTAATATAAATTTATTTATTTTATTTGGAGGTTAATTACTTTACAATATTGTATTGTTTTTTATAGTCCAGTTCTCACATCCATACAAGACTACTGGAAAAACCAGTTTTGAGTAGATGGACCTTTGTTAGCAATATAATGTCTCTGATTTTTAATATGCTGTCTAGGTTGATCATAGCTTTTCTTCCAAGGAGCAAGCATCCTTTAATATCATGGCTGTGGGCCTATCTGCAGTGATTTTGGAGCCAAGAAAATAAAGTCTTTCATTGTTCCCATTGTTTCCCCATCTATTTGCCATGAAGTGATGGGACCAGATGCCATGATCTTAGTTTTCTGAATGTTGAGCTTTAAGCCAACTTTTTCACTCTCCTCTTTCAGGTTCATCAAGAGGCTCTTTATTTTTCTTTGCTTTCTACCATAAAAGTGGTGTCATCTGCATATCTGAGGTTATTGATATTTTTCCCAGCAATCTTGATTCCAACTTGTGGTTCATCAAGCCCAGTATTTGCATGATGTACTCTGCTGCTGCTGCTAAGTCACTTCAGTCATGTCCGACTCTGTGCGACCCCATAGATGGCAGCCCACCAGGCTCCCCTGTCCCTGGGATTCTCCAGGCAAGAACACTGGAGTGGGTTGCCATTTCCTTCTCCAATGCATGAAAGTGAAAAGTGAAAGGGAAGTCACCCAGTCATGCCCAACTCTTCGCGACCCCATGAACCGCAGCCTACCAGGCTCCTCCATCCATGGGATTTTCAGGGCAAGAGTACTGGAGTGGGGTGCCATCGCCTCCTCCGATGTACTCTGCATACAAGTTAAATAAGCAGGATGACAATATACAACCTTGAAGTACTCCTTTCCTGATTTGGAACCAGTCTGTTGTTCCATGTACAGTTCTAACTGTTGCTTCTTGACCTGTATATATGTTTGTCAGGAGGCAGGTCAGTTGGTCTAGTATTTCCATCTCTTTCAGGATTTTCCACAGTTTATTGTGATTCACACAGTCAAAGGCTTTGGTGTATTCAATAAAGAAGTATATGTTTTTCTGGAACTCTATTGTTTTTTTGATGACCAATAGATGTTGGCAATTTGATCTCTGGTTCTTTTGCCTTTTCTCAGTCCAGCTTAAACATCTGGAAGTTCATCGTTCATATACTGTTGAAGCCTGACTTGGAGAATTTTTGCATTACTTTGCTAGCGTGTGAAATGAGTGCAACTGTGCACTAGTGTGAGCATTCTTTGGCACTGCCTTTCTTTGGGATTGAAATGAAAATTGACCTTTTCTAGTCCTGTGGCAACTGCTGAGTTTTGCAAATTTACTGCCATATTGAGCACCTTCACAGCATTATCTTTTTGGTTTTGAAATAGCTCAATTTCCCCACTTGAATTCACATTCTAGGATGTTTGGTTCTAGGTGAGTGGTCACACCATCATGGTTTTCTGGGTCCTGAAGATGTTTTTTGTATCATTTTCCTGTGTATTCTTGCCACCTCTTCTTAATATCTTCTGCTTTTGTTATTGAAGTGAGTGAAAGTTGCTCAGTTGTGTCCAACTCTTTGTGGCCCCAATGGACTATACAGTCCATGGACTTCTCTAGGCCAAAATATTGGAGTAAATAGCCTCTCCCTTCTCCAGGGGGTCGTCCCAACCCAGGGATCGAATGTAGGTCTGCTGCATTGCAGACAGATTCTTTATCAGCTGAGCCACAAGGGGAGACCCCTGCTTCTGTTAGGTCCATGCCATTTTTGTCCTTTATTGTGATCATCTTTGCATGAAATATTCCCTAAGTATCTCTAATTTTCTTGAAGATGTCTCTAGTCTTTCCCATTCTATTGTTTTCCCCTATTTCTTTGCGTTGATCACTGAGGAAGGCTTTCTTATCTCTCTGCTATTCTTGGAACTCTTCATTCAAATGGGTATACCTTTCTTTTTTCACTTTGCCTTTTGCTTCTCTTCTTTTCTCAGCTATTTGTAAGTCCTCCTCAGACAACCATGTTACCTTTTTGCATTTCTTTTTCTTGTGGATGGTCTTGATTACTGCAATGTCACAAACATACATGCATAGTTCTTCAGGCACTCTGTCTACCAGATCTAATCCCTTGAATCTATTTGTCACTTCCACTGTATAATCATAAGGTATTTGATTTAGGTCATACCTGAATGGTTTAGTGGTTTTCCCTACTTTCTTCAATTTAAGTCTGAATTTGGTAATAAGGAGTTCATGGTCTGAGCCACAGTCAACTCGGGGTCTTGTTTTTGCTGACTGTATAGAACTTCTCCATCTTTGGCTGCAAAGAATATAATCAATTGATTTTGGTATCATATGTAGAGTCTTCTCTTGTGCTGTTGGAAGAGAGTGTTTGCTATGACTAGTGCATTCTCTTGGCAAAACTGTTAGCCTTTGACCTGCTTCATTTTGTACTCAAAGGCCAAATTTGCCTGTTACTCCAGGTATCTCTTGATTTCCTACTTTTGCATTCCAGAGCCCTATAATGAAAAGGACATCTTTTTTTGGTGTTAGTTCCAGAAGGTCTTGTAAGTCTTCATAGAACTGTTCAGCTTCATCAGCATTACTGGAGAATCCTGATATTGAATGGTTTGTTTACAATGATATTGAATAGTTTGCCTTGGAAATGAACAGAGACCATCCTGTTGTTTTTGAGATTGCATCTAAGTACTGCATTTCAGACTCTTTTGTTGACTGTGATGACTGCTCCATTTCTTCTAAGGGGTTCTTGCCCACAGTAGTAGATATAATGGTCATGTGAGTGAGATTCACCCATTTCATTTCATTTAATTCCCTGATTCCTAAAATGTCTAACTGATTCCTAAAATGCTTCTCCAATATTGGCTTCCAGTTCCTCAGAGGTGCTACCTTTTTCTGGTGAATTTCCCCTGGTCAAACAATGTGTGTTAATCGCTTAGTTGTGCCTGACTCTTTGTGTTCCATGGACTGCAGCCTTCCAGGCTCCTCTGTCCATGGGATTTTTCCAGGCAAGAATACTGGAATTGTTTGTCATTTCCTTCTCCAGGGGATCTTCCCTACCCAGGATCAAACCCAGGTCTCATGCACTGCAGGAAGATTCTTTACCAACCTAGCTACCAGGGAAACTCCAACTGTTTGACCTGTTTGAAGCTGGTCAAACAAGAGCTGTTCAATTACTCAACTGGGGATTATCTGTCCGGTTACCCTTAGACGATGTTAACCAGTGACTTCACACATGGTGATACTGAAGGCTGGCTCTCTTGCCTCAAAGTGGAGATAATAATTTGGTTCAATTAATGCTGCAGATATCTCCAGAGGACTTTATAAAAGCAAATCTCCAGCCCCAAAACATACTCTTGCTTGTCTTCTCTCTGTGGTTTATGCTTCTACTCTCACTCTCTTTCTCCTGAAGTGCTCTTAAATAAGTAACCTGCTCAGGTATCACCTCTGATTCTAGAGAATCAAACCTAAACAAAAGAAAAAGTAGCATGTGTAAGTCATTAAAACAAACAAACAAACAACAACAACAACAAAAACAGTGTCATCATCAGGTGAAAGAACATACAAGACCTCTATAGTGTAATGGCTCCCATTTTCGTTATAAGCATGATTTTAAGGCTCAGTTTTGGATAATATGCCCAATACTTCAAAAGTTTATGTATAAAATTATAATCTGAGGAGTGTTTTCCATAATATTTCAGGTCTGGAAAAACAAACCTGAAACCATTCATAAAATTCTGTCTGTTGCAGAAGACAAGTCCATGTAGATGTCACAGGAGATAGCCATGACCCAGATGTTAATAATGTATTAATTTTATTATAAGTAGATTGGCTGAAAAACTAAAAGAAACCTAAAAAAGCCTTATGGACATATGGAAATATCAGGGCATCTGTCAAAATGGTGAATGGTGTATTGCTGAAAAATGATTGCATAGCTTTTTTCCAATAACCTTTGCCAAAAAGTATTAAACAGAATACATCATGACTATTTGAGCCTATGAAATGAGTCAAAAGGAGAACATGGGCAATTTCATAAGCACCATGAGCATTTTGATAAGCGTCCAACAAAGATATTGATGAAAAAGTAGCTTCTTGTCTCAAGTGCCAACTCTTATGGCATGAAAATATGAAAGAGATACAAATGAGAAAACCAGCTACTGTCAGACTTGGAAACAAGTTGGTGCATAAAAAAAAGTTATCAGAGATTTGAAATTGTCATTTCATGGTCTGAAACCAACATAAAAAGAAGTAAGAATGAAACACATTGTAGTTAATATTCATATAGCTTTGATGTTGACAAGTATAAAAATGAAAAGTTAATTTAACAAAATATATTATTTAGGTGTATAAAATTTTTTAAATATGCTTAATTTGTATGTTAATCTGGGGCTTCCCTCATAGCTCAGTCGGTAAAGAATCCACTTGCAGTGCAAGAGACCCAGGTTCAATTCCTGAGTCAGGAAGATCTCCTGGAGAAGGAAATGGCAACCCACTCCAGTATTCTCGCCTGGAAAATCCCATGGACAGAGGAGCTTCACAGGCTACAGTCCATGAGGTAGCAAGAGTTGTACACAATGTAGCAACTAAATCACCACCACCATATGTGAATTTATATATAAAATTTAGATAATTTACTTAAAGAGTACTCATTGAGAGGATATATTTGCTGTCGTCTTTTTTTAATATTTGCTAACTTTTTCTTCAATTTAATGTGCTTTTCACATGTATATTCATTGTTTGAATGATCTGCAATGACAAGTTGGGTACTGATAAACTGTTGAGGATCATGCAAAAAGCATTCAAAATTAACTTAAATAATTATTGTTCCTTAAAAAAGAGTATCATATACAAATGTTAAGTCTTAAACAGCAGATTAAATTAAAAAATCAAGTCCTCAAAGATATCTGTCATAAATTTTGGTTAACTTTTGTAAAAAACTAACACATGTGGTTTTGAAAGGTCTACATTTTTCTCCTTGAATAAATAGCTAATACCTGATCTTTTACACACATATCTATG
This sequence comes from Redunca redunca, assembly GCA_006410935.1. Taxonomy (NCBI): domain Eukaryota; kingdom Metazoa; phylum Chordata; class Mammalia; order Artiodactyla; family Bovidae; genus Redunca; species Redunca redunca. Next base: position 339,771 of record SJYQ01000398.1, on the reverse strand, counting down.
AACAGGCAGATTTATCTAGACACTAACTGTAAAGAGCACTGTGTATGTTACATATTGATATTTGCATCACATTTGTGGGATTAATTTGCTCATCTACATGTGATCAATGTTTATTTTTCTGGACATTCTTGACTCTATGCTGAATGACTACATAGTAATTTGAAATGGACAAGCTCAGAATTTATAACATGGAAATCATATTTTTAAAACTAGGATTTTTTTCCCCCAAAGAAAGATTCTTAAACATATTCTTAAAGATATCACTACTCACTTGTCCCAGAGACAACTATTGTTTTTCATTTATAAACCATAGCTTAAATTTGTCCATTCATGAATTTTACATGACTATATTCAGAAACATGAATCAACATGAATAAATATCTTTCATACTAGGCTTCTTATGTTTAACATAATGCTTTTGAGACTTTTTCTAATATTTCTGTATATATCAGTAGCCTGTTCTTTTTAATTTTTGAGTAATGTGCTATTGTATGAATTTGTTCATCCAGGTTTCTTCTGACAGTATTTTGGTTATTTGTAATTTTGAACTATTTTGAATTAAGCTGCTGTGAACATTCTTGTACAGTCTTTAATGGATATACTCTTTCTTATTTCTCTTTAGTAAAAATCTATAGGTAGAATTTGTGAATCATGGATAGCTGTATATTTAACATTTTAAGAGACTGCCAGTTTTACAATGAGTATGTACCATTTCATATTCCCACCAGCAATGTATGAGAGTTCCATATCTCTACTTTCTCACTAACATATAGTGTTATCGATCTTTCAAGTTTCAGCAATTCTAGAGCCTTTGAAATGATCTCATAACAATTTTAATTTGCGATAAATGATGTTGAACATCTTTCATGTGCTTATTAGCCATCTGTTTATCTTCACTGAAAAGTGTCTGCTTAGGTCTCTTGCCCAGTTATTTTTAAATTGGGTTGTCTTACTATTGCTTTGTGTAAAATCTGTGTATTGTTGANATCAATAGCATGTATTATGAATATTTTCTCTATGGCTTTTCTTTTGAAGTATAGGTGATTTACAGAGTTGTGTTAGCTTCAAGTATACAGCAAAGTGACTCATATATATATATATATACACATATATATATACATATATATATTCTTTATATCATTACCTTTTATTGGAGTATAGCTGCTTTACAGTGTTGTGTTAGTTCTGCTGTACAACAAAGTGATATATATATATATATATATCCCCTCTTTTCTGGAGTTCCTTCCTGTTTAGGCCTTCACTGACCTAAGCACTGTGGAGTCCCCTGTTATAAAAAGCAGATTCTCATTAGTTATCTATTTTATACAAGGAAGTGTACATATGTCAATCCCAATCTCCCAATTAATCTCCTCCTTCCACCCCCTATGTCCATACCTCCATTTTCAATGTCAGTGTCTCTAACATTTGTTAGATTCTTTTAACATTCTTTTCAATTTTGATTTATTAGAGGATATTGAATATAGTTCCTTATGCTATACAGTAGGACCTTGTTCTTTATTTTTTTATACATGGCAATTTTTCTCTATGGCCTTTTTCTTTGAAGGTATGTTTTGATAAGCTGAAATTCTAATTTTGACAAATTCTATTTTCTTTCATAGTTAGCATGGTTTGATTCACTCTGTGAAATTCTCTCCTACCCCAAGGTTGTTAAGATGTATTTCTGTTTTCTTCTAGAAGTTTTCTTGTTTTACATTAGTTGTATATTTCATTTTACATAAATTTTTATGTAACACTTAATGTAGATGTTGAGGTTGGTTTTTTCCCACGTGTCTATCCAGCAAGGCTAAAACCACTAAAAAAAAAAAAAAAAAAGAAAAAACTTTCTCTATTGAATTTGCTTGTTTTTTTTTTCAACAAACAAACAAGCAAACAACAAACAACAAAGAAACAATCGACACCATGTACATTACTGTAACTTCTATTTATTTCATTGATTTTTTTTTCTATCCATATTCCTAAACACACTGTCTTGATCATTATAACTTCATGGTAAAGAATATTATTGTTAGGTAGTTAGGATAGGAAAAAGGAGTCCAGAAAGGAGGTGGCTAAAAGACAAAGAAGGGAAAATCCCATGAAAATAGAACAAAGGAAGGTCCAGAACTGGAGTAGGAGTTCAGTTCGGATTAGTCGCTCAGTCGTGTCCGACTCTCTTCGACCCCAAGAATGCAGCACGCCAGGCCTCCCTGTCCATCATCACCTCCCGGAGTTCACTCAGACTCACGTCCATCGTGTCCGTGATGCCACCCAGCCATCTCATCCTGGATCGTCCCCTTCTCTTCTTGCCCCCAATCCCTCTCAGCATCAGAGTCTTTTCCAATGAATCAACTCTTCGCATCAGGTGTCCAAAGTACTGGAGTTTCAGCTTCAGCATCATTTCTTCCAAAGAAATCCCAGGATTGATCTCCTTCAGAATGGACTGGTTGGATCTCCTTGCAGTCCAAGAGACCCTCAAGAGTCTTCTCCAACACCACAGTTCAAATGCATTAATTCTTCGGTGCTCAGCCTTCTTCACAGTCCAACTCTCACATCCATACATGACCACAGGAAAAACCATAGCCTTGACTAGACGGACCTTAGTGAGAACCTCAGGTTAAACAAGCAGCACTCCTGGCTAGCCCAATTTACATAGGGCAGGCTCAGGGGGAGGGGAAAAAAACATATAAAAAGAGAAGCCAAAATTGGGCCAGGGGCTTCTCTTCTCTTTGTGTCTTTTGGGTCAGCCCACTCTAACACCTAGAGATGTTTTTTCTTTTACTTTCTAAATAAAACTGAGCTGTAACACGGAGTTGTAACACTGGTCCATCCAAGGAAATTACAGGAGTCTGTAACACCGGTCCATCTGTAGCTTCAAATTTTTGTTGCAATGAGACAGAACCGAGGAAATTACAAACTCTCCCAACATTATGATTTGAAATAGGGCACCGTTAGCCTTTAAACTGCTTTTA
>SJYQ01000398.1:320757-334916 GCA_006410935.1 Redunca redunca | reverse complement strand
TGGGAGGGATTGGGGGCAGGAGGAGAAGGGGCCGACAGAAGATGAGATGGCTGGATGGCATCACTGATTGGATGGACGCGAGTCTGAGTGAACTCTGGGAGTTGGTAATGGACAGGGAGGCCTGGCATGCTGTGATTCATGGATCACAAAGAGTCGCACATGACTGAGCGACTGAACTGAACTGAACGGAACCTGTCTTCAAAATCAGCCCATAATTTCTACCTTTTATTTCTACTATTAAGTCTATGTAGTAATTTTATTTCTCATGTCAGATATTGCTATTTTAATTCAATAATTTCCTTTTTTTTTTGCTGATGATTTTTTCCCATGTATTGTTAATTTAGTCAAGTTTTAATTTAAGCTCTTGAACATACTTGTAATATCTTATTTAAAGACATTGTCTTCTATTTTCACATCCAGGTTATCCCTTAATCTTTTTCTAGTGATATTTTTTTCTTTTTTCTTTTTTTTTAAGAACAATTGGTCACATTATCTTATTAGCACATTTTATGTGTCTATTATAAATGATACAGTGTCTATCTATGATTCATGTCTATCTATAAATATGTGTCTATTATATTGTGTGTGTGTGAGCTCAGTTGCGTTCGACTCATTGTGACCTCATGGACTGTAGCCCACTAGGCTCCTCTGTCCATGAGATTCTCCAGGTGAGAATACCAGAGTGGGTTGCCATTTCCTTCTCCAGGACAATCTTCCTGACCCAGGGATGGAATCCACATCTTCTGAGTCTCATGCATTGCAGGCAGATTCTTTACTGCTGAGCCACCAGAGGAGCCCATCTATTGTATATTGGATATTACACATAGCTATTCACAGAGTTCCTGGATTCTGTTATCTTCTGGTGAGACTTTATCTAAACAGATTGTGAAGCAGAAGTTTCTGGAAATTTTGGTCTAATACTTTATTAGGGTAGACTCTGGAAAGTTCAAGGATTTTAGCAACCACTTCTAGCTTGATAAAAGAAACTCTAAATTCTGCCCTTTCTCCTTTAGGTAGAAGATGAACTCTCTTCTTAGTCTTTTAGTACTACAGATTTTGTTGTTTTTTTATTTATTTTTTTTTTTTCCAGTTAGCTTTTGAAATGTCCTACATGATGTTCAGTTTAGAGGCAAACTATGACTCTAAAGAGCTTTATAAATGCATCAGAGGCAGGTCCTGCTTTGACTTCTATTTTTCTGAGGTTTATCTACTTTATTTCTCGACCCTCTGGTTGCCTAAAATTCTATCTTGTGGAAACTTAATCTATTTCTAGCCTCTATACTCAGGCAGACAAGGTAATATTGCCAAGGGAAAAAAATTAAATACTTGGATCTCATCCAGTTAACTTTTGTTGTGGATGATTAAATCCCCTGATTTTTTTTTCTTTTTCCCCCCTTAGGTGGGTAATTCTCCAGTGCTTTTTTATAGTTGTTCCCCTCATCAGCAGAGTTTACAATTATCTTTGGACTAGTTATTCCAATGTAAGCTACTCTGCTGGGATTCACTAATGTATATTAAAATTGTAGTGTATAGGCATTCACTTACTATGTTCACTGTATCATTCACTTACTATGTTTCTAATTCAGATTTTTACCAAGTAGACATTTAGACATTGATAAACTACAGGGGACAAATATTAAGGGTTGAGTTTTAAGAAAATACTCAAAAATTTTAGTAATAAAGCATTCAATTACTGTATGACATATGTGCAGCTGAACTCACAGCCAACTCCTTTAAAAATCTTTTTAAAAGTGACCAGTTTATATTTTAGTACTACTCACTTTTTTTGAAAGTTTTGTGACCTGAGATCTAAATTTAAAAAGGCCCAGAAAAAGATGACAGCTTTAATCTACAGGAGATTTGTTCTATTCTATATGCGTGCCTCCTTATGTTCACAACACATCCAGAAATGATCTTAGGAGAAAGGGTCATTAAAGAAAGAAAAAAAGCAATAACATCTCACCAAAAAATAAGTCTGCTAACCACAATAAGATTGTTAAACTTCAGTAATATCTATAAACTTGTAATACATGCTTATCTTTCAATATAAAAAGAAAAATATGGGTCTTACAATTTAGTATCCAAAACGTACTTGTTTTGGATATTTTACATAGTTTTTTCTTTTAATCTTAAGGAAACAGATAGATGAAGATAGTTATAATTGTTCATGCAGTAACCATTTTATCAAATATCAAAACTCTTCCTCTTATAAGTTATCAAGAGAAGTATGAAAGGTAATAAACTTAGTTAAGCAAAGTTTCTTCCTATTATCTACCCAAGTTGACTAAAGACTCATATAGATTCTCTTTTCATTGCTGCAAGATGTCTGCAAAAGCAACAGACCTCAGAATCTCATAACTTAGTATACTGTATTGGTGTTTTTCTTTCTGGCTTACTTCACTCTGTATAATCGGCTCCAGTTCCATCCATCTCCTTAGAATTGATTCAAATGTGTTAGAAAGATGGTAATGATGACCCTGTATGTGAGACAACAAAAGAGACTCAGATGTGTAGAGTGGACTTTTGGACTCTGGGGGAGAGGGAGAGGGTGGAATGAGATGGGAGAGTGGCATTGAAACATGTATACTATCATGTAAGAAACAAATCGCCAATCTATGTCTGATGCAGGATGCAGATGCTTGGAGCTGGTGCATGAGGATGACCCAGAGAGATGTTATGGGGTGGGAGGTGGGAGGGGGTTCATGTTTGGGAATGCATGTACACCCATGGTGGATTCATGTCAATATATGGCAAAACCAATACAGTATTGTAAATTAAACTAAAGATAAAATTAAAAAATAAAAAGAAAAAGAAAAAAAAGAATCCCATAACTTTTCCAGTAGCAAAAGGAAAAATCCCTTCCTAAAATTCAAGCACAAATCATTGTTACTAATTAATTCTTATTGGTTACACAATCATCTTTCTGATCATAGAAGTAAAAAACTAATGGTTTGATGTAAGAAACACTATTTATATAAACCTTTCCCATCAGAAGACTTGTGAAATTTTTCATCCAAAATACACAGCTGAGAATGGGTACAAGCATGATTTTCTTGAATGAAAATGATGAAAAACTAGTTTCTAGGCCTCCATGTATCTAATACCCAATGAATAGTCAAATCAATTAGTGTTTTTCAACTTTGGATACCATCTAGAAAGATTCATTACAAATGAGATTTTAGCTGAAATGTATGCCATAGCATGAATTCACAAGTAAAAATCTACTGAATTCAGGCCTCTGTTTTTAAAAAGAAAGAATGAAATAAAGAGAAGATAAAGGACAATAATTAAAGCATTGCTTCATTGTAGCCCATGAAGTAAGAGAGACACATTCTGTTAATAATTGGAATCACATTTCATTATTCAAGCTATTTTCCTTCTTTTACATACATTAAGCTTCTCAAACTGCAAAACAAAAGATTCCCACAGCAGACAAGCAGGTTATAATCAATACGCAATTCTGTTCTGTGTTCCTTCCCTTTGATGTGAGCAGGTTGGATTGGGGGATGAAGAAGCTCATAGTAGGGTTATTTTGAGGTACCTTTGAGTGGCTTATTAGTAGGTCATTATTAGCAGCTTCTTATTACCAGCTTTCCCAGGTGGTTGTGACATGTTTTGAAGATAACTCTTTTGTTCCATAGAAACTGTAATGATTACTTTATTCTGCACTGAATTTTTAAAAAAGAAGAAAAGGCCAATTAAATTATAAAATACCTTTAAAGTCACTGCCACATACCACCAGCATTTACACCTTCAGTTCAGTTCAGTTCAGTCACTCAGTTGTGTCTGACTCTTTGCAACCCCATGAATCGCAGCATGCCAGGCCTCCCTGTCCATCACAAACTCCTGGAGTCTACTCAAACTCATGTCCATCGAGTCAACGATGCCATCCAGCCATCTCATCCTCTGTTGTCCCCTTCTCCTCCTGCCCCCAATCCCTCCCAGCATCAGGGTCTTTTTAGACAATATTAAATCATAGGCCCTTTAGTGTAAAATAATTTTCTTGCTTTGAAACCAGTCTGGCAGCGGTAATATGTGCTTCCAAACAATGATAAGTGCCTGAAGTATAAGCAGTGTCAATAACCCTTTAGAGTTATAAGGACCCATAAGAGAAATAACCTTAGAGAAGCCAATATTTACTATAAGTACATTATCTGAAAGAAAGATTAAAAAAACTTGTTTTTCAAACAATTTAATGACAACTTATTGTATGCAATCAGTACACCAGGCATTACAGAACTTTATTTTTTTTTTCCTATTCATTAACATCAGCCATTATACGATGCTCACTATATTCCAGTCATTGCTTTATTGGTTGTTATAACACCTTTATTCTTAAAATGAAGAAAATCTGGCTATTACTCCTATTCTGCTGTGAAGAAGCAGACATGGAGAGGTAACAAAATTCTTCACTTTTAACAACAGTAATTATAAGATATGACATAGATGCTGTCAGCTCTGGTATTTCACTCTGTTTCAAGAGTAATACATGTTTCTGAACCATTTTTTAGTAAACTTCTCTCTCTACCCTGTCCCCAGATCTCTGAAGTGGTGCTTTACTATCCCCACTTACTGGTTCTCTTTTATTTAGTCAAGCTTCCTACTAGCAGGTCCACAAAAAGCTTAAGTATTCTTTCTCTTCATCTTACGACTTTGCTCATAGGATTCTCAGACTACTGAAACATCTTCAACACTTATTTAATGAAATCCTATTTAATGATCTAAACACTGTGTGACTCTTGATAACAAATCTATCCAAGATGATTTCTTCAAGATTTGGCTCAGCACTCACTTTCTCTAGGCAGCAATATGTAACATCTGTTGTTCTTTCCTCACACTGACTATTCCTTAGTGTCATGTTACAATCATTGCACTGAATATTATAAATGTCTTTTGTTCCTAATGCATATACATAGAATTTTATGATGAAAAGAACATAAGATTTAGAATAAGATGAAAGCCAAAGTTAATTAATAGAGACCAACTCATTTACTATAGCTAAAACACTTGATTTTGCCATCAAATATTAATAACAGAAATTATAACATGATCTTAATATATATGATTGTTTGTATGATGATATATGATGAATCAAATAGAGACACCTTATAAAACTATATAGCCTTAAAATCTTATTTTCCAGACCTACCCTGGATGCAAACCACACCCACATTTATCAGTCATTTTCAATCAACCATGGCCTTTTTGTAAATCAATGATACTTCAGCCTAGTAGACATTTGAGAAGCATTTTGTTGACTTTAGCTAGTGTGGTTTGTAAATGTGTTTCAGGCTATCTATGTAAGAAAGTTTAGATGGAAGAAAGTTTTTCTTGTTTTAATGATTAAAGCCAGTGATTCAATGATTGCTGTTCCTGCAATAATTTATCGTCATCCTTATCATCCTCATCATTCTCCTGCTTTCCACANAGCTAGTGTGGTTTGTAAATGTGTTTCAGGCTATCTATGTAAGAAAGTTTAGATGGAAGAAAGTTTTTCTTGTTTTAATGATTAAAGCCAGTGATTCAATGATTGCTGTTCCTGCAATAATTTATCGTCATCTTTATCATCCTCATCATTCTCCTGCTTTTCACAAGTTTCTAAAGCTTTAGTTGCTGTGCATTAAACCAATCATGCTGTATATATGTAATGTTCTATTTTACATACATACAACAAATCATCATCACAATCAAGGTAATGAGTACAGAGATAGCCCACAAGTTCCATATTCCTGTTTGATATCCATTCCTCCCTCTCTAATTCCTCTGTCCCTGAGCAAACACTGATTTGACTTTTAAAACTGTGGATTTTCTTTTTAATTTCTAGAATTTCATGTATATTGAATCCTTTTATGTACTCTCTTAGTCTGGTGTCTTCCACTTCATGAAATTATTTTGAAATGTTTCCACGTTGTGGCAAGTTACCCATTCACCAGTTAGTGGCCTCTAAGTTTCTTTCTAGCTTTTAGCTATTACAAGTAAAGCCTCTATGACATCTGTGGGAAACTCTTTGTATGAGCTTATGCTTTCAGTCTCTTGGATAAATACCTGCTTTCAATTGTTTGGATAAATACCTGGGAATGAAATGGCTGTTATAAACAGGTATAAAAAACTATTTGTGTGTGTGTGCCAAGATGTTTTACAAAGTACAGTTGACAGTGACCAGTACTCTTATAGCAGAATTTTTTTTTTTTCAATAAATATCTACTACACTACTACAAGATCTGTGGGTTGGTTGACTAGGTGGATATGGAAGTGCAGATATAGACCCCACTGTAAAGTTATATGCAGATTTTCAACAGTACAGGGAGAGGGTGCCCTTAAACCATGTTGTTCAAGACACACATGTAGTTGTGACATTTTACATCCTTGTTGTTCAGTTGCTGTCATGTCTGACTCTTTGCGACACTGTGGCTGTGGCACGTCAGGCTCCTCTGTCCTCCACTATCTCCCAGAGTTTGCTCAAATCCACGTTCATTGAATTGGTGATGTTATCTAACCGTCTCATCTTCTGCCTCCCCCTTCTCCTTTTGCCTTCAATCTTTCTCAGTACTGGGGTCTTTTCCAGTGAATCAGTTCTTTGCATCAGGTGGCCAAAGCAGTGGAACTTTAGCAAAGGTCTTTCCAGTGAATACTCAGAGTTGATTTCCTTCAGGATTCACTGGTTTGATCCCCTTGTAGGCCAAGGGACTCTCAAGAGTCTTCTCCAGCACCACAGTTCAAAAACATCAATTCTTCAGCACTCAGCCTTTTTGGTTCAGCTCTCATATCCATATATGACAGCTGGAAAAACCAGCAGTTAACAGTGAATCTGTGTCAAATTGCTGTATATTCTTGCTTGGTATGATCTGTTGTTTTAATTGTCATCATTCTAGTCAGTGTTTAGTGCTATCTCATTGTAGTTTATATTTTTCATTTCCCAATAATGGATGATTTAAAAAAAAATTTCATATGCTTATTTATCATTCTTATAGGTCCATTGTTAAAATGCTCAAAGCCTTTTTTTTTGTATTTTTAGTTCTTATTAAGATTTGAACATTATGTATATATTCTAAATTCAGTAATTTGCATGTTTATTTTGCAAATATTTTCTTTCATTTACTGACTTTCCTTTTTATTTTTGAAGAGCAAGCATTTTAATTTTGGTGAAATATAATTTACCATTTTTTTCTTCTTGTCCTATTTAAGATATCTTTGTCATGCTCAAGTTTACTAAGATGCTGTGCCCATATTTTCTTTTAGCAGTTTTGTACTTTTAGCACTTACATTTAGGAATTTGCTACAAGTTAATTTTTATGGGGTTAAAGTTAGGGGTTGACATTCCCATTTTTCAGAAAGCTATCCAATTATTCTGGCACCATTAAAAAAAATAATTTCCTGACTTGCCTTCACAACTTTTTGAAAGTTTAATTTTCCATATAGGTATTATTGCTCCATTCTATGTGATCTATGTGACTATATACCTATCCCACACTATCTTGATTACAATAGCTTTAATAAATGTGAATACAAGATTGTGAAAATCCCCACATTTTTCTTTTTAAAAACAATTGATTTGGTCATTTTTAAGCAAAGTTTTAGAATTAGCCTTCAAAGTTCTCAAGGAAAAAAAAAAAAGCTTTCTTAAATATTAACCAGGTTTGTTTTGAGCTTAAAGATCAATTGGTGAAACAATGACATCTTACTATTGAGTTTTTACATCCATAAACATAGTATAACTTTACATTTATTTACAAATATTTTTTTTATTTTATGTTTCCTTCTAAAAAATTATACTTCTACTTCCTACATTTAAGTCTATGAAAGTGAGAGTGTTAGTTGCTCAGTCATGTCCAACTCTTTGTGACCCTATGGACTATAGCCTGCCAGACTCCTCTGCCCATGGAATTCTCCAGGCAAGAATACTGCAGTAGGTAGCCATTCCCTTCTCCAAGGGATCTTACCCACTCAGTATCCTGCATTGTGGGCAAATTATTTACAGTCTGACCCACCAGGGAAGCCCATTTAAGTCTAAATTTCATTTTAAATTGATTTTTTTGTATGACATGGGGGGGATTAATGTGTGTGTGTGTGTGTGTTTTCATGTGGATATGTCAATATTATTGTCTCATTTGTTGAAAAGAATATTCTTATCTAATTTAATTACCAAGGCACTTTTGTCCAAAACCAATTGAACATATATGTGAAGGCCATTTTTCACTCTTTATTTTATTGAACTGTGTGCATATCCTTATGGCAGTACTAAACACTTTTGATGATTTTAGCTTCTATAGGAAACAGAAAACAGAGAGTGTTTGACCTCCTTGATGATATTTTATTTTCCCAAATTGGTTAAGTTCTTTACACTTTTATTTGTGTTAAGCTCAGCTTGCAAATATCAACTCCGCTACTGTGCCCACCTGCCATCAAAAAAAGGGGGGGGGTGGCTATTGGAGTTTTCTTAGGTTTTGTGTTAAATCTAGAGAACAATTTGAGGAGAATTAACTATTTTGCATTTTGAATCTTCCAATTTGTGAATATTATTCAGTGCAGTTCAGTCACTGAGTCGCGTCTGACTCTGCAGCCCCATGGACTGCAGCACACCAGGCTTCCCTGTCCATCACCAATTCCCAGAGCTTACTCAAACTCATGTCCATTGAGTCGGTGATGCCATCCAACCATATGATCTACAATTGTTGGCCTTTTAAAAATTCTGTCAGCAATGTTTTATACTACTCAATATATGGAGCTGCTACTGCTAAGTCGTGTCAGTCATGTACGACTCTGTGCGATCACATAGACGGCAGCCTACCAGGCCCCGCTGTCCCTGGGATTCTCCAAGCAAGAACCCTGGAGTGGGTTGCCATTTTTTCTCCAATGCATGAAAGTGAAAAGTGAAAGTGAAGTGGCTCAGTCGTGTCCAACTCTTAACGATCCCATGGACTGCAGCCTATCAGGCTCCTCTGTCCATGGGATTTTCCAGGCAAGAGTACTGGAGTGGGTTGCCATTGCCTTCTCCGACTCAGTGTAGAGGGCTGTCTATACTTTCATTAAATATATGCCTAAATATCTTATTTCCTTTGGGTACTATTTTAAATGGAATGCATCATGGAAAAAGCAAGAGAGTTCCAGAAAAACATTTATTTCTGCTTTATTGACTATGCCAAAGCCTTTGACTGTGTGGATCACAATAAACTGGGGAAAATTCTGAAAGAGATGGGAATACCAGACCACCTAAACTGCCTCTTGAGAAATCTGTATGCCAGTCAGGAAGCAACAGCTAGAACTGGACATGGAACAACAGACTGGTTCCAAATGGGAAAAGGAGTACGTCAAGCCTGTATATTGTCACCCTGCTTATTTAACATATGCAGAGTACATCATGAGAAACGCTGGACTGGAAGAAGCACAAGCGGGAATCAAGATTGCCAGGAGAAATATCAATAACCTCAGATATGCAGATGACACCACCCTTATGGCAGAAAGTGAAGAGGAACTAAAAAGCCTCTTGATGAAAATGAGGCTTTTTTATTTTTGTTCTCCTAGGAGAGCAAAAAAGTTGTCTTAAAGCTGAACATTCAGAAAACGAAGATCATGGCATCCAGTCCCATCACTTCATGGGAAATAAATAGGGAACCAGTGGAAACAGTGTCAGACTTTATTTTGGGGGGCACCAAAATCACTGCAGATGGTGACTGCAGCCATGAAATTAAGACTCTTACTCCTTGGAAGAAAGTTATGACCAACATAGACAGTATATTCAAAAGCAGAGACATTACTTTGCTGACTAAGGTCCGTTTAGTCAAGGCTATTGTTTTTCCTGTGGTCATGTAAGGATGTGAGAGTTGGACTGTGAAGAAGGCTGAGCGCCGAAGAATTGATGCTTTTGAACTGTGGTGTTGGAGAAGACTCTTGAGAGTCCCTTGGACTGCAAGGAGATCCAACCAGTCCATTCTAGAGGAGATCAGTCCTGGGATTTCTTTGGAAGGAATGATGCTAAAGCTGAAGCTCCAGTACTTTGGCCACCTCATGCGAAGAGTTGACTCATTGGAAAAGACTCTGATGCTGGGAAGGATTGGGGGCAGGAGGAGAAGGGAACGACTGAGGATGAGATGGCTGGGTGGCATCACAGACTCGATGGACGTGAGTCTGAGTGAACTCCAGGAGATGGTGATGAACAGGGAGGCCTGGTGTGCTGCGATTCATGGGGTCGCAAAGAGTCAGACATGACTGAGCAACTGAATTGAACTGAACTGATGTTTAAATTAATTATCAAGTTTATTTTCTTAATATGCAGAAATAGAAATGATTTAGGATTATTGATTTTATAATCCTGAAACACTGCTAAATTTATTTACTTGTTCTAATGACCCTAACCCTAACCCTAGATTAATTATTATTTTCTGCATTAAAGATTGATTTATTTTTTCAACCATCAGCACATTAAACATTTCTTTCCAGTGTCTACTAGTTTCTACTATTCTGATGAGAAATCAAACAATGTTTCCACTTTTCTCTGTATACAATCTTTTTTTTCTTACTACATGAAGAACTTTTCATTGTCTTTGAATTTAAGCAGTCTGTGCGTGGTCTGTAAATTAGAGTTTTCATCAAATACAAGAAACAATTTTTGGCCATTTTTTCTTTATTTTTCCCCATGTCTCTCTCCACTCTTTCTGAGACACTCCTTATATGCATGTTGAAATGCATGAAAATGTTCCAAAGATCTCTAAGGTACTATTCATTTTATTTCAATCTTTGTTGTCACTATTCTTTGAAATGGATAATTTCCACTAATTTATATTTGAGTTTATATTTTCCCAAGTTCCATTTCAAATTTGTGGATGAAGTCATCTACTGAATTTTTCATTTTAATTGCTATAATTTTTATCTTGTTTCTTTTATACTTTCCATGTCTCTCTCTTGAGTCTCTATTTCTGTTCCCATTGCTATCATATTTTCCTTTAAATATTTGAAAATATTGTCTTTAATTTTTTGACATATAAATTTACTTGGAAATCTTTGTTTAGTAATGCCAACATATGAACAGATATGATTATTTTCAGTTATGTTTTATGGTTGTTCTTGTTTTGTTTTGTATTACATCTTACTTTGTATATCTTAAAATTTTGTTTCAACTTGGATATTTTTGTAGGAACTCTGGATTCAGTTTTATTTATGTAAGTGTTCTTGATTTTTGTTGAAATTAAATGATATAATCAGATTCCCTTATGGTGTGCAGCTGTAGTTATATTTTCTCAGCTTTTTCTTTTGTTGCTAGGGAGCAGTAGGAATTATACCTAAGTCTGCATAGTTTAGTGATCAACCAATGATTCAGATGGATGTTGTGCTCATAAACCTCAAGTCTGTGGTGCTTCTACCTTTAGCAACCCAAACTATGTGTAACTTGAAAACACCTACAAAATCAAAACCAGTTCTTAAATCTTCTTTGGCTTCTATTTTTTAAGGCTCCTTCTAGGTTGCTTTAAACTTGCATGGTTTTGTTTTCTTATATTCCAAAATCACTGCAGATGGTGACTGTAGCCACAAAATTAAAAGACATTTCCTCCTTGAAAGAAAAGGTATGACAAATCTAGACAGCATACTGAACTGCGGAGACATCACTTGTGGACAAAGCTCCATATAGTCAAATCTACGGTTTTTCTGGTAGTCGTGTATGGATGTAAGAGCTGTAACATAAAGAAGGCTAAGTGTCAAAAAATTTATGTTTTCAAACTGTGGTACTAGAGAACACTCTTGAGAGTCTTGTCTCTTGGACAGCAAGGAAGTCAGACCAGTCCATCCTAAAGGAAACCAGCCCTGAATGTTCATTGGAAGGACAGATGCTGAAACTGAAACTCCAGTACTTTGGCCAGGTGATGTGGAGAGTTGACTCTTTGGAAAAAACTATGATGCTGGGAAAGATTGAGGGCAGGAGGAGAAGGGGGTGACAGATTATGAGATGGTTGGATGGCATCAACAACTCAATGGATATGCGTTTGAGCAAGCTCCAGAAGATACTGAAAGATAGGGAAGCCTCTTGTGATGCAGTACATGTGATCACAGAATGGGACACGACTTGGCGACTCAGCAACAACAAAAAAGCAATGGGAAGGCAGTTCTTGGATGAGTGACTATGTTAATCTGACCTCAAATCAGAGCAAAACTGAAAGTTGAAATTATGTATTAAAAGCAAACTACTTGTCATCCTTTGAACAAAAACAAAGTTATTTTCCTGCTAATGCTTAAAAAGATCATCACATTAAGACAAGTGCTATATAAGTTGACATATACTGCAAAATGTATAAGCCTAGTTTCTCATACAAAAGAATTTTTAAGGTTGAATGGTGTCAAAAAATACCTTGCACTTAAGCTAATTGTACTCGATACAATTTTGTGACATGAGCAGTTTCATTTAAACACAATATACAAAATTTTATCCAGCTGCATATACTGCTACAATTTTACATCTCTATGTTACTAATATGATTTACAAATTTAGCACTTCTAATAGAACTAATATATTTAATATTATTTATACCCCATCTCCTCCATGACTCAGAACACTGGAAACCATAAACTTCTCCAAGTCAGTGCCTAATAGTGCCAATATAACTTTAGCTTTATCCATGCACTCTCTCTATATTAGCACCAGCCAAGAATTCTATCTGTGAAATGCTGTAACTATGGGCTTTACAATTAGGCAATCACAATTAATCCATATTGAAAAGCCTTATTGCAGTACCTTGTTTTCCCTTTTTTAAAAACATTTGAAACCTTGCCAAGTTATTTTAATATCTTGGCCTCAATTCCAAGAAATATGGAGTTAATAATGTTTACCAAATGGTAATTTTAAGATAAAAACAACTTTTTTTTAATATTGTCATATATATATAGCAGATTTTTAAATTCTTCCTTTTTCCTTAGTTGGAAAACAAGAAGCTAAATCTATGCACTTAGAGAATAAACCAAATCAGTCATTAAATAAAATATAGCATTTTCACCCATCTAAACTGGTAAAGGAGATTTTTTGTAATAACTTTCATTGGGAGAGAAAAAAAAGGGAAAAATAGTTTCAAAACTTTTCCAGATTATTACATAAGTCTCTTATATCAGATTATCAGATAGAGAATATAATAAAAATCAGAATACTTAAAAGATTATTTTTTGTTCTCATTGGAGACTGGTCTGATATAATAGAACCCCTCAGAGAAAAGATCTGACACTGAAAAAGACTGATTTGAAAGTACAATGGATTATTTGTTAAGAAGGTTTTTCCCTGAAATACATTCTATTCAGGTATCATTATTGAGCTTCTGTGTTGTGTGTGACCAGTCACACAGGACTTGACTCTCATGAGTCAGAATTTGTGCAAAGAAATTGACTTTGATATGAAGCCATCACTTCCAGGAATATCACTTTCAAATCTGTTCTTGTGGTAGACATGAACTTAAAAATATGATTTGGAGAAAATTGATCAATTGAATAAGAATAAACATAATGTTCACTTGAACTTTTGAGTAAGGGATTTGGAAAGGTTGTGCATATGCCCAGTGAAAAGGAAACTCAAAGATAAACACTTCATGGGATATTTAAGGTGAAAATAGCTTCAGGAAAAAAAAGCCAGTTTAGTAACATGTAAGTCAATTTTAAAGAAATAAAATCTAGAAAGCTTTAGATCTTGATTTTTTTTTTTACCTTAACTTGCCAGAGGGGCAAAAAATTCAGAGTTCTATTTCTCAGTATATTTGTGCCATAGATATTCAGTTCAGTTCAGTTCAGTCGCTCAGTCCTGTCCAACTCTTTGCGACCCCATGAATCACAGCACGCCAGGCCTCCCTGTCCATCACCAACTCCCGGAGTTCACTCAGACTCACGTCCATCGAGTCCGTGATGCCATCCAGCCATCTCATCCTGGGTCGTCCCCTTCTCCTCCTGCCCCCAATCCCTCCCAGCATCAGAGTCTTTTCCAATGAGTCAACTCTTCGCATGAGGTGGCCAAAGTACTGGAGTTTCAGCTTTAGCATCAGTCCTTCCAAAGAAATCCTAGGGCTGATCTCCTTCAGAATGGACTGGTTGGATCTCCTTGCAGTCCAAGGGACTCTCAAGAGTCTTCTCCAACACCACAGTTCAAAAGCATCAATTCTTCGGTGCTCAGCCTTCTTCACAGTCCAACTCTCACA
>SJYQ01000398.1:295846-306028 GCA_006410935.1 Redunca redunca | reverse complement strand
CCACAGTGTACATGCGTTCCCAAACATGAACCCCCCCTCCCACCTCCCACACCATAACATCTCAAGTGATGTCTCCTTCTTCCTCTGACTACTTGTAAGATTTTCTTTCTGTTTTCTTATGATGTAACTCCTGATATTTTCCCTTCTCCTCTCCTTCTTCCTCTTCTATCTGCTCTTCTTCTCCTTCTCCCCTGACCTGCCCTTCTTTCTTTTTCTTCTTCTTTCATGCTGTACATGGTTTATAGGTTTTCTCGAATATGAAGGCTCATGTCTTTCAACAGTTTGGGACAATTTTGTACATTCATCTCTTCAAATATTGCTTCTGTTTTATTTTCTCCTTTTTTTTCCAGGATTTTTTTCACTATGAGATAAAGAATACATTTTTATTGTTTCTCACATGACTGAAAATATTCAGTGTATTCATATTTTCCCCAGACTTTCAGATTTACCATATGTTTTGCTATCCTTCATTGTGCAAATACAGTCATATATATTTTGCTTTTAGTAATTTCAGTTACAATTTTTTTAAGATATAGAATTTTGATTTAAATTTTTAGATTCAAGTTTTCTAGTGATACTTTACATCTCACCTCTCTCATTTATTTCTCTACCTTATCAAATATATTATTCATAGACATTTTAAAGAACTTCCCTGCTAACTGCATTACCAGGGGTCAGTATTTATTGTCGTATGGTGAAGCACCCCCGCCTAGAGGCAAGGGAAGTCACCAGGATTAAAGTGAAATTTGTAAAGTCTTCTGTCATTAACCTAAGTATGTTCTCTCTATTCTAACCCAAAGTGGGGCTCTTTTCCTCAATCTAGAACTAAAATAGGCTAAACCTTTGTAGAAATTTTGAAGAAATTTTCATCTGCCTCAGACTTGTCTACTACTTTGCTCTAGAGCTTTCCCACCTTTTTTTAATCCTCCTGTTTGCGGCTCAGCTTGTAAAGAATCCCACTACCATGTGGGAGACCTGGGCTCAATCTCTATGTTGGGAAGATCCCCTGGAGAAGGGAAAGGCTACCCACTCCAGTATTCTGGCCTGGAGAATTCCGTGGACTGTGTATTCCATGGGGTCACAAAGAGATGGACATGACTGAGCAGCTTTCACTTTCATTTGCAAGTTACAGAAATATTCTTGTATTAATTTGGGTTATACATTACATATCAAAAAACCAAATTCTAACTAAACAAAAATATGGACTAAAGAACAGATGAAGGAAAAGGTTTGTAATAAAAAATAAGCAATAACCATAAAACAGGTTAGTGCTGAGTGAATAAATATTAGCAACTATTTAATAATCTAATTTAAGTGTCTCAACATGAATCAACTAAAATACAGTTCCTCATTAAAAAAAAAATTGTTTCACTTTTCATAAGATACCAACTACTGACACTGAAAAAACATTTAAAAGCCGTTTTATGAGTTGGGATAAGATAATAAAATATTTGACAGAAGCATATAGAACCTCTGGAAATGTATGTGGAAGACACAAAAATTTGGTTTCTGATTGACTAGGATGTCCTTTATAAATAAGTAGTAAGGAAAAGCACAAATATTAATACTTCTCTTCTTTATCTCAATATACAAATGCTATTGTGCATTACTTTGCCGACTAAGGTCCGTCTAGTCAAGGCTATGGTTTTTCCTGTGGTTGTGTTTGGATGTGAGAGTTGGACTGTGAAGAAGGCTGAGCACCAAAGAATTGATGCTTTTGAACTGTGGTGTTGGAGAAGACTCTTGAGAGTCCCTTGGACTGCAAGGAGATCCAACCAGTCCATTCTGAAGGAGATCAGCCCTGGGTTTTCTTTGGAAGGAATGATGCTAAAGCTGAAACTCCAGTACTTTGGCCACCTCATGTGAAGAGTTGACTCACTGGAAAAGACTCTGATGCTGGGAGGGATTGGGGGCAGGAGGAGAAGGGGACGACCGAGGATGAGATGGCTGGATAGCATCACTGACTGGAAGGACATGAGTCTGAGTGAACTCCAGAAGATGGTGATGGACAGGGAGGCCTGGCGTGCTGCGATTCATGGGGTCGCAAAGAGTCGGACACGACTGAACGACTGAACTGAACTGAACTGACTGTGCATAGGGAAACATTGTGCAATCAGGGCTTTAAAACAGATTATAAAATACCTATTATATGAAGCCAGTATTAGGCTCAGCCATATTTCCAAGGTGGCTAGTGATTCTTAATATTTCTGGATGGCTCACTAAGATCCAGAATTGTATGGCTTTGATGTATGTGAGAAGTTGTATCTGTAACATAAGAGATATTTTATTCAAAAGCTGTTTAGCTTTATATGACATGTTCAAGTTAATCTACTAGAAAAAGAATAATGTGAATCTGTCACACTAATATTTAAAAGTATAAAGAAACTTTCACTTTTTTGCAGTATGACTCATGGAATGTTATTACTGGAAGGGACATTAGAGATCAAATAACCTTAGCATATCATTTTACATTAATTATTCTATGTAAAAGTGCCAAGAAAATATGAATTGTTTATGGAATTGCTTCACTATCAGTTTTACAAATTCTGACTTTGTTGGGACTGTCACAGTATATGACCCGTTTGTTTAATCAGATGATTTTTCATTTAGTAAATATTAGCTCATTTTTAATAGACCTAATATGTGAATTTTTAAATATAACTCTAGAGTTTCATGGAGAAAGAAGTTGAGCATTATTAGACATTCATACAGTCAGTTTCTCTTTGCTTTCTGCCATTAGGGTGGTATTCTCCACATATCTGAGGTTGTTGATATTTCTCCCACCTATCTTGATTCCAACTTGTAACTCATCCAGCCAAGCGTTTCTCATGATGTGCTCAGCACATAGGTTAAACACACAGCTTGACAGCAGACTGCCCTTTCACTGTAATGGAAGCAAGAGAAGAAGAACTAAAGAGTCTCTTGATGAAAGTGAAGGAGAGTGAAAGAGCCGGCCTAAGACTAAATATTAAAAATGCAAAGATCATGACACCCAGCCCCATTATTGGATGGCAAATAGAAGAGGAAAAGGTGGAAGTAGTGACAGATTTCCTCTTCTCCGGGTTTATATAATCACTGCAGAGAGTGACTGCAGCCTTGAAATCAGAAAACATTTGCTTCTTGGCAGGAAAGCAAAGACAAACAAACATAGACAGTGTGCTAAAAGGCAGAGACATTATTACTATGCTGACAAAGGTGCATAGAGTCAAGGTTATGGTCTTCCCAGTCATAACATACAGTTGTGAGAGCTGGACCATAAAGAAGGCAGAACAACTCGAAGTCCCTTGGAAGCAAGGAGATCAAACCAGTCAATCTTAAGGGAGATCAACCCTGAATTTTCACTGGAAGGACTGATGCTAAAGCTGAAGCTCCAGTATTTTGGTCATCTGATGCACACAGATGACTCATTGGAAAAGTCTCTGATGCTGGGAAAGATTGAGGGCAGAAGGAGAAGAAGGCATCAGAGGATGAGATGGCTGGATGGAATCACCAATGCAATGAACATGAATTTGGGCAAACTGGAGGATGGTGAGGGACAGGGAGGCCCGGTGTGCTGCAGTCCATGGGGTTACAAAGAGTCCTACGCGACTGGGTGGCTGAACAACAACAACAACACACTGATTGTAACACACAAACTGATATTCATACCAATTTGCCTGATGTGAAAAATAGAAAGCATGCAAATTAGCTGTAATATGAACTTTTATATAGAAAAGTGATATCGTTAAGTGTTGTAAGTGATAAAAGCGAATAGCCAAATAGCCAGTATGCATAGTCACCAAGCTTCCCTGGTGACTCAGAGGTTAAAGTGTCTGCCTGGAATGCAGGAGACCCGGCTTCGATCCCTGAGCTGGGAAGATCTCCTGGAGAAGGAAATGGCCACCCACTCCAGTACTCTTGCTTGGAGAATCCCATTGGGGAGGAGCTTGGTGGGCTACAGTCCATGGGGTTGCAAAGAGTCAGACCCGACTGAGCGACTTCACTCAATAGTCACCAAACTAAGTCATAAGGAAATCTGTTGGCAGAGCCATTAGACTTCATCATTAACAATAACAGCACAGATTATCAGGGTACTTATCCAATATCATACACTTAGTTAAATAACTGAAATAGGAAAGGAAAATTCCCATTGTAGGAAGGATGCTTTTTAAGCAAAGATCTTTCACCAAGGAAGAAACATCATTTCTTCACATTACTGGTATTTTCAAAAGAAGCACTTTATCTTTGTCCTTGAACTATTTATAGTCTTCTGGAAGAGGGCATATACAAGTGAAATGAGTTAAATTATTAAAGGAAGCATCTTCATAAGTGCAAATTGACACAGTAAAAAGTGATGATGTGAGAAATGGGAAATTTTGCAGTATAATCAGGTGCTTTGCGGAGAAAACAAATTTCAGATCAGGATTTGAAAATAAAGAAGATGATGAGAGAAGGTAATTAGGAAAAAATTCCATGATTAAAAACAGAAAGGGAGGACTAAGTGTTACTAAGCACCTGGTGTAACTCTTCTAGAGGTGAAGACAGACAAGTAGTAAAGCAAGCATTGTAGAACTAGAAAGCTATTCAAAAGCCCTTGTATTTGATAGAATCGGTGTTCCTGCTAAGTCATTTCCCTCGTGTCCAACTCTTTGCTATCCTATGGACCATAGCCCTCCAAGATCCCCTCTCCATGGGATTCTCCAGCCAAAAATACTGGAGTGGGTTGCCATGCCCTCCCCCAGGCCTTCTTTCTGGCCCAGGAATCGTACCTATGTCTCTTGTGCCTCTGCATTGGCCGATGGGTTCTTCACCCCTAGCACCACCTGGGAAGCCCTCCTTCATGGAATAAGAAATACTGAAGACAAGCTGCAGTTCGTATAGGAGGAATATTGCACAGTGAAAATGGATCTGAAAGGAGTATTTCAATAATAATCAATAGTACATATTAAAAAAACTGTCTTTTGAAACAAATAGCATTTTTTAAATTAAATTTTCTCCTTATTGATCACAACTACCATTTGTTTTTTGGCATTGAGTGTGAATTGTCTTCTTGCATTCATTCCCTTTTATTACCTTCATCAATGGGGCTCCCAACTTTTAGTTACTATAATAACCCAGAAAAACATATCTCTAAGCATTTTTTAGCATAGGTACAGCCATGTACTCACTTTGGAGCAGTGGCTTCTGTGATGAAATTAGTTGAAGAACTTCTGGATCATCACCTTAATTATAAAAGCCACCAAGACTGGGTTTTCTCCTTCACTTTCTTCTGATCTGGGCAGTGGATATGAATGCTAGCCAACAATGGTGATAGACCAAATATAAAACACTTGGAGATGAGAGAACAAGATGAGAGAAACCTCAAAAAACCTAGATCCCTAAATGTTTTCTGGGAACAAGCCATCTCTACCAGTCCTGAAAGATTCACTTCTGCACTGTTTTGTGTGAGGTAAACTCCCACATTATTCAAGCCACTAAAAGTGGGGTTTCTTGTTCTAGCAATATACCCTAAATTCTGTTTCCAAAATTGCTACTTAGAAGAGGAGTTTTGCAACAATAAAAATTAAAAACCTGTGGGATTGTCTTGGTATGTGACAGCAGGTAGAAGAAAGGATATAGTATATGCTGGCTGATTTGCTTGTGACACTTGTCCTGAGGAAGAACATTTGGTGAACTGTAATCTGTAATAATTGGGAGTCACGCCAAATGCTTTTGAACTTGTAGCTGTAGGGGAAGAGGATGGAAAAACACAGAATTCTGACTGTTCCTATTACTTTTAGCAAAATTCTATAAAATAAAAGAGATAAGCCCAGGCAAGAATCTGTCAGTTTGCAGGCAGAGGTGGAAGGCTCTCTGCCAGTGGCCTATAATATAAATTACTGAAAATCAGCAGATTCAGAGAGATGGAAAAGCCAACCTGCCTGTTTCCTAAACAGCAGGATCCTAAACAGATTGTCACTCTGAGCCATTCCCGGTCAGACACAGCCAGCCTGGGCCCTCCCAATCAAACCTCTTGTTTCATTGGTAACCACTCCTGAGTTAAGATGGGAAACTTAAAAGTGCTGATAATGGTTGTTCAATGTAATTCAATTAATTTTCTCACTGAAAACAGAACAAAATAGAAAAATGTGGGAGTGGAAACAGAGAACTCATGAGCATTGATGATCTGAAAAGACAATAGAGAACACCTAACTGAATTTTTATTAAAAGCCTGTAAGCAGAGAGATATCAGAGAATACAAATAGTTTTGTTTCCTTTTTTAGTTCTAAAAATCATGTTCTATTGTTTGTATTTTATCAAATGTAGTATAGAAAATATCTTCATCAGAATCACATGAATTGCTTGGTAAAATGCACATCTTCAGTCTAGCTGACATCTCATAAATCATATCTGTACTGGTGGGCTACTAAAAATATATTTTTTATTTTTAAAAATTTTTTTGATTACTTTACAATATTGTATTGGTTTTGCCATACATCAACATGAATCCACCACAGGTATACACATGTTCCCCATCCTGAACCTGCCTCCCTCTTCCCTCCCTTTACCACCCCTCTGGGTCATCCCAGTGCACCAGCCCCAAGCATCCAGTATCATGCATCAAACATGGACTGGCGATTCATTTCATATATGGTATTATACATGTTTCAATGTCATTCTCCCAAATCATCCCACCCTTTCCCTTTCCCACAGAGTCCAAAAGCCTGTTCTAGACATCTGTGTCTCTTTTGCTGTCTCGCATACAGGGTTATCATTACCATCTTTCTAAATTCCATATATATGCGTTAGTATACTGTATTGGTGTTTTTCTTTCTGGTTTACTTCACTCTGTATAATAGGCTCCAGAAGATGTGCCTGGGTACAAATGAACTGCTTTAAAAAGCCTTAACTTCTTTTTCCTCAACTTTCAAATAATGACATGAAAGTTAACCACTTCAGTAAATGTTGACATATGAAACTTTTTTTGTTACATATAGAGTTATCTTTGAATTTAAATAATATTTTACACAAAAAATTACATTAAAAAGAATATGNATTGCATTAGTATGTTCTTTTGCAATATGTATATCAACCTGCTCAGTTAACTAACTTATTAAATACTAGTTGAGATAAAATTATAATTTTTATAAAGAAGACTATCATATTACAATTAAATATTAAAATGTCATTCAAGTCATTTTCTTGGTAAAATACATATTGTAGCTGGGTCTACCAAGAGATTACCTTAGGTCAATGCTGCATTCTCAGCTTTGGTGTGATTGCCATGATCATCCCAAACATTTTTTAAAAGTGGTTACACTGATAAGATATGTTCCATCTTAATCAAATTAAAGAAAGCACTCAACATATTTTTAACATTATGAAGAATTAACTGGAATTTATATCAAGACAGTCACATATTTTGAATATGGATTTATTTTAATCTCAAAGCAACTCTGCTGATCAGTAAGAATGGCAGCATCCAACTCTTCTGAGGCTCTTTTGAGCTTCTTTTTAAATTACAAGAGCTAAACAAACATTTGGGGTACAAGTACCCAAAGTACTCAAAAGGGCAACACTTACAGAGAGGCAAATATTCTAAACTGACCTTTAAAGGAACTAGAAAAGTTACTTGATAAGCAGATACATGATCAACCATCACCAGTAGGCACTGCCTGTTTCTATGGAAACAAGAGTATGACAGCATGTTAATGGCTTCCCTTTCCTCCTGGAAAACACTGCAGGAGGAACAGTAACGTTACATTAGTTACCCAAAAGAAGGGCAAGAGAGGACGGAGCTAAATTTAAGTTAAACAAATCAAGAGATGAATGAATAAAGGGTAAATAAAAATAAATATGTAACATTCAAAAAATATAGATTTGTTCTTGAAGAAAAGAAAAAAAGAACCAGGCTAGGCTGTTCAGACATTAAAATTGAACAGTGATGTTACCTATAGGGTGAATGTTATGGAGACTAGCAGTGTGGATAATATCACACACTACACTGTGGGCTGCTTGCTTTCAGTCATCTTTTTGGAATGAGCAGAAGGCAAAAATTTGATTTTATATACAAGAACTATTTTTTATTTAAATCTGTAAGTATTCCTATCCATCTTCATAAGAATATTATTAAATGTGGAAATTAAATTTAAAATAATTTAAAAGAACTTTGAAAGCTTGTAATGAATTTAGAAGTCTTTTCAAGTGCACATTTAGCTGATAAAATAGAAAGTAGATCCCAGAAACTTTTTTTCACTCTCCAAATTCAAATTTTAGATTAAAAAGAAAAAAGAAATCACACCATGGATAAGCCATGTATATTTTCCTACCATATTTTCAAAAAAAGCATCTCCTAATTGTTGGTGCTTCCAAATGTGAGATCATCCTGAAGTTTGCACATAGCTGTAAAATTAAAAATGTAATGATATGTTACAGAAACAACCAATACTACTTAAGGCATATAACTTTTCACATTTTGAAGTGGCATTAATTTCAGAGACTTTGCATGTTTTAAAAAAATCTATCGAAGCAATTTTCTATGAGTCTCAACATTTAAAGTAATATATCATGTAGTTTTATCAAAAATGAATGCATCTGTCTTTGAATGCAACTTGTTTTCAATATAAGAGTTACTCAGGATCACAAGTACTTTTTTTTGTCCCTTCATTATAATGAAATTTGCAGATTATGCAGATTATGAAGACCTTGTATAACTCTGTTATAGCTCTTGTATTGCTGTGAGATCTTCAGATAGTTATACAAATGATAATNTTTCAAAACTGATACATTCATAAGACTTCAAAAAGTTGCTATTCTAAATATGTTTTTCAAGAAAATATAAAATAATATTCTCACTATATGACTTTTTGTATTTAAATATTGTAATCTCATGTGAAATTATCAATGCATTTCAAATATATGCATTGGTATATCAAGACACTAAGACAGTCACAAAGAAGTCTCACTGATCTCACTGACTCGTCTACACAGTCTCGGCTAATAGGAACCTTTCTGCTCACTCAGTCATACTTTCATTAATGGAGTTTGCTTGGCTAACCATGGTGATATCCTTTGCCTTCAGTTCAATTCAGTTCAGTCGCTCATCTGTGTCCGACTCTGTGACACCATGAATTGCAGCATGCCAGGCCTCCCAGTCCATCACCAACTCTCAGAGTTCAATCAAACTCATGTCCATCGAGCCACTGATTCCATCCAGCCATCTCATCCTCTGTCGTCCCCTTCTCCTCCTGCCCCCAATCCCTCCCAGCATCAGAGTCTTTTCCAGTGAGTCAACTCTTCCCATGAGGTGGCCAAAGTACTGGAGTTTCAGCTTTAGCATCATTCCTTCCAAAGAACACCCAGGACTGATCTCCTCTAGAATGGACTGGTTGGATCTCTTTGCAGTCCAAGAGACTCTCAAGAGTCTTCTCCAACACTACAGGTGAAAAGCATCAATTCTTCAGTGCTCAGCTTTCTTCACAGTCCAACTCTCACATCCATACCTGACCACAGGTAAAACAATAGCCTTGACTAAACGGACCTTAGTCGGCAAAGTAATGTCTCTGCTTTTCAATATGTTATCTAGGTTGTTCATAACTTTCTTTCCAAGGAATAAGCATCTTTTAATTCCATGGCTGCAATCACCATCTGCAGTGANAATAAAGTCTGACACTTTTTTTTACCATTTCCCCAACTATTTCCCATGAAGTGATGGGACCGGATGCCATGATCTTTGTTTTCTGAATGTTGAGCTTTAAGCCAACTTTTTCGCTTTCCTCTTTCACCTTCATCAAGAGGCTTTTTAGCTTCTCTTCACTTTCTGCCATAAGGGTGGTGTCATCTGCATATCTGAGGTTATTGATATTTCTCCCGGCAATCTTGATTCCAGCTTGTGCTTCTTCCAGCCCAGCGTTTCTCATGATGTACTCTGCATAGAAGTTAAATAAGCAGGGTGCAATATACAGCCTTGATGTACTCCTTTTCCTATTGGAACCAGTCTTTTATTCCATGTCCAGTTCTAACTGTTGCTTCCTGACCTGCATATAGGTTTCTAAAGAGGCAGGCTAGGTTGTCTGGTATTCCCATCTCTTTCAGAATTTTCCACAGTTTATTGTGATCCACAAAGTCAAAAAAGCAGAAATAGATGTTTTTCTGGAACTCTCTCTTGCTTTTTCCATGATCCAGCGGATGTTGGCAATTTGATCTCTGGTTCCTCTGCCTTTT